>CASBWL010000058.1:1800000-2264808 GCA_949130495.1 Sambucus nigra
AAATTGGAGATAAAATGCGAAAGTTGAGACTCTTGGGAGATACTCCTTGAAGGAGGCTTACTTTGAGGGTTTATGAAATTATTATGAACTCTTGGAGACTAGTTTGAGGATTATGGTACTTCGGGTCTTAACTATTAATAAAAACATGACACTAAGAATAAGAAAAACATATGATGATATGTGGTATTAATGAGTAAGTACAAATGATTTTGAGAATGTAAAAGTGAAAGTTTTCAAAAGGAAAACGTAATGATTTTCATAAGTGTTAACTTATGGTTACACACCTCCCTAAATCGCTATCATAAGGGAAGTTGCGTACGTGTGGTGAAGCCCCCTGACTAATGAACGCAGGGTGGATATAGTCCCTAGGCCATATGGGCATTTGTTATACTGCGCTGGTTAGGAGATTCTGGGTGTGGTCTTGACTTTCCCGCAGGCAATATGGCCGCTTCCCGACGTTGGTAGGTTCCCAGGTTGTCTTGTATAGATAGGCCCTGGAAGATGATAGCCATTTAGGGGCGCGTCCAGTGGGGAAACCCGGAAGGACGGTCTTAGATTTTTAAAGCAATTTATGATAATGAATTGGCTTTAATTACATTTACTGGATGGAAGAAGGGAAATGGGATATATGGTACAAAAGTATTTTTATGCTAATAAAAATGACTTTTGATTTACACTTCCTGGATGGAAGAAGGGAAGTGGGATTTTATGAAAAAGGTTAAAGCATTTTATGTTAATAAAACTTGCTTTAAAAATGTATTCTTCCTGGATGGAAGAAAGGAAATAAAATCGGTAAAATTGTATAAATGAGATTAATTGGTAAATATTTGATAAAATGTTGTACCATTTATGTATATTCCTATGAAAGAAATAGGAATGATACATAAGAGTTATGAGATTGAAATGGCAAACATTTGATAAGTGTTGTACCATTTATATATATTCCTAAAGAAAGAATTAGGAATTCTGTGTTTAGATGGTGAATGGATTTGCTTTTATTTCCGTGAGTAGTTGTAGATGTTATGCACACACTTACATATATATTAATTATGTTCTTAGGGTCTAATGGATCTCAATGATCAACCTTGCCTAAGTAGTAGTGTATCGGGGGGTTCCTTGTTTGGATTTCGCTTTGTGAGACACCCCACGCACGAATAGGGCATAGTGTTGAGATTGGGGAGAAGTTATCCCTTAGTACTCGGGTTAACTAAATCACCTCACGATATTGCGCTAAGTTGCTGCTAGATTGAGAGGTGAGATTTATCTTATGCTATATGCGAGAGAAATACGCGCTTAACTATCATGCATTTTAGTCACATGGGAATCATATCAAATCGGGTCCTGACCCGTATCTATATTTCTGTGTTTCTGCATATATTCCTTTCCGTACAGGTGCTCTACCGCATGGACACCCGTATTTACATTTCCCTTCCAGTTGTCATGGAGCTACAGCTTTTTGCGGAAGTTGTAGGTTACTTGTATTAGACGCTTCTTTCTATGGTACTCTAGTTATGTTCAGTTTATTTATTCGGGCATGTTTTGCCCAAGGTATTTCACTCATTCATTGTATTGTAAATATTGAATTGTAATACTCGATATACTATTTGTATTGGTCTGTTCACCGACAGCTTATTCGGTGATATTTATTATATTGTCACTTTTTATTCATTGATTTTGATATCCATCGTTTTTATAAAGGGGATTGTCTAAGTGTTTTTCTTTTAGTTACTAAATTTTCTAAATTGAGAGTCCGTTTTCTAAAATGATTGGTGGTTATCTCATACTATTATGTTAATCGACAGTGATGCTGAGAATGGACCATCTATGATTCCTGTGATTATTAGAGTATTGGGCTGGCCACCTATTATTTTAGTAGGCGGGTTGTCACAGTTCCTCTCGCAAAAATAATCAAATCTCGTTCTAACCCAAACTCGAGAAAGCACCAAATAAGCCTTCTAATCTAAGGTTGAAATCTTGAATAAGTTTGGGATTATGGTTTGTATATGAAAGGGAGTAATTTTTTAGAGGTCTTCTGGTTGAAAAGTTTGAGAAAAAGTGATTTGAAAAGTCAAGCCACGAATTAGTTGATATATAAAGGGTTAAGAGTTTGATTAAGAAAAGAGTTCTAAATAGATACAAACACTAAAAATTTATTTCGGGCGATCGGACCATTGGAATCACTTGAAATTTTAGTATGTTGTAGCGAACGGCGAGACAGGACTTCTGACAAAAATTCAGCTTGATCGAACGGTCGAATTTCTAAAAATATTATTTTTACTAGAGAGTTTTATCTTCCGAGGACTCTTAGAGAGTTTTATATTTTGAGAACTCTTCTAAATAATAAAAATTCAATTAAAGCTCCATTTTAATTCCAATTCCGAAACCGTTTGAAATTCTCGCCTTTAAAAATAAAATCCAACATATTTGATTAATAAAAACAACTTTCTCTCAAAATTTATTTTTCCTCTTAATTTCGAAAATACCCCAAAAATTATGCCGGTTGTTACACTTCCCCACTAACAATGGAATTTCGCCCTCGAAATTCGCCGAATTCCTAACTCTAAAAAATCAGGCCAACAATCTCTAGAAATAATCTCGTCACCAAAAATAAATTTCCTCACATCTAATCTAGATGCCTAACGCGAAACGATTTTCAAAAAAAAATTCTATCTCCAAAAATATGCGCCATAAAAACGCAACAAACCCAAAACCCAAGACCCGAGGGTGGTCGTATACCTAAGCTCTGATACCATTCTGTAACACCCCGCCCGCCCGGGGAGAGCGAGCGGAGCGCTACACATCGATAAAACTAATCAAATCCACAAATAACAAGGTATAGAGCATCTAAATCCCACAATACAAAAGAGAAATCCACTAATCTCAATCTTCAAATTAATACAACAAATCTCTCGAATTAAAACAACTAGCTAACTCGAAAAATACAAATCTCCAATGCTCTATACAACAAAGTAATACAAGTCCTCATTTCTTGTATAAAAATTCTTCCCAAATAATCCACGCTAAAATCATCCCAATTGGTCCATAGCACTCAAATCCGTGCTCACCTGCCAACTAAGAAAAAGATGGGGAAGTACACAATACGATATGAATAGGCTCAATAAAGATGTTAGCGATGGACAAAGCGCAACAATACGACTACGAATACTCAAATCAAACAATGCAAATCTCAATAGCATTTTATCAATAAATTTCTCAACAACACATTAACCGGAGTCACCAGGCCTCACCATACCGCGCCATACTTTATCAAGTAGCCGGAAAAGGAGTCTTGGCGGGTGCCCAACATCAGTGCCATATTAAAATCTCATGACAGCGTGCTCAAAATAACATGAATAATACCTCATGAATGAAAATAATTCCAACAATTATTTTTCCGGATTTCCAAGAATTTAACAATTCAAAATATGAGTTCAATTAACAAGAATTCAACGGAATAAACACTCGCGAGATTTAGGAGCATATTGTGTAAAACCCCATACCTTAAAATCATCACATAATTCAGCCTCAAAATCTAATCACACCATCACGTTCCTCTCGCAAAAATAATCAAATCTCGTTCTAACCCAAACTCGAGAAAGCACCAAATAAGCCTTCTAATCTAAGGTTGAAATCTTGAATAAGTTTGGGACTATGGTTTGTATATGAAAGGGAGTAATTTTTGAGAGGTCTTCTGGTTGAAAAGTTTGAGAAAAAGTGATTTGAAAAGCCAAGCCACGAATTAGTTGATATATAAAGGGTTAAGAGTTTGATTAAGAAAAGAGTTCTAAATAGATACAAACACTAAAAATTTATTCCGGACGATCGGACCGTTGGAATCACTTGAAATTTTAGTATGTTGTAGCGAACGGCGAGACATGACTTCTGACAAAAATTCAGCTTGATCGAACGGTCGAATTTCTAAAAATATTATTTTTACTAGAGAGTTTTATGTTCCGAGGACTCTTAGAGAGTTTTATATTTTGAGAACTCTTCTAAATAATAAAAATTCAACTAAAGCTCCATTTTAATTCCAATTCCGAAACCGTTTGAAATTCTCGCCTTTAAAAATAAAATCCAACATATTTGATTAATAAAAACAACTTTCTCTCAAAATTTATTTTTTCTCTTAATTTGATTTTTATTGGCAAAATATGTTGGTTATGATTTTAGAAGAATAAACCCCGCCCGCCCAGGGAGAGCGAACGAAGCGCTACTATCGATAAACTAAATCTATTCCATTAATAACAAGGTATAGAGCATCTAAATCCCATAATAGGAAAGAAACCACTAATCTCATCTTCAAATAAATACAACAAATCTCTCGAAATAATTACAACAAACTAACTATCTCGAAAATAAACAAATCTCCAATGCTCTATACATCAAAAATAAAATACAAGTCTTCTCATCTCTTGTATTTAAGATCTTCCCAAAATAATCCTCGCTATAAATCACCCAAATCAAATCCAAAGCGCCCAAATCCGCGCTAACCTGCCACTAAAAGAAAAATATGGGGAAGTACACAATACGACAGGAATATGCTCAACAAAAATGTTAGCGATGAACAAAGCGCAACAATGCGAATACGAATATTCAAATCAAATGCGAATCTCAATAGCAATTGTATCACTATAATTTCTCCACAAAACATTAACCGGGTCACCAAGCCTCACCACCGTACCGCGCCTATGCATTTTTAGCATATCCGGAAAAAGGAATATTGGCGGGTGCCCAACGTCCGTGCCATATTAAAATCTTCATGACAACATGCTCAACACCAAAAAATAATACCACGTGAATCGAAATTAGATTCCAACAAATATTTCCAGATTTCCAAATGAACTTATCAATTCAAATATGAGTCAATAATCACAAGAAAACAACGAGAATAATACTCGCGAGATTAAGGAGCATATTGTGTAAAACCCCATACCTTAAACCACCAAAAGGACCAACAGTAATTCTGCCCAGAAATAGCAGATAACACCATCAAAAATCTGCTCCAAAGATCACCAAAAGTTCCTCCAAGAACAACCTCAAAACAGCCCCAAGAACACCTCTAAAAACCTAAGGTTGAATGCATAAATTAAAGGGCATGTTTGTGTATAAAAGAGAGGAAAAGAAAATATGTTTGCTGCATATTTTTGTGCCAAAAGATGCTTCAAAAATAGTCACCCACGACCCCTTTAAATAAGGCAAAAATAATAGAGTTGTAACCAAAACAAACACTGAAAACTGCTTGCAGCGCACGTTTTTTGGGAGGGTCGATCGATCTACCCCCCCCCCCCCCCCCCCCCCCCCCGTCGATCGATCGATCACCCAGAAAAACTGACAGTTCGCCAAAAAAATGCCATAAGGCAAAATATTGTAAAATCAATATAAAATCCGTTTTAACTCCGATTTCAATTCCGCTTGAAGTTTTATTCTTCTAAAATCATAACCAACATATTTTGCCAATAAAAATCATTTTATGAAAAACTTTATTTTCCTCTATATTTCAAAAATACCCCAAAAATTACGCGGGTTGTTACATACACCTATAGGAAGTGAAGGATGTCTAGAGCGTGACATATTCTTCACATTACACATGTAAACTAGTCTGAAGGTTCAACAACACCTTTTGGTTAGTGATCTCCCTAGAGACATTAATATCTTTATCATCGAAATCGGATCCACTCCCATTATGAACATCCATTGAAGATACCATATGTCTTACAGATTGCTTATTCGCCTCTTAAGCCAAGTCCTTACACTTGGACACACATCATATTGGAACCTTTCCATGCAACTCATCACAATAATAAAACTATGTAGGCTTTGATCTCTTGGTCACATGAGTACATAGGTGAAATATCTAGTCCTTCTTATGAGCACAAGCCTCGATAATATATATCTCGATATGTTGTCACTATAGAGATGTTCCCTTCTCTCATTACCTTCCAAACCCCTTACCACCCCTCAAATGAGATATCAAACAATCTCAAGTTGTGACTCCTCGTGCATATACAAAATTTTAACGGCCTTCGGTTATATAAGTCGAGCTCCCTCTCACCTGTATACATACAGACTAACGGCCACACATTATTCGAATATGCATTCACACACAAGCACTATTTTTTACCCACACTAGTTTAAGTGATGTTACAATACCTCATAGTAAAATCATCTTTATACCTAAGCACATATCCACATTTTAAGGAATTTTCAAACTAAGATCTCTAATCATGTTCTAAAATAAACTAAAAAGGAATCATAACATGTAAGGAGATATTATAAATATATAGATGAAGCACATTATATAGTTGACTCACTTGAGTCTCTACTATATAGTAGCCTCAACTAGTTTGGAAAGATAGATAAAATTGAGTTCCTCCTTCATACTTCATTACTACATCAAGTACATCATCATCAGCAAAGATCAAAGCCAAATCGGGTAGAAAACCAACACACAAATCACTCATGGGATTGCATTTCTTTACATAGTTGGTTGGTGTATATTAATTTGAATTAAAATTATTTTTCTACACTAATTAGGAATTTTTGGGGATTTTAAAACATTTTTAGGAATTTTAAAACATTTAAAATCTATTTTTAAAATAATAAAAAATAGGGTTTTGAAAGGTTTTAAAATGTTTGGGGATTAATTTCATATTTTAAAAGTTCCTAAAAATTTTCTTAGGTAGAATCCAAAATTGGCACATAATATTATGGGTCAAACTGGGATTTTTTAAAGTTCAAAAACACGCATTTGAGAGCAAGTCTGAGGTTGGCACGTGTTTGCACTTAATTGGCTATCTTTATGTTTCTTCATACTCACAACATTTGTATTTCATCTCATCCGTTTGATCTAAATCAATCTAGGTTCTGTATATTTTCTTGAACAATCCTTGTGACTATAGAAAGGACCAATCAGAATTAGTTTTAGTGCGGCTCCTTCTCAGCCCTTAGATTAAGTCTTCGAACAGACATTTTAATCTCAGCCCTAAATTTGCATAAGCCTTTCGAATCCTTCCTACATAAGGAGATTTCGTCTCAACCATTTAGATGTTTAGGAAGTCTGAGAGAGAAGAGAGAAAAATAAGAGAGAGAAGAGAGAAAATTAGTTTTTCATACAAAAACGCTTTCAATTTTTTCCCAGAAAATAAGTTTTGAGAGTTAGGATTTATGAGTTCCTAAATCCTCTTTGTCTAAACCTCTCTTGCAACATTCTCACATTTTTGGATCTCGTTTCTTATTAGAAACTTATAGATCTAAAATCAGCGACATATACTCCCTTAGATTTATAGATTATTTGATTTCTTTTAGTTAGAAATCATTCTCCCGTATTGGATATTGTTTATATCATGTTTGTACTATTTTTATCCAGTATCTCTTTTTTTTTTTAAAACTGAAGTAATGTCTTACTTAGTTTAGATCTGATGATTTTTCATTTCGAAAAATTTGTGTGTATAAATAAATTCTCAGGATCTCTGTTTTTAAAGATCTGTCAAAGAAATCAGATCTTGAAAATGTTTTAAGAAAAGATTTAAGTATATACTTTAAAGTTGTGAAAAGTAAATCTCATTCTTAGATCTGTTGTAAATTTGTAGGAATTGTTTGTAATTAAGTGTCGACGAGTGCATGCATGGGATTTTAGTCACAATACTCACAATGCATTCACTCACCATCACAAAAGTGTTATTGGTTGAGAGGTTCCGACTTTTGATTCGACGTAAAGTTAAAGGAGTAAGGAAGCAGAGCTAAATAACGGAGAAGGGATAAGTCCAGGAGCCTTAAAGAAGTCAGACGTAATACCGAGGGGTGTAGGCATATATCTTTGTACTTAGAATAGGTTATGATTGTATGATCTGTTGAATGCTTGTAACCTTAAACTGTTTTAGTGGATTTTTTATTTTGAGGTGTAGATACCTCCGGGGATGTTTCCCCAATTTGGGTGGGGTTTTACCACGTAGAAAATACATATCTCATGTGTGTGCTTTTTAATTTTCCATTATTACAGTCTTCTGCATAGACTTAGGTTTAGACTTAAAACCTATTTCCAATATTCTTGAATAATTGCTTCAAATAAACTGATTTAGCACATCTTGTGTATTAGTTAAGATTTTTACAAGAGTTTCTTCAAAAAGTAGTTCGAAACTCATTAAATCTTTTTAACGGTTGTTAAAATAACATAGTTAGGGTTTTTCAATTGGTATCATAGTTGAGTAATTTTTCAAAAACTTTTGATCCTGTACTTTGAAAATGTTCAAAAAATCTTTTATGGACGAAAAGTTTGAGTGTCTTGGAAATATGTCCAGACCTCCCCTCTTTGATGGAACCAATTTTTCTTACTATAAAGTAAGGATGATTACTTTCATCCATGGGACATTGGGAGATAATGTCTGGGAAGAAATTGGAAATGGATATTCTCATCCAACTAAGCCTATTGCAGAAGGTAGTACGGAAAGGATTAAAAATCTCCTCGGTGAGTTTACTAATAAATAGAAACATGCCTCCTTAAGTAACAATAAAGGGGAAAACACAATATTCATATCTGTTAATGAGCACGAATTCAAACGTACTTCTATCTACTCTACATCTAAGGAAGCATGGGACACGTTAGTCACTTCCCATGAAGGTAATGAATGTGTTGAGGCAGCCAAAACACAGATGTAAATACAACAGTACAATATACTTCTTATGCATGAGACTTAATCCTTTGATGAATTTTATATTAGGTTGACTAACATTATTACAAAACTGCATGCAAATGGTATAATATATAATAGGAAAGAAATAGTGTAAAAAATTCTAAGGTCACTTCCCCCTAAGTTTGATAATAAAAAGGTATGCAATTGAGTAGATAGATGATCCATATTGTACCCCTGAGTTCCTCAGTAGCAAACTTAGGACTGTAGAAGTGGAACTTGAATTTAAAAAGCATCTTTCCAATAATAAGAAAAGACAGTCTAGTTCCAATGTTGTATTTCAGTCTAAAGTGACCTCACCTCAGTTAATTATGCCTAATATTGGCCTTGACTCTGATTAGGAATGTGATTTGGAGACATTGGATAACCAGATAACCCTTATGTCAAAACAATTCAAGAAAATTTTAAAGTTTAGAAACAATGCTGCTTCTAAACAAGGGAAAGTTGGATATCCTAACCACTCTAATAACAAGCCTCACGAGAGGAATTATGACAAAAACAATACTGAGACCAATCACAAACCTCAAAGAGACCTTAAAAACACGCAGTGTTTCAGATGTGGTAAAATGGGTCTCCTATATACTAATTATACGGTTAAATTGAATAACACTGCTAAAGCACATATCAGTAATACTTGGGATAATTCAAGTGATTCTAAAGAAAATGAGCCCGAATCTTCCAACGCTTTTGACCCTTGCATGTCCTTTTTTGCAAAAATTGTCTATTTTGATGATATGTCTGTAAGTAATGTTGAACTTGATGAAATCATGCCTAGTTATGTCCTATGATGTCTTCCCTACTTTTGGTTTATCTGCTTTTTGCTTAGATATTATTAATATTGTTGATACTGCTAGTAGTAGATTTTCGATGATGTGCGTGAGTCAAAGTGAACGTATCAATGACGAATTGAATGTGTGTGTGAGTACGACAAATGAAGCGTTAGGATACAACTCATACACTTCACTCAATGAGTTCGATAACGATGATATTCATGGCATTCACACATTCTACACTAAGACTCTTAGGAAGAGCACTAAACTAAATGTAAAATTCATATGTGTTATTTCCATATGAACCAACACGTAAAATCCAAGCACAAAATTATTTAATTAGTGTCAATTTTTGAATCAAATTAATTCAGCCCTCAAATCAAATAAATACGTGTGTGCATGTATCAAACCATCACAAATAAAGCATGCGACACAAAAATTGCTGACACATAGATTTCAGGAAAAATCCCCTCAGGGAAAAACCTTTTATTTCACTATAACTTAAATCGCAATTTACAATTACAATGAAATCTTTAACAAGATTACCTCAGCAACCCTACCTATACACGCAGTCTAGAGTCGGCAATGGATCACATGCATTGAAGCCACAATAACTGCAGTCCAGTCTTCAGTAAAGATCCACACGCAGCGAACCTCAATGACAAGCAACCATATGATGTAGAAATATTCTCCACAAATGTTTGAACACTAGCAAAGTGTGTTCTCAAACTCCAAAATAATTCACATGAACAATTGGGATTTTGGTGAATTGAAAATCAAGGGACTAAACCCTAAAAGAAGAATCCAAAAGAGTTCTGTCGATTTTCGTACTGTTTGCAGAATGTAAAAATGAACAAACTTCTTGTGAAAAATGGAGTTGAAGAGTCCTATTTATAAAAAAACTTAAGGCGGCATGTCATTCGAACGATACATAATGTAGTTTGAACGACATAGGTTTTCGTTCGAACGAGATCATTATTAAAAAAATTCTTTTTTCTTTTCTCGGTAAATACACTGGCTCAAAAACTCCAAAAATTTAATTTTTGATGAAAAACATTAAAACTCCAACACTTAGAAAATATTTTGTGAAAAACATCTCAATATCCTAAGTGAATTATTAAGGATTAAAAACAAAATCTTTACCATATTCATTTTGGGAAGGCTTGATTGTTGACGAAACTTGATATTCGGACCCGTCTTGTTGCGTATTTGATCTTGAACTTTCTTCGATAGTTGTAGCGGTATACTACATACCTAATTGTGTCGGACATTTATAAAATCATGTCCTTACACTAAAGAAGTCAATCAATGACCTAACTGAGAAGATAGAAGCCTTAAGCCTAATGGTGAAACGGAACGTAGAGGACTATACTAATCAGTTTTTGGCCTATAAAAAGAAAACTAAATCTTTTGTTAAAAAAATTAAAGAACTTTCTGAATCAAATGAAACTTGGGAAAGGAAATATAAGGAAACTTTGATAGAATTAGAAGATTTTAAAGAAAAAGTTTCAACAGTCTTCAAAAAAATTTTGAAGTTTAAAAACAATTCTAACTGTTTTGAAGATTGTGTTGCTTCTAGAAAAACATATTCTCATGAAAAAACGGGTATAGGTTTTGATCAAACAACTAAGGCACAAGCCAAAACTTTTTAACATGTGCAATTTATCTCTTCTGGAAAAAGACCAGATGACCTATGTCCTGATTAGGGATGGCAACGGGTCGATTCGGCTCGATTTTTAACTCCCCATCCCTGTCCCCGTTAGAATTATCATCCCATGTCCCCGCCTCGTTCCCCGTTTTAATAGGTTTCAGGATCCCCGTCCCCATTTATAACGGGTATCAGTTTCCCCGTGGGGAACCCATTTAATTTTTTGTAAGTTAGATCCTCTCCTACTCTATTATATGGAAAATTTTATGAAATTATAGACTCGCTTACAAAATTTTCCATACACTAGCTTGCCAATTGGATATGCGTTCAATCTCTCAGAATATCTTCAACCAACAAAAACATAGGTGAAAATCTACAGGAATAAGAAGCCTTGAATATCCAAGTTATATAGATAGCTGGTCTACAACCCATGAAACTCAAGCCCAGAAGAACCTTTCTATAACCACGCTAGTTCTTATTTTAAGTAAACAACAAATGGTATTTTGATAGAGGAGACCTATATTGAACAATCAAAACGCTTTATTGATCCTCATTACCCAAACCATGTGTATAGATTAAAAAAGGCATTATAAGATTTAAATCAAGCCCATCGGGCCTGGTATGAATGCCTGTCGACCTTTTTAATCAATAAGGGTTTTCGACATGGGGGAAATGACTAGACATCATTTGCTAAACATTTTAACAAACAGGTCTTAATAGTTTAGGTTTATATTGACGAAATTATATTTGGTTCCACTTCCCCATATAAGGTTAAAGAGTTTTCTAAAATTATGCATGGGGAATTCCAAATGTCGCTTATGGGGGAGCTTTAATATTTCTTAGGACTTTGAGTCAAGCAAAAATATGATGGGTTATTCATATCGCAGTCTAAATACGCAATAGAATTAGTGAAAAATTTCGGTTTATATAATGCCAAAGCTACTAGGACACCCATGAATACTTCAACTAAACTATCCAAAGATGAGATTAGGAAACCTGTAAATCCTATACTTTATATAAGTACGATAGACAGTCTATTATACCTAACTGCTTCGTGTCCCAATATCATGTATGTTGTGTGTGTTTGCGCTAGTTACCAAAGTGCACCTAAGAAAATTAACCTTTTATATGTTAAAAGAATAATCAAATATGAAGGAACGATAAACCTCGGTATATGGTACACCAAAGACACCACTAGCACAATTGTAGGATACATCGACGCAGATTAGGCTGGCTATTCCGACGACATCAAAAGTACTTCAGGTGCTTGTTATTATATTGGTAATAAATTAGTAGGGTGGAGAAGTAAAAAGAAAAATTGCATATCCCTCTCCACAAAAGAATCAAAATATAGCAACAGGAAGTTGTTGCGCTCAATTACTATGGATTAAGAAAATTCTTAGTGACTATAGCATTAATGAAGAAAAGTTAAATCTATATTGTGATAAGCAAAGTGAGATAGATATCTCTAAGAATCCTGTTCAACATTCGCATACTAAACATAATAAGATACGACATCATTTTATGCGTGAACTAGTTGAGTCTAAAGAAATAGAGATTAATTATTTACCCACTGAACATCAACTAGCTGACTTAATCAATAAACCTTTGGATAATTTACATTTTGAATCTTTACGGAAATCCATTGGTATGATTATGATTGAATAGATATATATCACTTATTATTATATCCTCCTGTTACTTTCATGCTTATAATTGGTCTTTGAGGATATAGGGCACGGTCGTTTGATAAATGACAAAAGATGCCTCTTATCTTTAGTTTATGTAGGAGACCCTTGAGGTGACCCATTGTATGATTTAGGTTGATAAATTGATATTTACAAGATTGAGATATTCGTGTTATGTGTTTTTCACCCTTTGTACATTTTAGACAAAATGGGGGAGAGGTATTTGAGTCCATCAGGACAATTCTTGTAAATAAATTGACCAATCCTTGATCTTTGCCACAAGCTATTGTCTTATATTTCAGGAATCACTACCATCAGATATATTTAGGGTATTGTTTTATTCATAGTTGAGTTATGTACCTTTTTTACTTTCTAGGAAAAGGAGTAGATAGAACTTTTTGTATAGGAATAAGGTTTTCTTATATTTATCCCTACGAGTCCTAGATGACTCAAAGGATATTTTGTCTCTCAATTCCAAAGGGAGAGATTGAAGCACACTGTACAATTGACTCACTTGAGTGTATACTATATAGGAGCCTCAACTAGTTTGGAAAGATAGACAAAATTGAGTCCCTCCTTCATACTTCATTGCTACTTCAAGTACATCATCATCAGCAAATATCAATGTCAAATCAGGTAGAAAACCAATACACAAATCACTCATAGGATTCCATTTCTTTACATAGTTTGTTGATGTGTGTTAATTTGAATTAAAATTATTTTTCTACACTGTTTAAGAATTATTGGGGATTTTAAAATATTTTTAAGAATTTTTGGACATTTAAAATATATTTTTAAAATAATTAAATTAGGTTTTTAAAGGGTTTTAAAATGTTTGGGGATTAATTTCATATTTTAAAAGTTTCTATCATTTGTCTTGGGCAGAATCCAAAATCGACACATAATATTGTGGGTCAAACTGGGATTTTTTACAGTTCAAAAACACTCATTTGAGAGAAATCTGAGGCTGGCACGTGGCTGCACTTTATTGGCTATCTTTGTGTTTCTTCATACTCACAACATCTGCATTGCATCTCAGCCGTTCGATCTAAATCAATCTAGGGCCTTCATGTTTTCTTGAACAATCCTTGTGATGATAGAAAGGACCACCTAGAATTATTTTTAGTGCGGTTCCTTCTTAGCCCTTAAATTAAGTCTTCGAACAGACGTTTTAATCTTAGACCTACATTTTCCAAAGCCTTCCATATCCTTCCAACATTCCTATATAAGGAGCCTTCGTCTCAACCATTTAGAAGTTTTGGATGTCTGAGAGTGTAAGAGAAAAAATAAGAGAGAGAAGAGAGACAATGAGAGAGAAAAATAGTTTTTCATACAAAAACTCTTTCAATTTTTTCCCAGAAAATAAGCTTTGAGAGTTAGGGTTTCTGAGTTCTTATATCTACTTTGTCTAAACCTCTCTTACAACAATCTCACATTTTTGGATCGCGGTTTTATTAGAAACTTATCGATCTAAAATCAGTGACATATACTCACTTAGATTTCTAGGTTGTATGATTTCTTTTAGTTAGAAATCATTCTCTCGTGTTGGATACTATTTATATCATATTTGTACTACTTTTATCCAACATCTCTTATTTTTGACAAAACTGAAGTAATGACTTACTTAGTTTAGATCTGGTAATTTTTTAACTCGAAAAATTTGTGTGTGTAAATAAATTCTTAAGATCTTTGTTTTTAATGATCCGTCTAAGAAATTAGATCTTAAAATTATTTTGAGAGAATATTTAAGTCTATACTTTAGAGTTGTGAAAATTAAATTTCATTCTTAGATTTGTTGTAAATTTGTAGGAATTATTTGTAATTAAGTATGTGTGAGTGCATGCATGGGATTTTAGGCACGACATTCACAACACATTCACTCACCACCACAAAAGTATTGTTGGTTGAGAGGTTCTGACTTTTGACTTGAGGTAAAGCTAAAGGATTAATGAAGTAGAGCTAAATAATGAAGAAAGGATAAGTTCAGAAGCCTTAAAGAGATCAGACTTAATACCGAGGATTGTAGATATATCTCTAGACTTAGAATAGGTTCTGATTGTATGATCTTTTGAATACTTGTAACCTTAAAAAAATTTAGTGGATTTTTTATTTTGAGGTGTTGAGACCTCCGTGGATGTTTCCCCAATTTGGGTGGGGT
This sequence comes from Sambucus nigra, assembly GCA_949130495.1. Classification (NCBI taxonomy): domain Eukaryota; kingdom Viridiplantae; phylum Streptophyta; class Magnoliopsida; order Dipsacales; family Adoxaceae; genus Sambucus; species Sambucus nigra. Next base: position 1,814,952 of record CASBWL010000058.1, read on the forward strand.
TTTACCATGGAAAAAATGCATCTCTCATGTATGTGCTTTTTAATTTTCCATTACTACAATATTTTGCATAGCCTTAAGTTTAAACTAAAAACTTATTTCTAAGATTCTTGAATAACATGTTCACATAAACTGATTTAACACATCTTGTGTACTGGTTAAGATTTTTACAAGAGTTTCTTCAAAACGTAGTTCGGAACTCAGTAAATCTCTTTAACAGTTGTTAAAATAACATAGTGAGGGTTTTCCAATAGATAAGGAAGCATAAAGAACAAATGGGTGCAGAATACATTCTCCACTCGTAACACGATTCCCAAACTCGCGACAAAAATCTATGGATCCTTCGTAGGCCTCAACCTTCCTTAGGATTAGCCCGAAAGGATAACACAGCCTATTTTTATGTTTTCATATAAAATAAATCAGCGACTATGAACAACCTACAACCCCTCGCAGGAAGAACTTAGTCTTAGGCCTAAACAGTTACGTGAAATCCAATAAAAACTGTTTATTGTCTTGAACAACTTTGACGAAAAATAATTCACAACTAAAACTCGAACTTAAGGGAAATGAAAAACCAAAAGGCAATCACTCTTGTGCCCCCTTAGGAAAGATCACACTAGATCCCACTATATACATACTAGCATACCACACTTGACTTACATGTATGTAAAGATAGCACTGCGGCATCCCACTCTCACCCTTAAACATTTCACATGATAGCGTTTGAGGCCCGCAACACCACACCGGGCACTAGAGGAAGTGAATAAGTATTTTATCCAACCTCAACTATTAACAATACTTGATGAAGAAGGACCCTTATATTTCTACTTAGCAGTATCCAATCATCTTTGTCTTAGTTTGTAAGAGGAAGGGGAGTGAATATCCCATCTATTAAGCAATCAAAACTTTGCTCGATACCGAAAAAAAATACCTCCCTTTTAGATAAACTTGCATGCGCGATAATGATAGCCTCTCACAAGTTGAAACATTACTTTGAGGCACACACAATCATTGTCTTGAACTCCTTCCCCTAAAGGCAGTTCTCTAAAAGGTCGTCATATTTGAATGAATATCCAAATTATCAGTGGAAGTGGGGAGGTTCGATATCCAGTATCAATCTAAGATGTCGATCAAGGGGTAGGTTTTAGCTGACTTTATCGCGATTTCTCCAATAACTAGACACCAAAAGAAGTTATCACCAGAAGTGAAGAAAATATTCAACAATGGGTTGAAGAACAGAAAAGATAGAACCTTTATGTGGATGAAGCGTTCAACTCCAAGGGGGAAGGAGTAAGGACAGTTCTAGTATCCCCGGAGAATATTATCCTTAAGCAGGCAGTACACTTAGGATTTAAATCTTTGGGAACCCATCACAATGACATCTTTTTCACACTAGGATAGTATCAAATGAGATATCATGAGACTACAATGCCAAGGACCAATGCATGGATGCATACCTTAAATAGGCCCAATGCTTGGTCGCTCAGTTCCAAAACGTAACGGTGCAATAGTTCCTAAAAGGGAAAAATAGTTGTTAATGCAAAAAACTAGAATAAATCTAATTCTTTAATCACGGATAAATAAGTAAAAGACACAAAAAAGATTTTTAAAGTGGTTAGGCTATGGAAGAAAGCCTACGTCAACTGTGCTTCTTATTGCCTTGTATTTGTCTTTCAATCACTTGGATGTATTGCTTGCCCTTAATAAAGGGATTACATTATATTTATAGCCCAGTAGGGAGATGAAGAGATGGAATGTTAAAGGATGGAATGCCTTTATACAGTAGGCATTTACATCAATACATATCGTTCATAATGTATACGGCTATTGGCATTTTACTGACCAGGTTGTTCGGTTTTCCTGTTGTTGGTCGGGCTTCTCAGAGTTGGTCGGCATTCTACCTGTTGGTCAGCATTCCAGGTCTTGGTCGGTGACTACGCCTTGCTGACTTGGATTATCACCACATTGGATGACACATGTCCATTTATGATTTATCCACATATGGGGGTAATTTTTTGTATCAACAGAAGCCCCCAATTTTTCATGCTTGATGCTTACTTGAAAGTATGGAACATTTAATTCTGATTATAGCTTGGGCTAAACTCCTGATGCTTGGTCGATTTTCGACTTGGCACACTTGTAAAATTATTAACTATGTTGATAACATGTACTCACTACACCAAAACAAGCTTTTAGTAACAGACTGTTTTTTGTATTACTAACAGTATTATACTGTTACTATTTCTCACAACACAATACCGTTACTAATATCTCATAAGTGTTACTAATATTATTTAAATATCTTAAAAGTAATTTAAAAAAAAAAAGTAATTAGCCAGCGTTCTCAGAACACAATACACTCTAGCGTTCTCCAAAATGTCCCCGACTCACAAAAATTATCTTTCTCCAAAATGCTCTAGCGTGACCTAGGGTTTGCTCTTCCTCTTCTCCAAATCGCGATCTTCTTCCTCTTCTCCAAAATACGCGATCTTCTTCCTCTTCTCCAATACGCGATGCTCTAGCGTAACCTAGGTTTTGGAATAAGTCTCAGTTAGCGTGACCTAGGGTTTGGAAGAAGTCTCAGTTAGCGTGACCTAGGGTTTTGGAAGCATTCGGCGCTCACATCACAACCTAGGGTTTGGGAATTGCGATTTTCTTTCATAAGGTAATTATCTCATTCATACGAGATTTGTCTAAAACGTTCTAAGCAATTTACTGTTCATAAGAGATTTGCTGTTGTGTTACAAGTTTATTATTTGGTAAAATGCAATGTATTTTTGTTATTGTTGTTGGGTACATACTTTTTGTATTTTTTGGTTCAAGTTTTTGATTATTTTTTATTAAATCCAAAGCTTAGAATGTTTTTTATATACTGATCTATAACATTAATAGACCTGGTATTTAATACACTGATTTATACTATCAAAACACATAATTGTATACACTGATTTATACACTGATTTATACACTGATTTATACTATTAAAACACATAATTGTATATAACTAAGGAAATTGCACCCCTCCGCTGAACTTTAAGGTTTGTTCTAACAAAATTACATGTTGTAACTGTGATTTTTCTTATGTGTATCAATAATTCTATTTTTTGTATATAATCATATAACTTGTGTGTAAACCATATTTTTTTGGTAGTGCAGAATGTCACAAACATTGAACAAAGAGTGGATGAATGAGAGGAATAGAATAAGTGTGGTGTACACAAATGGAGTTGCATCTTTTATTAATTTTGCAATTGCAAACAATGGCCATCAATTCTTGACCTTTCCTTGTCCATGTGTTAAGTGCCAAAATAAGAAGCGTTTTACTGCGGTAGATATCAAGGGTCATTTGATAATGAACGATATAGACAGGATATATACTAAGTGGGTTTTACATGGTGAAACACTATCATCGAACCTAACATGTCCCGTAGTAGATACTATTGATTGTGAAGGACATGATGAAGCTGATAACAATGAGAATGAAAGGTTGCAAAACTTAGTTGACGCATGTTATGGAGTGCACGAACAACATTGTGTAGAACCCGATCAGGAAGGATTATCTGAAAAATCGTATGTCGACAATGGGAAGTATGATCAATATAATAAATTAGCGATCGAGAAATTGTACCCTTCATGTGAGGGTTCTGAGACTACTCTCTCTGCAATTGTTGAATTGCATAATTTGAAAAAGCAGTTTGGTTGGTCGGGAAATAGCGTGACCTCTCTCTTATCGGTTTTAAAGAGGTGGCTTCCAAAAGGAAACACATTACCAGAAAAATATTCGCACATGAAGAGAATGATGAAAGACCTAGGGATGAAAGCAAATTACATTCATGCTTGCGTTAACAACTGTATTTTATACTGGAAAGAAAATGAAGAGTTAGAGGAATATCCTCAGTGTGGAGAACCGAGATATGCAGTGACCTCAAAGAAAGGGAAGAGGATATGCAAAGAACCGATGAAAGTGTTGAGACATTTCCCTTTAATTCCAAGGCTAGTGAGATTATACACTATACCTTGGATAGCGCATGAAATGACATGGCACCATCGGGCAATAAGTTCATGGGATTATTAGCGACATCCTTGTGATTCATCCCAATGGAGAATGCTAAAAAGTAGATGGCCCGATTTCGCCGAGGAAGGGCGCAATGTTTGGCTTGCAATAGCAACAGATGGGTTTAATCCCCATGGTATTCAGTCTAGTAGTTATAGTTGCTGGCCTGTCATGACCGCGCCTTATAATGTGGGACCTTCTTTATGCTTGAAGCGTGAGTTCCAAATTTTATCTTTGCTGATTCCTGGGCCAAAGGCACCGGGTCAAGACATTGATGTTTTTCTTCAACCATTAGTAGATGAGTTGAAACAACTATGGGAAGGAGTTCCAGCTATTGACATGCACAAAATGCAACCTTTTATGTTGAGAGCTATGTTGATGTGGGGGATTCATGATTTTCTCGCATATGGAAACTTATCTGGGTGTGTAACACATGGTTACAAATCATGTCCAGTTGTGGTGATGACACTCCATCCATTTGGCTAGAACATAGCATGAAGATAGTTTACACAAACTATCGTATGTTTCTTAAAAGCGATCATCCTTTTAGGAGTGGTAGAGGTTTGGGGGACACAAGAAGTTGGACGTCCCCCGATTCGACTAAACGGAGATACACTTGTGGAGAAGTTGAGAAATATAAAGTATGTACCAGGAAAAGTCTCAAAAGTTCCCGCTAAGAAGAGAAAGTCTAATAATGTTAATGGGAGTGCTAATGTTGAAGTTAAAGAAGCTTGGTATAAAAAATCTATTTTCTTTGATTTGGAATATTGGCCATATCATCAAGTTCGACATGTCCTTGATGTGATGCACATCAAAAAGAATGTTGCAGAGCATTTGATAAACACAATTATTGATGATAATAAAACAAAGGATACTGAAAAGGGTCGATTGGATATGAAGGGTATGGGCATACACAACGGTAAATGTCTTCAAGTTGATGGATGCATCGGAAAAACGATAAAACCAACAGCACCATTTATCTTGGATAAAGAAGAAAAAAACAATTCTGCCAAATTTTGAAGGACTTAAAGCTTCCTACCAGTTTTTCCTCTAACTTGAGCAACATAGTAAGTCTTAGTCCCCCATCTTTACACTCCTTAAAGTCGCATGATTATCATGTCATAATTGAACATCTGCTACCTATGTTGCTCCAACATGCCTTTTCGAAACATCGAGATTTAAGAAGAGCAATCCAACAATTAAGTTTGTTCTTTAACATGTTGTGCTCTAAGGTCCTAATTCGACAAGATATCCAAAGAGCCAAATACACGGTTGTTGAAGCATTGTGCGTGTTGGAAAAATATTTTCCACCTACGTTTTTTGATATTAGCATTCACCTCACTGTGCATCTAGGAGATGAAGCCCTGGTTTGTGGACCCACGACGCTCATTGGATGTATCCGTTCGAAAGGTGATTTTTTACCTTTTAATATAGTAAAATATGCCCCATTTAAGTTAATAATGCTTGTTATTAATTTTTATTACCTAATACAAATAGGACGATGAAAGATTTCAAAGATATACCCAGCAATAAGCGGTATGTTGAAGGTTCAATTGAAGAATCCTACGTTGTTGCTGAATCTGTTAGATATTGCATGGAGTGCATGCCAAATCCATCTGTTGGAAATCATAAACGCTCCCGTGAGGCCTTTTTAGAGGAAGGTGGAAAGTTCTCTGATGAAGGGCCCTTGCTTGATGATAAGACTATAACGTTGGAACCCGTACAGCTTCGACAAATACATCGATGGGTATTATTTCGACTAAATGTTGATGGATTTCAAGAGTACTATAGGTTTGAGTTCTTTCGTTTGTTTATAGTTAAGAATTAATTATCATTTTGAGTTATAATTACTTATATCAAACTACATATTGCAGTGAATATGAAGCATCACTGAAATCCGTGTCTCGTCTTAAAGGGAAGGGGATTGAAATGACAGAAGTGGAGAAACAAACTTCTTTTATCCCTTGGTTATCCGAGAAGGTGATTATATAAATACTAATATATTTATTAATCTTTCAATTAAGTATGATGAGAATTGAAACATTGTAGTAATTATGATTTGTTTTCATCAAACAGTTGTTGAAATCAGGAGAGACGAAGACAAATGAAACATTGTGGCGGTTAGTTCAAGGGCCGCAATTCAAGGCTAAAACATATAAAAAGTATTGTGTAAATGGTTTTGTATTCTCTCCTAAGTATCACGATGATACTGTTGTCACACAGGATAGCGGCGTTTGCTTGAAGGCATAGACACAATTTCGAGCTAAAAAAAGTGATAAGAATCTCACAAATACTTGGACTATGTGGTATGGAGTTATCAAACAAATTATTGAGCTGGACTATACCTTGTTTAAGGAGGTGGTATTTTATTGTGATTGAGTGAGAGTGGAGGATAAGACTAATGGTTGTAAGCTTTGTACGGACTCCAACTTAGTGATGGTAAATTTTGATAAGTTTAATAGCGTTGATAATGAGTATGATGAGCCTGCCATTCTCGCATCCGAGGCTAGTCAAGTATTCTATTCGAAAGATCTTAAAAATCCCAATTGGTGGGTTGTTATACAGTCACCTAAGAGATTGACGAGTCAAGTGGACGACTTAGAGACACCAACAATCTTCTATTCTATTCTTGAAGACCAACCGCACTTGGAAAGTTTGCTCAATCAATACGACTCGATCTAGTTGTTTTAATATTTTCTTTTGGATATTGTAACCGTTGAAAGCTGTTTTGTTTTACCAACATGACTGCATTTTGTTTTACCCCGTTGCTAATATATAAATTTATTGGTGGTATGTTAACCGTCGAAAGTAGCGTCTTGTGATTTTAAGGATATCATCTTGTGATTTCTATATATATCTCTATCAATATGCTAATGTTGTATTAATATGATAATTCAATGGATATTATTTTATAACAGTTATTTCTATTGTTGGCATCTATTTTTTATTTTGGCAGCATTGTATTGGGCATCATGGTTTCAAGTGCAAGTGGTGGTTCGAAACAACAAACGTCATCAACACCGCAACAAATATCATCCACTCCGCATCAAGAAAATAAAAAGAAGCAAGAAGAGATGGATAAAAAGGCTAAACAATACAATATATGACCCAAGATGGTAAAATGAGAGTCACCGTTCAAGTGGATGGGAGTGTAGTCGGTCCATGGAGTGGGATGGAGCACTCGTGTTGGTGATCTTGTTAGATCTTATATTCCGATTAGTTACGAAGATTGGAGAGTTGTGACAAACAATTACAAAGATGATGTTTGGAATGCTTTAATGGTAGGATTTGAGTTAGATGTTGAACCGGAGGTGGCTCACCCGCTGATGGAGAAACGGTTTGCAGAGAAGTTTAGGACACACAAAAGTAATATGAGATGTTTTTTGCCTACCGAAGACAATCCTGGAGTCCTACCGGAAGGTGTTGATCCCAACATATGGAGATTATTTTGTGAGAACGAAAGGAAAGCAAAAAAGAAGTCACAAAACATTCAAAATGCCAAGAATCGAACCAATTTAGAATATTCCCATACACTTGGGAGTCGCACCTATGCTGCTTTGCAATATGAAATGGTATGTATCATAATCTTTTTCAAATATTAACACTACTTTTGTGTATAACATGTGATATTTCAATTGTAGGTTCAATCGAACCCAGAAGAAGAATTAACGCGAGTTGACACATGGCTTGCGGGACACGAGGACAAAACGGGGAATGCCTTAAACAGTGTTAAACTTTTCTATGTGCGTATTTACATGAAAAATAATAGTATTTTTAGTATTATTTATTGCGTTTATTAATGAAATTTTCTCATTTGATAGGATAAAGTAAAGGATGCGATGGAGAAAAGAAAGAGAGAGAGTGGAGAGGGTAGTAGCAAGAGCCAATGTATAGAGAATGATGAGTTGATAAAAGTTTTTGGGAAAGAGAAAAAGGGAGGAGTTCGTGCAGTTTGTCCCCTAATTTCGAAGAAGCAGTTGATGCATTTAGGGGTGGCAAATGCCAAACTTAAACAAAGAAAGAAGGCAAATGATAATGTGGATGCATTGAAGGAAGATATCATCTCTTCCGTCAATAGAAGATTTGAGGAAAATAACACACAAATTATGGTATATATGTATTTTATATAATTTCATTTATTAAAAAGACTTATTTAGATATAATAGATATTAACTTACTATTGTTTGATCCATTTTTTCATAGGATGCTATAGATCGTTTGGTTGATGCCTTCAATGCTCAAAACGGAAAGGGTCCACCAATCACACCGATAAGTGATCATGCATCCAATACAAGTCTACAACATAGGAATCTCTATCAAAATTTGGATAATATTTTTGCATCCGCTTCTCGTCCTGTTTGCGTGACCACACCTTCTCTTACCAACAATCCCAAAGTCATCTTGCTTGATAGGTATAATGAAGAACTGGCAAAGGGGTATGTCGTGACAGATGCAACAAAGGATATATGTCATGGTAAGCGAGTTGGAGTCGGGGAGAGGAAAGTATATGTGGAGGAAGTGATGAAGCCGGATGCTAGGTTGTTTGATGCTCCTCAAGGTGACCAATTCACTTTTGCTGACCTAGTCTTGGGGGGATATTTGATTTGGCTGGATTATTGGCTTAAATATGTTTAGTTTATGTTATGAACTTTGTTTGAGCTATCTATATGTGGACTTAGTTTGTATTATGCTTTGGTTATGAACTTTGTTTGAGTTATCTATATTTAGACTTAATTTGCAATATGTGTCGTTGTGAACTTTGTTTGGATCTATCTATATTTGATTTGGAATTAATTTGGACTGTCTTTTTTTATTGTAAAACCCCTTTTAACTCTGCCAATGTTAATATTTATTTGAGCATTGCCGGTCCCAAGTCCGGATAAAGGAGGAGGGAAAGTTCATTGATTTGGTTTCTTTATTCTCATTCTTCATTTTGTTCTCATTCTTCATTTTGCTTTTCTTTCTATCACAAATGTCATTGATTTGGTTTCTTTATGCAGGGACTTAAGTATGGCCTATTAAAGAATTTGGTGAATTTGAATATGGACTTGAGTATAGCCCGATTCAGAAATCAAATGAGCTTCTTGGAAAATATCCAAAAGAAATGAAAATATGGTGTTCTATTAATGAGTTGGATGAAGACAGTGCTACAGGTCATTGAGGTCGAGGTACTGATCAGGAAAGTTATCTATGTTGCCTTTCAGTTTCTTTTAACTGGAATGGAGGACAGTTGCTTTTAGCTGCCGCACTGATCGAATAGGCCTTATTAGTGGAGCTCCATGGTAATTCCTTTTTTTGGTAAATGTTAGATTTTATTATAAACTTGAATAAAGTTTAAAGAACTAATATGAATAAATTCAGTTTTTCAGAATTACATGACTTGGTCAGTTTCGAAATTACATCTTATCAAAATTTACTTTTGCGTGCCTATGTGCAGGATATATATTCCTTATCCATTTCAATGGAGGGCTCCCACTTTTCTAGGTGGAGAATCTTTTGCGATGATGGCTACTGCGTTTGTTGCTTTTATTGAGGTTTCCTATTCTTCATTCATTTCAGAGTTTCTATTTTCTATTTTAGATAATAAGGGATATGTTCATATAGAGAGAAACCATTTAGTACCTGATCTTAAAATTATTACAGTTTTAGACCTTATTTTAACCCCAGAGTGCTTGTTAGAGGACTACTTATGGATATTGTTATGCAAAGTGCTTGCCAGGATTATCTTTGGAGGTTTTAAATCGTGTTGTTGAGATCTTGAAATTTTTCAATACGAGGACATGTTAGCTTGTTCTTGGCGCCGGTACCATGCAGGTAGTTTATTTAACCCATAGGAGTAACTTTGCATTATTACATCAGTGGTAAACTACTTAAATGACTACACTAGCCAACCACTGAGTGATTTTATCTGATCATAATTATTCTTGTTTGTATTTCTATTACATATTACAGAATTTGTATTTCTACCTAAACGTTTTTCTATTACATATTACATAAAAAAATCAAGAAAATAAAAATATGCCTAGGCGATGCCTAGGCACACCTAGGCCTAGGAGCCCATCCCGCGCCTGGCGCTTTTTAGAACCTTGTCTTTATGAAAGTTCAGATCTAACTAATTCGTTTGCACTTGTGTTTTTGGACTTAAATTTGATTTTTCACATCTGATGAAAAGGATATGCTATTAGTAGCACCCTGATGATGCTAAGATTTAGCACCACCGGATAAGTGATAGTGAGCTCAAACAGTAACAGCCATGGCAGCCATAGAGATGTATAAGTGTATAAGTATGTAGAAGGGGATGAGTATAAGAGGAAATAAGACAATGATGTATAGTGGTTCAGCCAAATTGGCCTACATCCACTGTGAGTGTGTGATCCACTAAGTATGGGCACTAATGGCCTTGGATACAATGCACATAACCCTCTCTCTCTCTCCACTGTGTGTGTACAAGCAGGGTTTTAGCTAGGGCTACTGTTCATGGATCGATCCTTTGTAGGGTTGCAGGTGACAAGTATATATAGGTCTTGGGGGGTGTAGTGTACCCCCCAAGTATGCATGGTGCATGTGAATGATGATCCAGCCAACCCCCTGTTGACACCTGTATATGCCCAATGATGACATAATATTCCCTCACGTGAGGGTGTGATTTGGTTATAACGGTCTGCCACGTGCCATGTGAGCCTCACGCGCACTGTTCCACGCGTCTCCCAAACCACGCGCTGTGATGATGTCACCCTCGGCCTATGAGACGAGGCCGAGGGCAAAGTTCCTTCCGGTAGTGAGTCTGGTTTGATTCTGGCCTCGTACTGTCGTACCCTCGTAGGGTCGTCCGGAGCCTGGTGGAAGGGTCGTACCCTCGTAGTGTCGTCTGGAGCCTGGTGGAGGGTCGGCCCCTCGTAGGGTCGTCTGGGCCTGATGGAGGCCAGCTGGAGCTTGGGGAAGGGTCGGCCCCTCGTAGGGTCGTCCGTTTTGGAGATAATCCTCATCCAGGCTGAGGGTATAAACGGGTATATCAATCACCCCCCAGCCCTTAGTCATAGGTGTCATTGAGATGGCTGAGGGATATTTGCTGAATTCGAGACACGTGTGATGAGTTAGGTGAGTGACACATGGGCAGGTACTCATTGCTATTTAAGTTCCCAAGGCAGGGCGGCTGCACACTTGCCTGGGGCTTTGTGCCCTGACTATTCCCTTCTTGGCAAATGTGCCCATTTATTGCCAATGTATATAAGCAATTTTTAAACTCTCTCCACCACTTCTTCTTCTTCGCGCCTAAGTTCTCTCTCTCTCTAGAACCAGTCGCTACCGCCATTACCAGCCTTTGAACCTTCAGGTCGTGGCAGTGTTCTTGCCCTCTTCTCATCAGGTAACCTTTTTTCTCCTCTCGCCTTCTTTTGTCTTCATCTCTGTTTGTTTTTTAGGGTCGTAGGTCGTATGGTTCTTAGAGTTCCCCCATAGCTTTTTCTGGTTTAGTTCTTGGGCGTTCTTGACGAAAAACGTTTTGGTTCCTTGGTTTGATTTTCAAGTCAAACCTGGTCAATCCCCCAAGTGTTTGTAGTTGAATTAGCCAAGTCTAGTGTAATTTCTCCAAGTGTAGGGTCTTCCCCTTAATGCTTAGGAGGCTCTACAGCTTAGTGTCTGAATTCCCGGCTTTGAGAGAGAAGCTCTTTACCGAGATCAGACGAATAGAGGAAGAGGAAGAGAGGAGACGAGGGGCCGACCCTAATTGGGTACGACCCATCTTTCCCATTCGTCTTGCCACCATAAGACCATCTGAACCCTCTGAGTCTTGTGGGTCGTCTCCTCGTCCGGACGATACTCCCAAACCCAGTGAAATGGACGAGAGAGCCTCCTCTCCAACTGGTGCTGGAACCTCTGGTAGAAGGGACACATCCGACCTTAGCCCAGACAGTGAGGCCGACGGTACAGTCCCCTCCGATGCCGTTCCTGTGACAACCCTATCCCCCAATGCCTTCCAAGTGGCCTTTCCTCAGGGTCTTCCTGCAGGTGATGAGGGGGAAGGAGATGAGGAAGCGGACGACGATACAGATAACGAGGTTGATACCTCCCATGCCTCGTCTTTCATCTCCTCCGTTAGGGATAGGGATCTTCTGGTGTGGAGGCATATCTACGGAGTGCCCTCTGGGGTAACTATGAGGGCTCCCTCTGATACTGAGAGGGTTTTTGAGGGAGAAGAGGGAGAGGTTGCAGTCTACGAGCAAATGTTCAAAGTAGGTGTTAGACTTCCCTTCCATCCTGCTATTGTAGATATTCTGTCGGCTCTTGGCGTCTCCCCCTCGCAACTTCCACCCAACTCTTGGAGGACGATACTGGGGTACATCTCTTTGTGGAAAAATGCTTTCATTGATGAACCCTCGTCCGACGTGTTCTTGGCCTGCTACAATATCACCTCTTCATCTAAACAGCCCGGATACTATCATCTAGGGGCGAGAAGGTCTGAGAAGAAGCTGCTCCACGTAGCTCAAACTTCCAATCATGATTGGAAAAAAAGGTTCTTCTTCATATCTGGGGCATGGGAGAGCTCCACCGAGGCGTCCCCTTCTGCCGATGCTCCGAGGGTTCCTAACAGATGGTCTAATCCCTCCATGAAGGCTAGGTCAGACCCCGGACTTAGCCTGGAGGAAAGTGATATTGTTGAGTATCTGAGGGGACGAGGGAGAGAGGGTGAGATCCCAAAATTCAAAGATTTGATGACCCCTCGATTCCTTAAAGAAGCTGGTCTGAGGGTCGGCCCTCTGAAAGATCTATGTGAGTTACACTGAACATTTTCCCTTCTCTACTTATTTTTGAAGTGTTCTCTCTTTATCTCTGAACTTTTTCTGACATGTCGTCCTCTTATCAGATCGTCCTGCAGGTACACCAGACTACCTCTGGGAAATGACTGCTCCAAGCCTACTTGCTGGTTTGTCAAAAAAGAAGGGGAAGGAGCCTCAGCAAGCTACCAAGAAGACGAGGGCCTCAGGGCCGACAGTTGTTGAGCCGACAGCTGTTAGCCACAAAAGGAAGGAGCCTGAGGCTCCAGTCGAGCCTCGTCCTGACCCTAAGACGAGGGCCAGGGCCGAGGCCTCTGAGGGGGCAACCTCTTCATCAAGCATGGGGGCCTTCTGGTCTCAAAATCTGTCCCATCTGAGGGCCGATCCCTCATCTCTTATTGCCAACCTGAGGGCAGCAAAGGCCTCGATGTTCTCTGCACCGTCGGCCTCCGACTTCGAGTTCTTGGCGAAGATGCCTCCAGCCAAAGTGTATGACTACGGTCTGCACTCCCTTGCTCAGGTATTGGCCCTGACCTTTAATTTCATTCTCCCTAAGTGTTTCCTCGGCCCCCCTTGATATATCTTCATTTTTTCTTGCAGTCTGTCTGTGCCTTCACCTCAGCCACCAAGTGGATGGCTGAGAACCAACAAAAATTCCACGAAGCTGAGAGGGCCATTCAACAAGAGGCTGACCTACGGACAGAGCTGCACACTGCGAGGGCCGAGCTGGAGAGCACAAGAACTGAGCACGCTAGAGTCCTTGATGAGCTGACGAGGCAGCATGATACCGATATGCATGCTAAGGACTTGTTGATCAAGGACAAGGACTTGTTGATCAAGGACAAGGACGAGTCCCTGGCCACTATGGAAGCCAAGCACAAGACCGACCTTGAAGTAGCTGTCCGGAAAGCCGGGGCTGATGCTGTTGAGGCTTACAAGGCCTCAGACGAATTCCAAGGCTTCGGTCTTGAATATCTTGAGAGGGGAATTAGGACGGCCTGTCGGTGGGTCGTCCTAAAGTTTGCTGATACAGTGTCATCCATCCGCCCTTCTCTTGAGGTGGTTCAGCTGGATGACCCCTTGATTGCCGAGGCCCTGTCGCAAGTGGAGTCCCAGGTTCAGGTTGAGGGGGTCGGCACATCTGAGGATCAGCCGGTCGTGATAGTTGAAGAGACCCCCCTAGTTGATGTTGAGACTCTTCCTTCTGATGTCGTCCCTTAGGGTGGCTGTCTGTAGCCCATACCCTCATTTTTGTATTTTTGTTTAATGGCCTTGTAAAACACTTATGTTTTATTAATACCAGTCTCTTCCTTTCCATACTTGTTGTCTTTAGTTCTATTATGGCTTGCTTCTTTGTTGATGATGATGCTACTAACCCCTCCCTCGTCTATAATGAGGACCAATGAGGGGTCGTCCCCTCATCTGACTTCATTATAGCCGAGGGTTCAGCTTACCCTAGTCTTTTTTTAGAACAGTGGAGGGGTCGTCCCCTCCACTGGTCCTAATTATAGCCGAGGGTTCAATTAACCAAATTAATGGTTTTTTTTAAATAAAGTTTACCCTCGTCTTTCTTGAGGACAGTGGTGGGGTCATCCCCTCCACTGATCCTCATTATAGCCGAGGGTCCAACTAATCAAATTAATGATTTTTAACAAAGTCTACCCTCGTCTTTCTTGAGGACAGTGGTGGGGTCGTCCCCTCCACTGATCCTCATTATAGCCGAGGGTTCAACTAATCAAATTAATGATTTTTAACAAAGTCTACCCTCGTCTTTCTTGAGGACAGTGGTGGGGTCATCCCCTCCACTGATCCTCATTATAGCCGAGGGTTCAACTAATCAAATTAATGATTTTTAACAAAGTCTACCCTCGTCTTTCTTGAGGACAGTGGTGGGGTCGTCCCCTCCACTGATCCTCATTATAGCCGAGGGTTCAACTAATCAAATTAATGATTTTTACCAAAGTCTACCCTCGTCTTTCTTGAGGACAGTGGTGGGGTCATCCCCTCCACTGATCCTCATTATAGCCGAGGGTTCAACTAATCAAATTAATGATTTTTAACAAAGTCTACCCTCGTCTTTCTTGAGGACAGTGGTGGGGTCATCCCCTCCACTGATCCTCATTATAGCCGAGGGTTCAACTAATCAAATTAATGATTTTTAACAAAGTCTACCCTCGTCTTTCTTGAGGACAGTGGTGGGGTCATCCCCTCCACTGATCCTCATTATAGCCGAGGGTTTAACTAATCAAATTAATGATTTTTAACAAAGTCTACCCTCGTCTTTCTTGAGGACAGTAGTGGGGTCGTCCCCTCCACTGATCCTCATTATAGCCGAGGGTTCAACTAATCAAATTAATGATTTTTAACAAAGTCTACCCTCGTCTTTCTTGAGGACAGTGGTGGGGTCGTCCCCTTCACTGATCCTCATTATAGCCGAGGGTTCGACTAATCAAATTAATGATTTTTAACAAAGTCTACCCTCGTCTTTCTTGAGGACAGTGGTGGGGTCGTCCCCTCCACTAATCCTTATTATAGCCGAGGGTTCAACTTCTTTCCGTGCATACTAGAACTGATAACCACTGGATGAGGGAAACACTGATATTTCTCATTAATTTTCCATGTGTTTTGTCGAAACAATGCTTATTACAACTATGGCCTATCAAGACCTTACAACACTACTGGTAGTATTTTTTCAAGTGATCCGCATTCCAGGGGTTGGAAAAAGGTTCCCCTTCTAGGTTTTCTAGTCTATAGGTCCCAGGGACAACTTCATCGGTGACCCTATAGGGGCCGTGCCAATTAGGATGGAGCTTATTGGGCTTCTGCCAAGTCTTTTTGAGAACCAAGTCTCCTACTGCGATTGGCCTCTGTTTCACCCTCTGGTTGTAAAACCTTGCGGTCCTCTGCTGGTAGGAAGCCTGCCTTATCTCAGCATCCTCCTTTCTTTCCTCAATTAAGTCCAGGTCAAGTCTCCTCTCCTCCGTATTTCCCTGGGGGTCGTACATTTGGACCCTATGAGTGGGAAACTCGACTTCGGTGGGGATGACTGCTTCTGATCCATAAGCTAACATGAATGGGGTCTCCCCAGTAGAGGTCCTTACTGTCGTCCTGTATGCCCACAACACTGCATATAACTCCTCGACCCATCTTCCTTTTGCCTCCTCAAGCCTCTTCTTAATCCCATCTAGGATTGTCCTGTTCGTAACTTCGGTTTGCCCATTGGCCTGAGGTCGGCCTGGGGTGGAGAAAAACTGTTTGATACTTACCCTCTCACAGTACTTCTGTAAAGAGGCATTCTTGAACTGGGTCCCGTTATCCGAGATGAGGGTGTTGGGTAGACCATATCTGCATATCACATTCTTCCAGATGAACTGGAAGGTCTTCTGCTCCGTGATCGTGACCATCAGTTCGGCCTCTACCCACTTTGAAAAGTAGTCAATTGCTACGATGAGGAACCGATAGTTATTGACTGCTCTCGGTAAGGGTCCTACCAGATCAATCCCCCATACTGCGAACGGCCATGGGGATGTAATGGAGGTGAGAGGCTGATGAGGTTGGTGAGGGATGGTAGCAAATCTTTGGCATTTATCACACTTTTTAACATATGCGGCAGCATCTTTCCCCAAGGTCGGCCACCAGTAGCCTTGGGTGATCACCCTCTTTGCCAAGGATCTACCCCCAATATGGCTTGAGCACGACCCTTCATGCACGTCTTGCAAAATGGAAGGGACCTCTGAGGGATGCACACACCTAAGTAAGGGGAGCAGAAACCCCTTTTTGTACAGCGTGTCTCCGATGACAGCGAACTTTGCAGCCCTGTATCTCAGCTTCTTCCTCTCTTGGCTCGCTTCTGGCATCTCTCCCCCTCTAATGTATCTGATCAGGGGGTCCATCCATGAAGGTTCTTGAGAAACATTCATGCAAACACCAAGTGTTCCCTCGACGTCTTCGATAGTTGGTCGAAGCAAGATTTCTACCGGGACTGTCCTCCTTATGTCTGTCCTAGTAGCTGAGGCCAACCTTGCAAGGGCGTCAGCACGGCCATTGTCGAGCCTAGGTATCCTCTTGAATTTCACTTCTTTGAAGTTTTTCAGCAATGACCTCACCTTATCAAGATACCTAGCCATCCTCTCGTCTTTGGCCTCATAGGCTCCTAGTATCTGATTCACCACCAGCCTTGAATCACTGTGAACCAAAATTTGGCCGACACTAAGGGATTTGACCAAGGAGAGGCCAGCTATCAAGGCCTCATACTCAGCCTCATTATTGGAGGCTTTGAAATTAAACCTCAGGGCATACTCGACGTCTGTGCCATCGGGTGCTGATAGTATCAGTCCAGCACCACTTCCGCTATCACAGGAGGACCCGTCAACGAAGAGGCTCCACGGAGTCTTTCCTTCAGAAGAATTTCCCTCAGAGAGGGACCCCTGTCTAAAGATGTATCTTCCCTCTTCGTTTTCAGTCACTTTCCTTCTAGCGGTGCTCGTCTCAGCCATATCTGCGGGTGTGTCTGCGGGTCTGTCTTCTGTATCTGCCTTCCCGAGGGTCTCACCCTCGGCCTCATGATTTTCCCAGGTGAACTCAGCCACGAAGTCTGCCAAGGCCTGCCCCTTAATGGCTGTCTTAGGCTGATACACAATGTCAAACTCCCCCAGCTCTATAGCCCAGGTCATTAGCCTTCCTAATTTTTCAGGTTTGTGTAGGACCTGCCTAAGAGGAGAGTCAGTAAGGATGACCATAGTATGGGACTGGAAGTACTGTTTCATCTTCCTTGAGGCATGGATCAAGGCATAGGCCAACTTCTCCATCCTCGAGTATCTCTGCTCTGCCCCCTGGAGTGCCTTGCTGTTGAAATATACGGGCTTCTGTATCCCATCTTCGTCTCTTACGATTGCTGCACTGATAGCGGACTCTGAGACAGCAAGATACACGTAAAGTCGTTCACCCTGCACGGGTCGTGACAGCAGCAAGGGAGACCCTAAGTACGATTTTAGCTCCTTGAAAGCCTCATCACACTCTTCGCTCCATTCGAAGGCTTTCCTGAGGATCTTGAAGAATGGTAGACACCTGTCTGTAGCCCTTGACACAAATCTGTTCAAGGCAGCCACTCTCCCTGTGAGCCTCTGAACGTCTTTAATGGACTTGGGGGTCTTCATCTCAATAAGGGCCTTTATCTTTTCGGGATTGGCCTCGATGCCTCTTTGATTGACAATGAACCCCAAGAACTTCCCCGCTCCGACCCCGAAGACACACTTGGCCGGATTGAGCTTCATTTTGTATTTGTCCATTGTATTAAAGGTCTTTTCCAGGTCTGCCACATGGTCCTCTGCTTTCAAACTCTTGGTCAGCATGTCATCCACGTAGACCTCCATAGACTTCCCAATTTGGTCTTCGAACATTTTATTTACGAGTCGCTGGTACGTTGCCCCCGCATTTTTTAGACCAAAGGGCATGACCCTATAGCAGTATGTCCCCTTGTCAGTGATGAAGGCAGTCCTCTCCGAGTCATCAGGGTTCATGAAGATCTGGTTATACCCTGAGTAGGCATCCATAAAACTCATGAGCTCATGGCATGCGGTAGCGTCTACCATCTGGTCAATGCGAGGGAGAGGGAAGCTGTCTTTGGGGCAGTGCTTGTTGAGGTCTGTGAAGTCCACACACATCCGCCACTTCCCGTTGGCTTTTGGGACAATGACTGCGTTGGACAGCCATTCAGGGTAGATGACCTCCCTGATAAACTCAGCGTCTTGTAATTTTTTAACCTCATCCCTGATGACCTCGTACTTCTCTCTAGAGTAAATCCTCCTCTTCTGCTTTACCGGCTTCACTCCCTCTACCACGTTGAGCTTGTGGCACATGATTTCAGGGTCAATCCCTGGCATATCTACATGACTCCAGGCGAAGACGCTTCGCCTTCTCCTCAACAGTTTAATGAGGTCTTCCTTGATATCGGGCTTCAGAGACTTGCCAACTTGGACGGTTTTTCCCAGGTCATCCTCATCGAGGATGATGGGTTATACCTCCTCAGCGGCCTCTCCTTTCTTGAGCTTCGTCTCGTCCCTGGGGTCTATGGTATCAATGTTGTAAGTGGCTGTAGCCCTCTTGTGTGCCTCCCTTTCTTCAGCGGAGTTGTAGTAGCACTCTCTCGCTGTTGTCTGGTCTCCCTGAACTTCCCCCACCCCATAAGGGGTAGGGAACTTAACCATCTGGTGGACTATGGACGGCACAGCTTCAAACCCCTTGAGGGCCACACGTCCCAGTATGATGTTGTATGCCGAAAACACATGCTCATCCAGTACAAAGAAACTGACCCTCTTGGTGAGCCATCTCGGCCATTCGTCCCCCATCCTGACGTCAGCCTCATATATTCCCAGGGGGTGAACCTTCTCCCCACTGAACCCAATCAATGGATGATGGTATGGGACAAGTCTGGCACGACTGAGGCCCAAGGCCTTGAAGCATGGCCAAAACATCACATCTGCGGATGAGCCCCCATCTGCCAGGATCCTCGGCACTTCGCACCCGTGCACCCTGGTAGTGATGACAAGAGGGTCATCATGCGGGGCCAAGAGGCCTTTGAAGTCCATCCTTGAAAATCCCACTATCAAAGTGTCCATGTCAACCTTCTTCCTTTTTTCTGACTTGACCTCTAGGAAGGTTGAGTGCACCATCTTCGTTACTGCCTTAGCCTCCGCGACATGGGCCTTCCTGTCAGCGACCTCAGAGCCTCCTCCTGCTAAACCCCCGGAGATCATTCCTACACCGAGAGAGATCATATTGAGCCTCTTGACAGGACCGTAGTCGTCTCTCGGCGGGAGGTCAGGGTCGTCCTCATCATCAGAGGGGTCGTCCCCTCTTTTTTGAGGACCTTCTCTGCAGGCATCGACTCGCTTCTTTCTGGCGTCGTCCCCTCGGCCCCTCTTGAAGTCGGCTTTGTCGACGTACTTTCTGAGCTTCCCTTCCTTTAGCATCTTCTCAATCTCATCTTTCAGAGCGAAGCATTTGTCCGTTACGTGGCCGTGGTCTTGGTGAAACTCGCACCACAGGTTCTTATTCCTCTTGCCGGGAGCTGCCCTCAGCTTCTCAGGCCACTTCAGCGTCTTGTCACTCTTTATCTCATTGAGGATCTGTTCACAGCTGACCGTCAGAGGGGTGTACCCCGCGAACTTATCATCCAGGGTTCTCTTCTTCCCCTCTTTGTTCTTCTTGGGGTATTTACTCCCAGTTGCACCTCCTTTTTCATCTTCATATTTTGCAGCCATCGCCTCTTCGGCGTTCATCACCTTCCCCGCTGTTGATAACAGCTCGGCCATCGTCCTCGGAGGGTCTTCAGCAAGCTTCCATAACAGCTTCCCCTTTTGGAGTCCTCCAATCAGGGCTGTCATGGCTATGCTCTCCTCATAGTCTTCCACCTCCAGCTTCTCTTTATTGAATCTGGCTATATAGTCCCTCAGACTTTCACTCTTCCCCTGCTTAACATAGAGCAGGTGGGTGGTCTTCTTCTGTGGCCTCACCCCAAAGCAGAAATTATGGATGAACAGGTCGGCCATCTGCTTAAAATTTTCAATGGAATTTTTTGGGAGAGACGTGTACCAGACATGTGCAGCCCCTGTCAGGGTACCAGAGAAGGCACGACACCTCATCTCATCTGAGATAGAGTATATGTCTGCCGCCGACTGATACATCTCCACGTGGTGGACAGGGTTGGTGCTCCCATCGTATCTTGGGGTGACCACAGGAGGCTTGAACTTTGATGGAGTGGGAAAGTTGACTATCTTTGCCACAAAAGGTGAGCCTATGGTGTATCCCCTCTGAAGAGGGTCCCGGCTCTTCAGTATGTCGCCAATCTTATCCTCTAACCGCTGGATCGAGTCATTCCAGGGCCTCACAGGGTCGGCTCGGCCGATGTTATCCCCTGCCGCCTCTTGAAGGTGGACGGAGGGTTCTGCTGCAGGCCTGTGTCGACTGTTCACTTCCCTCTGGCCGTCATCTCGTCCCCGGGGTCGGCCATCTGCTGCCTCCTTCCTGGATCTCACCGCGCTTCTCGACCTGGACAACTTATCCCGCAGGTCATTTACTGGACCTAGCCTCTCAAAGGCCGACCCCCTGCTCAGACGATCAAAAGCAGAGCCTCTCGGGCGATCATCAGGGTTTGGTCTCACGCACTTTCCTCTGCTATCATGGAGGGGTCTCACAGTGTTGTTGGAGACCTCATACGGTTCCCAGCATTCTATTGGGGCCTCCTCCCCCTCCAGATCGTCATACCTGTCTTCAGGGCAAGGGTTTCCTTGCCTCCCCAGGCGTAAACGCCTGGGGTCAGCAACATCCCTGCGCCGCTGAGGGGGTGGCAGGTCTTTGCGTGGTGCCTGGGGTGGTCCCCTGGCCTCATGCTGTCCTGGGGCTGCTGCCGGAGTAATCATCTCAGGTGAGACCCCTGGTGGTCTCAGTATGTTCTGGCTCAGAGCTGTGAATTGCTCCTGCATCATCCGTTGGCTTGCTGCCAGGGACTTTAGGGCTGCCGCCACATCAGCCATCTCAGACTGAGGCGGCGGCTGACTGGAACTGGGTCTTCCCCCCTCATCCGGCGGGGGAAGTGGTGGCGGTGGCATCTCAGGTGCCATGTGCTTGAGCTATGAAAAGCTGAACTGAAGAAAATACTGGTTATCTTGGGAACCTTAGTGGGTCTCTTTCAATGGTGAAACACCTCCTCTCAAGGGGAGTGTTGGTTCACCACCAGAGTGCCCAGTTAGGTCAAGCTGTACAAAGGAAGAGATGTCTTCTCTTTCCCACAGACGGCGCCAAACTGATGATGCTAAGATTTAGCACCACCGGATAAGTGATAGTGAGCTCAAATAGTAACAGCCATGGCAGCCATAGAGATGTATAAGTGTATAAGTATGTAGAAGGGGATGAGTATAAGAGGAAATAAGACAATGATGTATAGTGGTTCAGCCAAATTGGCCTACATCCACTGTGAGTGTGTGATCCACTAAGTATGGGCACTAATGGCCTTGGATACAATGCACATAACCCTCTCTCTCTCTCCACTGTGTGTGTACAAGCAGGGTTTTAGCTAGGGCTACTGTTCATGGATCGATCCTCTGTAGGGTTGCAGGTGACAAGTATATATAGGTCTTGGGGGGTGTAGTGTACCCCCCAAGTATGCATGGTGCATGTGAATGATGATCCAGCCAACCCCCTGTTGACACCTGTAGATGCCCAATGATGACATAATATTCCCTCACGTGAGGGTGTGATTTGGTTATAACGGTCTGCCACGTGCCATGTGAGCCTCACGCGCACTGTTCCACGCGTCTCCCAAACCACGCGCTGCGATGATGTCACCCTCGGCCTATGAGACGAGGCCGAGGGCAAAGTTCCTTCCGGTAGTGAGTCTGGTTTGATTCTGGCCTCGTACTGTCGTACCCTCGTAGGGTCGTCCGGAGCCTGGTGGAAGGGTCGTACCCTCGTAGTGTCGTCTGGAGCCTGGTGGAGGGTCGGCCCCTCGTAGGGTCGTCTGGGCCTGATGGAGGCCAGCTGGAGCTTGGGGAAGGGTCGGCCCCTCGTAGGGTCGTCCGTTTTGGAGATAATCCTCATCCAGGCTGAGGGTATAGACGGGTATATCACACCCCAATCTAGCCATCTTTTACTCTGGAAAAGATAAGTTTTTGTGCATGTTCAGTTTTTCACTGTTTTGGGAAAACAAGTAAGAAGGGATGGAGGTATTATATAGAACAATTTAGGTTCTCCCTAATTTGAATAAAACTAGATGTATGCTTCTTTTCTTCCGTTTCCCACACCTGAAGTTTGTTTCTCATTACAGAATGTTGAATTGGAGAAAAGGCATTGGAAAGCAGCTCAAGCTAGAATTCCCTCGGATCCCAATGCATGGCAACAGATGCGAGACAACTATGAAGCTATTGTCCTCGAAGATCATGCTTTTGCTGAAAAGCATAAAATAGAGTATGCTTTGATGCGAGATAACTATGAAGCTACAGTGTTCACTAAACATCCCTACGGTAAGTCTTTTTTCGAGAACCCCACAGGTCGTGTTACCGATGGGTTGCTCCCCATTGAATACATTGGTACGCAAATACTTAGTTCAGTTAACCATACTGTAGACATTAGAGTATATCTAAATTTCATGTATTTTGGTCCTTACATAGCTAACTTTATACTTTAATATGTACGTGGACATATTCCTATAGCTCCGTTTTTGGACTCTATGTATTGTAATTGCTCACTTCATGTACTGCATATGGAATCCAAGGGACATTGGGATACACATATGTTTTGTAGATTGAAACCAATAGACCATCTTCTTCAACAATTGAGAAGAGTAATATAATTCACCAATATACACATGCTTACATAGGTTTAAAATCATTTGATTCTTTGATCCCAGGTATCCCAAGTGTAAGCGTATGGATCCCCGGATTTAAATTATCTTCAATTAAAATCACAAACTAGTAATTTCCTTTTTATGTAAAACTCAATAGAGATGCGGAAGCGTTATAAAGGAGGTGATGGTTCAACAAATAAAACAACAACAAGTTTTAATTTCTCAAAACGAATTAAAACATAATTCAAGTCCTAGAATTTGCCTAAGTCATAATTAACAATTATCCAAAGTAGGCGAAACCAATTTTAGTCCGTGACTAGAAGAAACAAATTTTACCCAATATTTAATTTAAGTCCCAAATTAAATATAGTGTGATAATTAAACTGATTTTATCTTGAATTAATCTAGCATGCGTTCTAAGTGATATAGAGCAAGATAAAATAAACAAAGTCACACTACACCGCGATATACGAGGAAAACCCACTAACGGGAAAAAAACCTCGGGACGGCCCTAGCCTCAAATCCACTAAAAATGGTATTACAAAATACAAGACAAAAGACTTACTTCCTAAACTCGAACCCTCTCAAGCCGTGACGCTTCTTCTTGTATCGACCTCCAATTAGCGGATAACCAACGGAGCTCCACCGTGGTCTCGGAATACACCGATAGGACTTTAAACGGACACCGTCACCCGAACATGGAGCCTTTCTCCAAACGGGTAAAATATCACCAAAAGTCTTCTTTGTGATGGGGTGTAGAAGCAAACCCGAAATGTCTCTTGAATTCGGTAGAGAAAACCGGTGCCAAAAACTCCAAGTAAAGATATGTATATATGGAACTTGGATAAACAAGTATTGGGTGTAAACTAGAGTGTGTATGAATTTTTCTTTAGAAATTGACACTCAAAACATGAACATTTTCCCTAAAAATATTAGCTCTCAAACTCTCTCTAAGAGATGGATATGAAATGGAAAGGTTCTCTTGGAAAATGTGTTTCCCGCACATAATAAAGTATGTAAAAGTTGGTTAAAAACCAAGTGGGGAAAGAGGGAGAAAACTGCAAAAAACTGCTCAAAACTGTTCCCGCCCTGGCGTCTCGTTCGAACGAACTTGACTCTCGTTCGAACGAGACTTCTAATGAGCGACCAGCCTGGGCTCGTTAGAATCTCGTTAGATACCTCGTTAGAACAAAAAACTCGTTCGAACGACATATCAAACGAATGACCAGGTCGTTGGCAAACTCGTTCGAACGAACTTGGTTCGAACGACAAAACTCGTTCGAACGAACTTGGTTCGAACGAAAAAACTCGTTCGAACGAAACTTCTAACGAACGACCAGAAAGTTTGTAAAATTCGATTTTGGCCCAGAAACTTTTATAAACTTTTATATACTTAATTTAAAGTTTCAATTTGATTCTTTCTGAAAATAAAATGCAGTTTTTATTTCTCCTAACACCCAATACATATTGTTCCAAACTCCTATATAAATATTATTACATTCATACCTTGGGAGCATGGAACCTTAGTTGATGACGTACAAACGAGGCACATAAACTACGGCATTTTGATGATGCTTTATACTCTTTGCCGCTACGTCTTCAACAAACACTTCATAGGTCTTGAATATTACAATAAAATAAAATCCTATGAATAAATGTTTTTGTCCGGAATTGAGCCAAAACTATATATGGACTCAATTGGAAATTTGTGTCCTTACAAATCTCCCCCTTTGGCTATTCCGGGACAAAAACCAAACAAAAATCCTAAAGGGCCGTCAAGCTCTACTAGACTCAAAACATAACCCGCCCAATCTTGACTCAACCCAAGGATTTAAACGCTTTGCCATAGAAAGATGCCGCTTTAGAATAATTCCTGCACACTTAAGCAAACTCATCAAATGCATAGGGAATATCAACATATTAAATGCAATTAATTAATTACTCCCCCTAAATTAATTCTCCCTCCTTTTAAACACATGACCTACTTAGAAAGACGTCTCCCCCTAAGATAAATCTCCCTCAAACTAAGATATGATAATAATAGGATTTCTCCCCCTTTTTGTTCGGGAATAGGCAAAGGATAAAGAACTAATAAACAGCATGTTGTAGCTTAAAGTGATAAGACATGACAGCATATGGGCAATTAAAGCAAGGCAAAGACAAAACAAATATCATATATATATATACTATAAATAGACCAATAAGTACGGGCATATATAGATAGATATAAACACACACATGACACAAAATACAATAAGTTTGCACACTCGTATGGCAAAAATGTGTCATATGGAAACGGAAGTGTAGGGGTGTGAACTAGCAACAATTAAATTTAGACCCAAACACTTAAGAAACGTTCACGGAGTTCTCATTTGATTGCAAATTTCATCACAGTTAAATATAACCTCATGTGACAATATAAAGATTGAACTCAATGAACAAACATACACAATGCATACAAGCCTAGCATGATGATGATTCTACAAACCAAATAGAGTCATGACATTAAAGACAACTAGGATAAACGGACATTGTGCAAACCGTTGATATACCATCCAATTCTCCCTCAATGAGCATGTATATTCTTTTGATTTTGAATGAATATATCGAACAAACATAGGCCTTGGCAATTGTTTTCTTTGTAATGCCAAATATTCTATTTTTAGGCCTTTGGATCACGTATTTCTTTTAGATCCAATCAACGGTGGCTTACTATCGCAAAGGATTTAATTCATCCTTTCGGAGCCCTTCCCCGTGCATATATGAATTTATCATGTTTTCATTTTTCGCACAAATCTCACATGCAACGGATTTTGACATGCACTAGTCCTCCTAGGTCATAGATATGTAGATGACTAGATTGATAGGAGAACACCTCAAAAAGCTCAAATATAACATGTGACATTAAGATTTCAAAAGAGCTCGTGCATGTGTGAAAAGAGGCATATAGAAATAGAATCCATTGGAACAATACAAAATCCAACTACTCCATAAAATCTGGTAAAGAACATTTTAAGGATTGAAAATCTAAACCAAAAGTTCTAGCCACGTGGGAGCGTAAATGATGGGATTCAAACACAAGTATATGCCACATAAAGTGTGTCAAACTAAAATACACACAAAACAAAATCTTTTTGAGTTTTTAACATTTTTTAATCAAAAATAAAGATATATACTCAAAAGACTAAACAAAAATCATTTGTATTTTTCATTAAGCATAAATGAAATAAATAAAACACAAATGATAAACAAGAATCTTTTTATATTTTTCAGATAAATCAAACACAAAATATAATACAAAAAGATAAACAAGTCATGATTTCTAGCATGTGATATGAACTAAGGCAATGGCTAGAAAATGACTAAACAAGCATACATTTAGCATATGAATATGGCATGAAGTACAATCGCTAAAGTATGCAAACACTAACACATTTATCCTTTAGATTTAGCAAGGGAGGAAGAATGTGAAAGTAGATGAGAATCAAAATCCCTATTTTGTAAGGCAACCAAGTCAAATTTCCTAACCCAAATTAATGAAGAATTACTATCTTGGGGTGTAGGAACGTTAGCTATCGTGGTTACTTTACTATGGGATTTTCTAGGAATTCGTTTAAGATCTAAACAAAATTGCCTAAGATGACCTTTTCGACCATAATGTGTACAAGTAAGAACATGTCGAAAAGATTTATCCAAGGAGTGATCATTAAATGCATTCCTAGAAGATTCTCCTAAAACATTGGTTTTGACTTTAGGGTTAAATTCATTAAAAGTATTGAAGCCTAAACCAAAAGTGTCATTTTTAATTTGGACCGTTCCTAACATTTTATCAAGTTTTTCCGAACGACATTCCAAATCAAATTTGACATTACTAGAATCTTTTAATTTATTTTCTAATTCTACAATGTTAGATTCTAGTAAAAAATTACGCTCTTCAAAAGCAAGAAGCTCCTTTTTCAAGGATTCCATTAAACCCCTAAGGCTATCTCTCTCGCCTTCTACGTATTCTAGCTTCTCTCGAAGAGTCCTCTCTTGTGTCCTAAGGTCTTCTATTAAGGCACTATCATTAACGACCTTGACACTCTTTCTTAAACAAGCTTCTAACTTCAAATTAGTTCTTTTCAAATTAATAGATTCTTTATATAATTCATGAAAAGCATTTTGAAGTTCACTCACATCAACCTCTTCTTCATTTTCACTCTCACTTTCTTCTTCACTCTCACTATCATCAAAAATAAGAGAATCATGTACAACGACCTTGGAAGTGGCATGTGCTATAATTTCATCATTCGATGAGTTCTCATCATCACTCACATGTCTAGCCATAAAAGCCACAAAATTTTTCTTAGTGGGGGAATCGGGCTTCTCTTCCTTATCACTATCACTAAGGGTTGCATTATATGAAACGGGTCTTTTACCCTCTTTCCTTAGTTTAGTGGGGCACTCAAAAGCCCTATGGCCATAACCTTCACAACCAAAACATTTATCAGACTCGTCCCTATCAACATTTTCATTACTAGACTTAGGGATCTTTTCGGCTTTAGAAAACTTCTCGTTTTTATCATGTTTAGAAGTATCAAATTTTTTAAAATCATTTTTAACTTTATCTTTGTTAAATTTAAGAAATTTTCTAAATTTGCGAGCAAACAAAGCCATATCTTCCGAGTCACTATCACTATCGCTCTCTACTACTTGTTTAACCTCTTTTCGGGCTTTTAAAGCAACGCCCTTTTCAATTTTCTTTTCAGTTTTAGAGGGAAACATATCTAGTTCATAGGTTTGTAAATCACCTACAAGCTCTTCTAATTTTGTAGAGGCTAAAGTGGGTAAAGAATTTAAAACGGTCACCTTAGGAATAAATCTATCGGGTAAGGACCTTAAAATTTTCTTTACAACGCGGTCGTCAGGTATTTTCTCTCCCAAGTTAAAGGATGAATTAACAATATCTGAAAGTCTAGCATAAAATTTATCAAAAGTTTCTTTTTCATCCATTTTGATAGTTTCAAATTGAGTGGTGAGGTTTTGAAGTTTAGAAGCTTTAACGACACTAGTTCCTTCATGAGTTATTTGTAAAATATCCCAAGCTTCTTTAGCGGTTTCACACGTCACAATACGTCGGAATTCATCCGGTGCGACAGCGCTAAATAAGGCATTTAAACCACGGGAATTATAGTTGGCAAGTTTAAACTCATTTTCAGTCCATCTATCGACGGGTTTTAAAACACGTTCATTTTCAATAAGATGAGTTGGTGGGGAATACCCGTTAATAACAGACATCCAAACTCTCTCGTCGATAGATTTTAGTGCCGATCTCATTCGCGCTTTCCAATACGCGTAGTTTGAACCATCAAAAATAGGAAATTTTGAAAATGGGGAAAAATCCATTTTAGCCAAAAATTAAAGGATCTTAACGAAATAATTTATCGTTTTTGGCTCTGATACCAATTTGTAAGCGTATGGATCCCCGGATTTAAATTATCTTCAATTAAAATCACAAACTAGTAATTTCCTTTTTATGTAAAACTCAATAGAGATGCGGAAGCGTTATAAAGGAGGTGATGGTTCAACAAATAAAACAACAACAAGTTTTAATTTCTCAAAACGAATTAAAACATAATTCAAGTCCTAGAATTTGCCTAAGTCATAATTAACAATTATCCAAAGTAGGCGAAACCAATTTTAGTCCGTGACTAGAAGAAACAAATTTTACCCAATATTTAATTTAAGTCCCAAATTAAATATAGTGTGATAATTAAACTGATTTTATCTTGAATTAATCTAGCATGCGTTCTAAGTGATATAGAGCAAGATAAAATAAACAAAGTCACACTACACCGCGATATACGAGGAAAAACCCACTAAC
Source organism: Sambucus nigra (assembly GCA_949130495.1). Classification (NCBI taxonomy): domain Eukaryota; kingdom Viridiplantae; phylum Streptophyta; class Magnoliopsida; order Dipsacales; family Adoxaceae; genus Sambucus; species Sambucus nigra. Next base: position 1,843,982 of record CASBWL010000058.1, read on the forward strand.
GGGAAAAAAACCTCGGGACGGCCCTAGCCTCAAATCCACTAAAAATGGTATTACAAAATACAAGACAAAAGACTTACTTCCTAAACTCGAACCCTCTCAAGCCGTGACGCTTCTTCTTGTATCGACCTCCAATTAGCGGATAACCAACGGAGCTCCACCGTGGTCTCGGAATACACCGATAGGACTTTAAACGGACACCGTCACCCGAACATGGAGCCTTTCTCCAAACGGGTAAAATATCACCAAAAGTCTTCTTTGTGATGGGGTGTAAAAGCAAACCCGAAACGTCTCTTGAATTCGGTAGAGAAAACCGGTGCCAAAAACTCCAAGTAAAGATATGTATATATGGAACTTGGATAAACAAGTATTGGGTGTAAACTAGAGTGTGTATGAATTTTTCTTTAGAAATTGACACTCAAAACATGAACATTTTCCCTAAAAAGATTAGCTCTCAAACTCTCTCTAAGAGATGGATATGAAATGGAAAGGTTCTCTTGGAAAATGTGTTTCCCGCACATAATAAAGTATGTAAAAGTTGGTTAAAAACCAAGTGGGGAAAGAGGGAGAAAGCTGCAAAAAACTGCTCAAAACTGTTCCCGCCCTGGCGTCTCGTTCGAACGAACTTGACTCTCGTTCGAACGAGACTTCTAACGAGCGACCAGCCTGGGCTCGTTAGAATCTCGTTAGATACCTCGTTAGAACGAAAAACTCGTTCGAACGACATATCAAACGAATGACCAGGTCGTTGGCAAACTCGTTCGAACGAACTTGGTTCGAACGACAAAACTCGTTCGAACGAACTTGGTTCGAACGAAAAAACTCGTTCGAACGAAACTTCTAACGAACGACCAGAAAGTTTGTAAAATTCGATTTTGGCCCAGAAACTTTTATAAACTTTTATATACTTAATTTAAAGTTTCAATTTGATTCTTTCTGAAAATAAAATGCAGTTTTTATTTCTCCTAACACCCAATACATATTGTTCCAAACTCCTATATAGATATTATTACATTCATACCTTGGGAGCATGGAACCTTAGTTGATGACGTACAAACGAGGCACATAAACTACGGCATTTTGATGATGTTTTATACTCTTTGCCGCTACGTCTTCAACAAACACTTCATAGGTCTTGAATATTACAATAAAATAAAATCCTATGAATAAATGTTTTTGTCCGGAATTGAGCCAAAACTATATATGGACTCAATTGGAAATTTGTGTCCTTACACCAAGTTTACTCGAGGATGTAAAAGAACTTCTGGAATCCATTTTACTCTGGGTTATTGAACATTGGGATTTTGCCACACATAAGTGGTAAATTAAAAATATTAAGTTATATTGTATTGGTATCAATTACGCATACCAGTAAAAGGAAAATAAAATTTACACGCCCCCAATCCTCACCCGGTCGATGTCTTAGTCGAGTTTTGAACTTTGCACCGCTCATTCTTATTCTTACCACGCAGTTTGCTGTTAAATGATCTGAGTGTGTGCACATTTTGTCATTCTCTTTCACTTTATTGCATATTAGGTATCACGTCGTGATTTATGTATTTATCAATGCATATTATCTTTATTTTTTGATTTTATATAGTTTACAGGAAAAAAAAGTACGATTCCAACATTTATTATGATGCCAATTGAACATATGATGGAGCAGGCATCAGCTGTTGGGCCCATATGGGATGAATGTTTCACAGTTGACACCTTCAAGAATCAGGCTCCTTTCTTAGATTCTATTCCAAATTCATTTATTCTGTATTTATCACATTTTTTTTTCAAAAAAAAAACTCGCATCACATACCTAAATAGTATCTAAACAAGGCCAGCGCCATTCCTACTTTGGTACATCATATAGCCACTTCATATTTTCACTGTTTAAATTAAGATCTGTAAAAACTATGATTGTGTTCTAGGTAAATGCCATGATAACATTTCCCCAAATAGAATCTAAGAGAGAAACAAAATCAGTTAATTCCAAAATTAGTAAAAAGGTTAACCGAATAAAAGGAACAGTAGGGACACGGGTCTACTTACAATCAGTGAAAGGCATATGCCCCTACAGAAATCCCATTTTTAATTTGTATGCATGCATTGTATCTATATATTTTATAGGTTGAATTGAACTGTATTGAGGTGATTTTATTTATAGAGAGGTGTATAAGAACCAACTGCAAGAGCTGCCACAGAGGTGAAGAATGTTGTTATGTCCCCTGCTTCTACTCGAGCTCTAATTATAATTGTAAATGGACATGAATCTCAAATGATATATTTTTATAATTGTTCAAATAGTTTGTAGTGAGTTTTGAGCAGTGATCTATATTTGCTTATGTTTGAAAAAGACGAACTTTAAATAAGCACTTGCTCTACTAGATTAATATGATTACAACTTTAGTTTAATATCTCCTTATTTTAGTTTACTTCTCAATATTTAACAAGTTTCTCTTTACTTCAGTTTACTTCTCAATATATAACAAATTTCTCTTTACTCTAGTTCAACATCTTATTAGAGTAATAGCGCATTGTTACTTATCTTAGTTATCTCAGTATTAGATCATATCATGTATCTAAACCTCATCTTAAAATTTGTGATGCAGTGTTGAATGGTAGTCTTTTGGACTTAACTTTGCTTGCGTACTCACAAAATTTGCGTAATGTATATAATTTTGTTTGAGATGAGGAGGCTGAAATGACAAATGGAGTTATTTGCTAATTGTTCTTGCAAAGCTCAAACTATTTATGCAAATAAAGAAGTTGTATATAAAGAGTGCAAGGAGTTGCACAGATCTATTACTTGATTCCCATCTGTTTTATAACTTTGATATGAGATATTTGAACGTTGAGTTATTATTGACCAATTTTGTAGGAACAAACAGTTTTTTGTTCATTTCAGGTGGTGATGCAATATTAATCAAATCAGGGCTTCATTTTTATGGTAAAGATAACTTATGGTGAGTCTTACAATGGATAGTTTTTACAACATATACTATGTTTTTTTTAGTATATCCCTAGAAATAGTCATCGTGGGTGAATATAATAGCTGACAGATGTAATACTTTGTAGGTCAGTTGAATATTGTAACGTTAAAGACTATCCATACTCTATAGTATACAATACACATGTAATGTGGAAGGACTAATGTTTTGAATCTTTTGATGATTTCCTATAAGGACAGTTACGGATCTGTGAATGATTGGAATAATGGGCCGTAGAGGAAGAATGTAAAGAGCTCACCTCGCAGCAGGTAAAGTCCGAATATAAAGGACACTGTTTGATCTTGATTGGACGAGCGTGTGCGCATTTTATAAGTATAAAAAATATTGTGAATACCTGGATATTCAGCAAAAATATCTTCTAGGAACTGAAATGCAGTGATTCCTTGCTTTGACATAAACTGCAAAAATTATTTTATTTGGGTGTTTTTAGAGTGCCATCGGCACAGGCATGCCAGTGTTAAATTGTTTGAGCATTTATAACTATGCACATACTCCGTGGATTGTGCACTTGGGATTTAAAATTAGGTTTTTATTAGTTAAACTAATAGTTCATGAATGGAACTGTTACAGCTATATGTGCAGGAGATGACAAGCGTAAATTTTTATCTTTCATGAAATGCGTGGAAGCTTCTGCTCTACAAGAGACGTGAAAATTTCCAGTGCGCCCGTCTGAACGTTTGATGGTTGTTTGCGAAGATAAAGCAGTTAAATGCCCCACTGCCCTGATAGATGGAGAAACAGGTCACAATGTAGCTGTCGGTCAATATAGCATGGAGAAGCTGGTCACAATGATAGATGGAGAAACTGGTTGTTTACCATGGAGCTCGAACAGATATTTGATTCAAGCAAACTCCCTATTAATATAGCTGTCAAATCCTTGCGGTAGATATTTCATATTCTTTTTCCTTTATACCTTTGCGTTGCTTTGATTCCCCCACCGTTTTCAGAATTTTTTTTGTTTTTCTTCTCACGTTTTTTTTTAAAGAAGTGAGATGTTGTACTCCTAAACAATCATTTTTCATTTATAGCTTTTCTTTATTTTTAATTTCAGTTTTTAATCCCCTCCCTTTATAGCTTTTCTTTATTTTTAATTTTAGTTTTTAAGCCCCCCCCCCCCCCCCCCAAATTTCCCATTACAACAAGTCTTGGCTTTGAAAAAAAAATAATGCATTAGGACTTAAAAAAATAGAGCAAGTCCAAAAAAATAATGCAGTAGGACTTATTATTTTTATATTGGTTTATTAATTCAATTTAACTGATCACATTTGCTTTGTTGCATGTGGGATAATGGAGGGAGTGTTCTTGATCGTGCTAACGGAAACAAAAGGAACTGGTAATTGATTGATACACTACAGTTGTGACAAAATTCAAACCCATGCCCCATTTTGATTTATTTTGAATCTTTCAAGGTGGAATTTGTTTTCAGGATTCTTGTTTGGGAGGATGGATTTTTTTATTTTTATGAATGTGAAGGTGTTGGTAGTGGATACATAAAGAGGAGGTTTGGAGCTGATGTCTTCTTCAAAATGTCACACGAGGTCTAGAATTATGGAGAGGGGTAAGATTTCATTATATGTTATAACTAAAAAGGCAGCGAAGAGAAGTTATCTAAGATAGATTGGTGAAATAAATATGTCGTTGGTTTGTATGGTATTATTGTTTGCAGATTGGTCGGTAAAGTTGCCGTAGATAATAGTCACAAATGGGTGTTTAGAGATAGCTCCAATGAGTAGACACTTCAATTATTAGTTGAATGAGAGAGTCTTTTTATATATTGCAATTTTGAGATCAAGTCTTGTATTGAACTAAGTCTTGAAAGAGTTTCTTTTATATATTGCAATTTTGAGATCAAGTCTTGTATCGATATTGCAATTTTGAGGATATAACTAATTAATTTTATATGATTAAATATTGATATTATAACTAATATGATAATTTTATCTTGTTTGACAGCATGTCATTTTTAGATACTCATCAAGTTTCCAGCGTTGCGGGTTGAGACATTGATGGCGATGATAATAGAACAAACAAGATATTAGGATGATATCAACAACAGTCTTCTTTTTTATATTTCATTTGATTGGTTATAATATCAAAATATCTCATTTGGAGATGATTGTATTAGGATGTTATATTGGATGCGTTTATTAAAATAATGTAACTTTCAGGGCGATTGTATTATGATGTTTCATTTGTAAATAAAGAGTGAAGGCTTATATAAATGTAAATGTTGAATATAATGCCCTTGTTTTTGTGGAATACTTTTATACATGTTCTTAGGATTTAAATAGTGTGATAAGAATAATTGAATTTGTTTAAATTCAGGATATTGGATCTTGAATAATATTTTTTTTAAATATGTATTAATATTAGTAACATAATTTTACCGTTACTAATTCTGAATTTACCGTTACTATTGGTAACAGAACTTTGATGTTACTAATTCTGCATTTTACCGTTATTATTAGTAACAAAACTTTACTGTTATTAATTTTGAATTACCGTTACTATTAGTAACAGAACTGTACCGTTACTATTTATAAATTTACCGTTACAATTAGTAACATAATTTTACCGTTGCTAATTCTGAATTTACCGTTACTATTAGTAACATAATTTTATTGTTACTAATTTAAAATTTACCGTTACTAATAGTAACAGAATTTTTCGTTACTAGCTTCGTGCCCCACGCCTTTTATCTAATGGAAAAATTGTGTTACTAATATTTTTAGTAATGGTAAAATTGTGTTACTAATGGCGTGTTTTGGTGTAGTGACTGATGATGGCATTTTTATAATTATCAGAACTATAATGAATCGTATTAGAGAAAATACGTCTTTTTCAGCTTAGCCACTAAAATTTCAATCGTCATTTCACTTTAATCATTATGTTCGTCGATTTTCGACGCAATCTATAAAAGGCGGTAAAATTCCAGTCATCTCTTACCTCGAACCTTCTAAGTTTTTACTGTAATCTCTTGAGCTTTTCGTGTGATCGTTCTTCATGTCCTACAGTTCTTGTTGAATCCTTAACCTTTTGTAAGAATCCTTTCTCTTTCTTTTTTTCTCCATATTGACTCATGGTTTACTCCGTTATTTCTCTAGAAGAAGTTAGGAACGAATGGAATATGACTTCTTGGATAGATTTAGAACTCCCCAGTCCTCCTGTAGATTTTTTTCTTTGTCTGAGGGTCACTGGACTCACTCCCTGTTTATTGCTGAGTGTGGGTTTAGTTTTCCCCCAAACCTCTTTTGTCTCGAGTTTTGTCAATACTTTAATGTAGTACCGTCTAGAGTATCCCCAATACTTAAAGGGTTGTTAATGGTATTTATAGGCTCAATCAACTCCATGGGACCCATATAGGCATTCTAGAAATTATGTTATGTTATAAGCGGGTCACTAGTGATAGTACTTATTATTTAAAAACTAGGGTTATAAATAGGGATTTAGTAGTTAACCTTCCTAACTCCAACAGAGATTACTTTAATCATGGAGTGATTTCCAAAAATTGGCAATATGCCCCTTTAACAGGGGGTGAAGTATACAAGGGGCAAAATTCCCTCAACATGGTCATGGGATAGGTTATTTTCATTTTCATGTGACTTTATTGATAATTTATTGGTTGTGATACTAACTGAATTTATTTTTCCTTGATTGCAGTTGATCGGAAGAGAAAGTGTCCCAAAGAAAGAGAAGTTAAACTTACCGATCTTAAGTTTCTTTGGGGAATTCACCATAATATTGGGGAAGAGCACACTAGGTCGGACTCTTACCTGTTGAAGTACAAGAACTCCATCACATCCTTCGTTACTTTTCCTACCCCTACTGCTCCTTCCCTTGTCATTGACCTTGATCAAGACCCAGTTTCCACCTCATCCACCACTGCATCTGGTACTGGTGAGTTTGTTTCAGTCCCCTCTTCATCCTTAGACCCTGACCTACCTCTTGCTGCTGCCATGGTGAAGAGGAAGTTCCCACGTATAATGAGAGATATTGTTGTTGTTGGCTCCACCAAATCTACTACTGGTGGGGCCACCATTAAAGAGGATGCTGGGAAAAATCCTCCAGCCAAGAAAAATTATGAGTCCCACCTCAAATGCCTAAAGAGGGGTATTCCTTCCAGTCTCTCTTAAGGAAATACTGCCATTTCTGACCATCAAGACTTGGTCGATTTATCTGCTGCTGATGTTGGCTCTCCAGTAGCAAGTGGCCCTAGCTTAGCCAAGTAATTAATAAAGTATGTCACTTTGCCATATCACATGGGTGTTGCATCTGCAATGCCCCATTTAAAAATTTCTGAAAGGGTTGCTCAGAGCCTTGCTTTGGTAAGAATTATTATTTTTTCATACTTATATTTTTCAATAAACTTCTTGTACTGACTTGGTCTTTCTTCTATTTTCAGTTCCTAGTTGATTTCAACCAGATGTTGGAGAAGGATGATGTACTTCGAACTTCTTTCAACGAGGTATAAGAGTCCTTTGAGTGCCTGAAGAAGTCCTTGCTTGACTCCCAACAAGCATTGACAAATGAGAAGCAACATTTTCAGAATAAAATAAAAGTTGCTGAGGGATCCCAGAAAAAGGCTAAGGGTGAGACTGATGTAGTTCGGGGGTAGGTTGCTGAGCTGAAGAAGAACTTGGTTGCTTATAATGCCAAAAGGATAAAGGCTAAAGAAGCCTCTTTCATCAAGTGATGGGATAAGTCCATAATTACTGCATCTGTCTAGATTGAGTATGTAAAGAAAAAATGCTATAAGGATGGTTCGTCGGCAGCACTTACTGAGGTCGGAACTCCCCAAGAGTCACAGGCATGACCTTGGTTCCCCATCAAATTTAGACGAGAAAATTGAAGATGATGTGGGATCAGGGGATTCCACCCTAGTTCTGGAGTCTGCAGCTGACCAACCGCAGACAGCTACTGAATCTTCTCTCCCTTCCTCCTCTGAGCAAATCACTCCACCCATTCCTGCCTCCAACCAAGATAGAGCTACTTCTGCTAGGTAAAAGGTGTAGACTTGCTCAGCAATCAACTTTTATCTTTGTCTTTACTTCTTTTCTATTTCAATGTATTTGTAATCTGACTTTATATCAATGAAAATGAATATTTCCTTCCTTTGCGTTTGTCATCTTTTGATTGGTGCTTTAAACTCTTTACTCTGTTGTTAATTGGATATTTCTTTACTCTTATAGTTCATGGCCAAAATGGATCAACTTTATTCTACTCATTTCGAGCTACTCAAGAGATGCAATGATCTATTCAAGACTAGTCCATGACTTTATCTGAGGAAGATCTGTTAAACTTGCTAGGGGCTGATATTTCAGATCAATCCAAGGAAGCTTATTTGTACTTAAAGTGCCTTCTTGATTGGGCAGTGGCTAACAATGTATCTTACATTGAAATGATTGAAGATCTTCAAGAATATCACAAAGAAGACAAGGTTATCATGTATATTGATTATGAAGAGAAGTACAAAGCTCTGAGTGAAACTTGGGGCTTTAAGGGAAAAATTAGAGAAGAAGTCCTCATCTTTCAGGAGGGAAGAATTTATGCTCAAGTGTGAATTGGATGAGGCTATAGCCATTGCTAAACTGTTGGAAGAAGAGAATAATAGTTTGAGGGATGAGCTAAACTCCTTGAAGGCTCCTTCAACTAATTCTACTACTGATGATGGAGTTTCATTCTTAGAAAATGAAAATGCTAGGGCGAGGGAAGAATTGGAGGCTTTGAAGAAAACCAAATCTGCTTCTTCCTCCTAATCAAAGGCTAAATCTGGTCGAACTACAACCGATAAGACTAGGATTCAACAGACTCTTACAAATCAGGCTGCATAAATAAAGGCCAAGAATTCAGCCATTACTGATATGTCTCAGAGCATCTAAACCCAAACTGAGCAACTTTTCATCGAGTCTTCTCAGCTGCAGTCTAAGGATGGAGTGTTGAAGAAGCTGCAACATCAAGTTGAGAGATTGACCTTCCAATTTCACAAATAGCCTAGGGAAGTATGGATGGAAGGATATAATGAAGCTCTTGGTCATTTTGGTGATCGATTTAGTCAAGCTCAACGTGAAGGTTATAAATGGGGCTAGTCCAACTTCTTAATAGTTATGAAGGTAGAGAAAAATGACAAACTTTGGCATTGGAATGATCCTTATTTTTTAGAATGTCAAGATCCTCCTTTAAAATTGGGCGTCAGCTGGATCCTTGTTAATTCAATTCCCCAGTGCTTGATTTCCAAATACCTAGGGGACTATAGCCTTCGTGATGAGATAGAGATTGTTCGGTCTCCTAATCTATTAGAGATTCCAAGCAGCAGCAATAGGATAATTCTTTAAGATTTTAATTTCATTAACTCTCCCCACACATTTAATGACCCTCCAGCGGGCATGGAACCAGTACTGAACTCCTCCAAAGCTGAAGGAAAGCGTCCAATAGAATAATTTGCTCATGTATTTCAGTTATAAATAGTATTTTCATATAATTATCATTTATATAAATGAAAAACATTTGATTAACTTATCTTGTAAATTTTTGGATGTGAATGACTTCTTTGTTTCATTAGTTCTACTGATACTCTTAGACATTTGCCTAAATTTAGTACCAGTTACCAATGGGATTATCATAGGTTCTACTGACATACTTAGATTTCTAAGCTTAATAACAGTTACCATTGATGTGTCCATAGGTTCTACTAGCACACTTAGATTTAAATCTAAGTTTAGTACTAGTTACCCATAGTATTGCCATAGGTTCTACTAATGCACCTAAATTTATAGGTTTAGCATCAGTTACCAGTTGTGACCAGGCATACGTCAAATATGTGTCTACATTCCTATTTAGAAATCTTCACAACGTTCTTCCGCCATTTTGCCCAGTTCGGATAAAACTTGTTGATTTTTATACAGAGTTTTACCCCTGATTGTATTGACCAAGTATTGAGGACTTAAAATCCTATCTTAACTTAGGTTTTTATATGTTGCCAATCAAGTAAGTTTCACTTTTTCTGACCAAATTTTGAATGTTTGCCGACCCAATATGTGGGTATTCATATCACCAGTACTCCTAAAAAAATCGAAAAAATGGAAGAAACCAACATTTTATTGATACTGAAGCGAAATGATTACAAAGATTTATCTTGTTACATTACTGGTAATACTTACTAAGGTGCTCGGCATGCCAAGTATTTTAAACTCTCCCCTCCCCCCCCCCCAGAGTTTCAATTATGTAAGTACCTGGTCATACTACTACTAAGATACGATACGGTCCATGCCAATTTACTTCAAGTTTATTGGTCTTCAGAATCATCTTCTTAAGCACATAATCCTTTTCCTTCAAAATGGTCGGTTTCATCCTTTCGTTATAAAAGTGTGCTTTTCTTTATTGATAAGAAACATGCCTCAAGGCTGCATCTTCCTGCACCTCTTTCAGCAGGTCCAGGTCCAGTCTTCGCATTAAATCACTGACAGGAAAATCAAAATTCAACACCCTATGGGTTGGCAAACCCGGTTCAATTGGTATGACTGCTTTCGTTCCAAATGTTAGCATGTATGGTGTTTCTCCAGAAGCAGTTCTTGGAGTTGTTCGGTATCCCATAAAAATAAATGTAACTCATTAATCCAAGTTCCTTTAGCATCATCGAGTCTTTTCTTCAACCCATTGAGCAGAGTTATGCTCGTCACTTCAGTTTGCCTATTACTTTGAGGATGACCTGGAGTAGACTGCAATTTTTAAAGTTTGGATTGGGCACAGTAGGCTATTAATTCTTCATTATCGAACTCTGTACCATGGTCTATAATGAAGGCATAAGGCAAACCATATCTACAAATCATATTTTTCTAGATAAACGGGTATACCTTCTCATAAGGCATATCTATCAATGGTTCTGCCTCAACCCATTTGGTGAAGTAATCCACAACTACGACTAAGTACTTGAATCTTCCTAGGGTGGTTGGCAATGGGCCGACCAAGTCTATCCCCCACATAGAAAATAGCCAAGGTGAGGTGATTGGAGTCAGAGTAGCCTGCGAAGTTTTGCGAATGGTGGAAAACCTTTGGCACTTGTCACATTTCCTTACGAAAGCTGTATAATCCACCCTTATGGTCGACCAATAGTACCCATGTGTATTCATTCGTTGCAATAATGACCTTCCTGCTATATAAGCTCCACAAGAACCTTCATGAATTAATTCTATTAAATCTTGTACCGGCATTGGGTGGACACAACATTGCAAAGTAGCTGTGAACCCTCTCCTGTATAGCACTCCTTTATCTAACACATATATTGTTTCTTTGTACTTAAGATTTTTGGCTTCAATTGGATCTGCTGGCAGGACTCCTTCTTCAATATAAACTCTAATGGGATCCATCCAAGATTGTCCCATATCTACTACAATCAAATTAATAATCAAGTCTTCATCAATGCTTAGATTAGCCAAAATTTCAATGGGAATAGTTCTACGGAGCTCAATTCTAGTTATTGATGCCAATTAAGCAAGTGTGTCCGCTCGATCGTTTTACAATCTTGGAATTCTGCTCATCCGAACAACAAGTAATTTTGCTATGACTTCTAACACCTTGGCTAAGTATCTTGTCATTAGTTCTACTTTGGCTCCATACAAACTCAGAATTTAATTCATCACCAATTAAGAATCAATGTGCACCACAACTTGCTCAGCGTTCAGTGATTGAGCCAAACTTAAGCCCACAATGAGGGCTTCATACTCTGCTTTATCATTTGCGCATGAAATTAGAATCGCGGTGCATATTCAATATCTATCCCATCAGAAGGGTTGAGTATTATACCTGCTCCACTTCTTATTGCACAAGATGATCCATCTATGTACAAGTTACATATGGGGATGTTGTTATCAAATGCTTGATCTATTAATATCCCATGATGAAATACTTTACTCCTTACCTCCTCATACTTTTTGTCCCTCTCTTGCATCCTAGTTGACGTATCTGGTAAGTCCGCAGCAACTTCTCCTGAGCTCTCCTCTAATATGGTCTACTCGGGATGTTGGTCGATAATGACTTCGGTTGTGCTTTTCTTTGTTTGGGTTTGCTCTGCCTGAATGCTTCGTTGCTCGGGAACCTCCGAATAAATGAATTCGGTAATGAAATCTGCCACGGCTTGGCCCTATAATGAGGACCTTGGCTCATACACAATATCATATTCCCCCAGTTCTATAGCCCAATACATTAACCTCCCAGACTTCTCTAGTTTTTGTAAAGCTTTTCGAAGAGGCATATCAGTGTACACCACAATAGTATGAGCTTGGGAATTCAATCAACGCCAAAGTTAACTTCTCCAAGCATGGATATCTAATATCTGCTCCTAGAAAGGATTTTCTTTTGTAGTAGATGGGATTTTAAACTTCGTTATCTTCTCGTATCAAGGCAGAACTTACGACTGATTCAGAGACGTCCAAGTATAAGAACAACTTTTCTCCTAAAATTGGTCGGGAGAGAAACGGGGGTGACCCCGAATACTTTTTCAACTCCAAAAAATGTTTCTCATATTCATCATTCCATTCAAAGCTCTTTCTCATCACTTTAAAGAATGGTAGACACATGTTTGTAGCTTGGGATATAAATCTATTCAATGTTGTTACTCGTATAATTAGCCTTTGCACTTCTTTTTTACAGTTCGATAATTGCATTTCAATCAACGCCTTAATTTTGTCTAGATTAGCCTCAACTCCCCTCTGATTTACTATATACCCTAGAAACATTTCTTCTTGGACACTAAATATGCACTTGGTCGGATTCATCTTCGTTTAGTGCTTCTCCTGCTGATCAAAGTTTTGGTTGAGGTCGGTAATGTGGTCGGATGCTTTTTTTCTCTTCATCAGCATGTCATCTACTTATACCTACATGTTCTTGCCTATTTGCTCCTCAAAAACTTTGTTAACCAATCTTTGTTAAGTAGAACCTACATTTTTCAAACCAAATGGCATAACATTATAGCAGTAAGCTCCTCGGGGAGTAATAAAATAAGTGCTTTCCCTGTCTTCGGGCTGCATCTTAATCTGGTTATAACCAGAATATGCATCCATAAAACTCAATAGTTCATGTCCCGATGTAGCATCAATAAGTTAATCAATCAGTGGCAAAGGAAAGTGATCCTTCAGACAGGCCTTATTCAAATTTGTGAAGTCCACACACATTCTCTAATTGTTATTTTTCTTTTTGACCATAACAACATTGGCCAACCAATTTGGATATTTTACATCATTAATGAACGAGGCATTCTGAAGCTTCTCAACCTCCTCCTAAATGGCCTGGTTCTTCTCTGGACTAAATACTCTATGTCTTTGCTTCGCATGCTTGGCTTCCTTGTTGATATTGAGTTCATGGCAAATAAAATTACGATCAATCCCAGGCATATCTTTATGGCTCCAGGTGAACACATGCTTTCTTTATCTTAGGAATGTTTCTAGTTCCTATTTAAGAATATGATCCAGTGTTGTTCCTATTTGAGTAGTTTGTTCTGGCTTATCATCATTTAGAACGATGTTCTCCGTTACTTTTACGATCTGACCATTCACTAATTATGTCTCCTCCCTTGGATCTAAGGTTTCAACCTCAGACTCACTATTGGGATCAGTGATGTCCACATAGTAAGTAGTGGTTTCTTTATTTCCCCTAGATCCTCTTGCTCGGTAGAGGAGTAATAACATTCTCGAGCTACTTTATGATCGTCTTTTACCACACTTACGCTAAAGTTGGTCGGGAACTTCAAGCATTGATGGACTGTAGACGGAACAACTTCAAATTTCTTTAATACTACCCTTCCCATGATCATATTATAGGCAGAATGAACATTTTTGTTTATTACAAAGAAACATATCTTCTTTTTCTGACTTGTTGGACAGGTGACGATCAACAACTCCAACTTGATTGTGCCTAAGGGAATACTTTTTCACCAAAAAAGACTAGTAAGGGCTTGTTATAAGGTTCCAATTGGCTAAGCTTCAAGTCTAGACTGTCAAAGAAGGGATAGAATATGATATACACTAAGCTACCGTTATCAATCAATACCCTAAAAATAATTATATCTTACATTATGACCTTGACTACTGGAGGATCATCATGGGGATAAAGTACCCCTGAAAGATCATTTTTGGAAAAACTAATCACTAGCTTATCTTTGTTAACTTTCCTAGGCCTTTCCTCCTCGGCCAGATTGATCCTTTGGATATAGGAGAAAGTCTGAGCCTCATTGAGGTAAGATTTTCTTTGAGTAGTATGATCTCCTCCTCCTGCATCTCCACCTATAATCATCTGGCAATCAAAATATCCAAAACTAACCATGAATACCTCTCGTTCTAGTTGCCTATGATGTTTGGACAAGTCGGGGTCATATTCTTGATCATCTTCATGAGTTCTCTTTTTATCATCCCTAGGCTTGCATGGATATTTTGACCTTTGTCGAGCTCCACTATTGTCCTATCGATCAACAAATATGTTCAGATTTCCTCTTTGGATGAGGGTTTTAATGTCATTTTGGAGAGCAATGCAGCGATCTGTCATAGACCCATAGTCCTTATGAAATTCATAATATTTGGACCTATCCCTCTTTCCAGCAAGTGCTCTTAGCTTCTCGGGACAGTGTACTTCCTTGATATGCTTTATTTCCTCCAAAACATAGTGGATATCCATCGTTAATGGACTGTAATTGTTGTATTTTTTGAGCCTGTCAGTATTCACTTTTTGCTTCAATTCCTTATGCTCTTTCTACTCTTTTTTCTCAGTTTTACCTTCTAACTTTATACCTGTGTTTTGTTTGGCTTCTATGGCTTCCTCGATGTTCATTATCTTGGTTGCTTTGGCTATCAATTTTATCATTGTCTAAGGAGGATCTTTGGCAAATGTGTAGTAAAGCTTCTAGGGAAGCAATCCACTCATAAGGGTTGTGATATATGTTTTCTCCTCGTAATCAATGACTTCTAACTTCTTCTTGTTGAAACGAGTGATACAGTCTCTGGTACTTTCTCCTACCTTTTGCCTTACACTTAGTAGGTGCGCTACACTTTTCACTAGTTTAGCTCCAAAGAAGAAGTTACCAATGAATAATTCGTCAATCTGATTGAAACTATAGATTTGTCCCCGAGGAAGACTATTGTACCAAATCTGAGTAGGACCTGTAATTGTACCTGAGAATGCCCTGCATCTCATTTCATCAGAAATAGCATAAATATCAGTTGATGCTTGGTATTGTTGTATATGAAGAACAGGGTCTATTTTCCCATAATACTTGAAGTAACCACAGGAGCTTTAAACTTTGAAGGAGTAGGAAAGTCCACAATAGCTTGCACAAAAGGAGATTTATTCATAAAACTTCATTGTAAAGGGTTATTTGCCTTCACCATTTCTCCCAACATATCTTCCAATTAATGAATAAAGCCCTTCCATGCATTATTGCCAGCATCAGATCTATATGTTGCAGCTCGACTATTTTAACTAACTATTTATGCAAAACTTTACTCTTGTGAGGTCTGCTCGATACGAAAGGATCATCGAGCATCTTATCTGGATTAAGATGAGCCCTCACATTGATTGGCTGGTCATCGAGTATTCCTCGATAATGCCTTGGGAATATTTTTATTCCCCTTGGGTCACAGACGATCAAAGGGAGATGCTCGGCTTAAGCTTTATAAATAACTCAATCTTTCAAGGATAAAAGATTGCTCATCATATGGATCTGAAGTTCTAAGTGAAGAACTTGTTCCTGGACGATAAGAAGTATCTCTGGTTGTTGATGTAAAAAATTAGATCACTCTAATTATTCAATCACAGATAAATAAATGAGACAAAGAATTTTAAAGTGGTTCAGCCTTATAAGAATGGCCTAAGCCACTGTTATGTTATTGCTGAGTGTTTGGGAATTCTCGATTACAAGTTCTATCAAGAAATTCCGGTCCCTTTGAATGTGGGTGATACAATGTATTTATAGCCTTGAGGCTATCATCTGAAAGGGTGATACATTAAATGATATACATATGAAAGGGTAATACATTTAATGCCCTTAAGCGTGTGCGTCAATGATAAGCATTTAATGAACCAGTTGAACTGTTGGTTATCTGGCAATCAATGCTGTGGTCGAGATGCAGCTCGGACCGCCTTAGTTGCTCGGAGTTCAGGAGTTCCTCGTAGTACTAGAGTTCCTCGGAGTACTGGAGTTCCTCGGTGTACACTTGCTGCTCGGAATGAGTATGACTTGGTCGGGGAAATAAACTTCCTCGTTGCTATTGTGCCACGTAGATCGACACGTGTCTTCTTATTATTCGTCCATATCAGCATACTAATTTTGGTATCAACAGAAGCCCCCAATGTTTCATATTTCGAACTTTGAGGAGTATGGAACATTCTTTCTTGGAATATGGCAATATTAAATGACCTTTGCTGGTTTTTAGGAGCATTTTCTCCATATTCAAATATCCTTCCAAATTCGCGGAATCCGCCTTTTTGAATGAGCGCTTCGATCTTCGTGCATTTTTTTGTCCTTTTAGCCGCCGGTAGCGCAATAGTTTCTTTTTTGTAATCATTTCTTTCGCCCTTTCCCAAGGCAAAGTATTTAAGCTTCATAGGCAGTCCCATCGTCTCTTCTACCTTTTCCAATTTCTGCTTTTGAGTTTTCCATAGTCTTTCTCTCTCTTGTGCGTTCATCTTTTTCTTCGTTCGTTGTCAACAGATCTCCTTTTTTCCTGTAAGATCTTCTTCCTTCTTCTTCATTTCTTTTATTCGCCATGGTTTATGTTATTGAATCTCTTGAGAAATTCCGTTCTGATTTTTCTATTCCATCTTGGGTAACTCTGGAGGAGCTTTCTGAGCCTTCAAATTACTTTCGTTTGGCTGAGGGACATTGGTTCCCCAACCTCTTTATTGCTGAATGTGGATTTTCTTTTCCACCAAACCCTTTGTGCTTAGAGTTCTGTCATCATTTCGATGTTGTTCCTGCAAAAATAGCCCCCAACACATGGAGAATAGTTAATGGGGTGTATAGGTTAAATCAAACTCATGGAACCCGTATAGGAATTCCTGAGATTATGTACTGTTATAGATGGGCTGTTTTAGACAATGTTTATTATTTAAAAACCAGATTTTTAAATAGGGCTTTAGTAGTCAACCTCCCTGATGCTAATAGGGATTATTTTGAACATGGGGTAGTTATCAAAAATTGGCAACATGCCCCTTTGGTTGGAGACGAAGTATATGAAGGTCCCAAATGCCCTCCATATGGCAATGGAATAGGCTATTTTCATTTTATTTCTGAAACTATGATTTCATTGTGTTTGAATAAATGCGTGATTGACATTTCAATATGTATTTGTTTGCAGTTGACGGTAAAAGAAAAACTCCAAAAGAATCAGAAGTTAACATCAAGCATTTGAAACATATCTGGAGTTTACATCATAAAGTTGCAGACGAGCACGTCAGGTCTGCTTCATACTTGTTGCAGTACAGGAGCTATACATCATCCTTTACTGCTCGTCCTGTGGTCAGCACTAGTGATCCAGTGCAAGTTCCTGAGGATTCTGATCCAGAATCTCACATTCCTCTGAGTCAGAAAATGGGCAAAAGAAGAGTCCCTGCTATCTTTGAGGAGACTTCCTCTGGTGGAGATGGAAAAAGAAACAAGAATGACGTCCCAAAGGGGACAAAGAAAGTAAATGCTTCCCCTTCTGTTGCTCCTTAGAAGGCTGCCGAGAAGCCCCCAGTGGCTCCTAGTAAGAAGGATGCATCTGTGGAAGTAATCACCATCTCCCCAACCAAAAGCTCTTCTTTGGTTGAAACTGTTGAAGTGCCACCGAGGAGACTGAAGAAATCCTCCTCGGTCAGTTTTTCTGAAACCATTCCCCAGCTCCAAGCTAGTGGAGCTGGTGTTCCAACTATTATCCCCCCGAGTTCTGCAATGAGCTCGGCAAAGTCCTTGACCATTCCCGAGGTGAAAGGTAATGAAGACAACCTTACTCGGGATATGGTTACTTCTTTGGCTGCTCGTCATCTTGCTTCAGCAAGTATCTCTACTTTGAACTTCTCATATTTGCCTTTGTTATTTCTCGTATTTGTTTCTGACCTTCCTTTCCTTTTCTGTTTACAGTTGACGAGCTGCTTTAACATAATCCTCAAGAAGGATGAAGCAATCAAAGCTTCTTGCTCTTCATCCAGTGTGGAGGGAGCTCTGGAAGAAGCTACCAAATCTTTGAAGGATTCTCGTCAAAAGTATGACGAGGATAGGGTTGATTGGGAGAAAAAGTTGGCTGCAGTTGAGGCACAGAAAGTGCAGTTGGGAAATAAAGTGAAAGACTTGGAGAAAGAGAACAAGAAGTACGCCGAGAAGCTCACGAACTTTGGGGAGCTTAAAAATTAGTTGAAATTGGCTGAGGAGGAGCTAATCCTTCTGCGAGAAGTAAATCGCCAGAAGGAGGATGTGGAAGCTAAGTTGAAGGCCACCGAGGATCTTCTATCCGACTCTCCTCGGAGAAAACAAAAAGAAAAGTGGCTGTGAAAAAATCTTTTCGTACCGGTTGGGATAAAGGATGGGACAGGGGGTAGCAGCAATGATGACTCAGGTGCAGTATGGGAGTTTGAAATACTTCCGAGATGGTTGGGTTGCTGCTCTGCAAGAATTGAAGGTCAGCGAGGATTCTGAGCTGTTTCAACAACATCTTCCTGGTCCCCCTCCTAGAATTGAAGATGAGGAAGAAGATGAAGCTGCATCCGAGGAGTCTTCAATGACAGTGGGTGATCAAGTCCTTGCCTCACAACCTACTCAGACAGTCACCGAGGAGATTTCGTCTTTGCCTGCTCCTCCTGAACAAGTTCCAGCTCCTGTGATCCAAACTATTGTTCTCACCGAGCAACCGAGCTCCTCGTCCCAGCCTCCCGAGAAAGTCTTGGGAGACAAGGAAAAGGTGTGAAGTTGTTCGGTATTCTCTTTCTGTTTTCTTCTTTATCAAGTGTAACCAAGATCTTTGTAACTATGCAGTATGATCTAATAAAATTTGAGTTTTCCCCTCAATACGATTGTATCTTTTCTATTTGCACTCTGTCTTGATCTTCTTTTTTATGATTGTTTTTTTTTCTTCTCTGTTAGTTTCTGGCTAGGATGGAATTGCTATCTGCCAATGATACAAAGCTGATGCAGCAATGTAATGAATATTATAAGGTTGGTCACACAGAACTAAGTGCATCAGAAGTTGCTGACATCCTTGGTCATGATGCTTCAGAGCAGGCAGTGGAAGCTTATCAGTACTTGAAATGTTTATTTGACCGAGCTGTGGCCAACAATGTGGCTTACTACGAAATGATCGAGGAGCTTCAATGTACCTTGGAAAATCTTCAGAATCAGTACAAGGAATCAACTGCCCTGTTGCATGAGGGGTATGAGAAGAAGTACCAGCAGATTTCTGTCGAGAAGGGCTACGAGAAGCTCTTCGCTGGATATGATGTCAGGGAGAGAACCCTAAAGGTTGAAGTTGAAGCCTGTAGACAGATTGCCGAGTTGTTAGAGCAAGAGAATAACAATTTGCAGAAAGAGCTATCACAATTGAAGTCTGCAACTTCTTCTTCAACATCTGTAATCCCAGTGACTGACGAGGGATTTTCATTCTTAGAGGTTGAGAATGCCAAATTAAGGCAAGAGTTGGACACCTTGAGAAGGTCTGGTACTTCTACTACTACTCGGGGGCGAGGAAGAGGTTCTCGTGGACGAGGAAGAGTTGCACAGAATGTCATTGAGGAACAAAGTACTCCACCTGCTCGGGGTCGATCAAGAGTTCTTCGTCGTATGGTTGATGAAGCTCATACTCAATCAGCGTTGGAAAACCAAGCATTCCAATTGATGGCAAAAGATCAAGCCTTGTCTGAACTGTCCAAGAAAGTTAGAGAATTGGAACTACAAATCTCTACAAAGGAATCAGCGTTGGAGACTAATAAACTTTTCATCCAGAGTCTTCACGAGAAGCTTGAGAGGTTAACATTTCAATTCCATAAACAGCCCAGGGAGTTTTGGATGGCTGGATACAACGAGGCACTATTCCATTTAGATGCTCGTGTCCAGAATGCCAATAATGAGGGCTACAAACAAGGCTGGCTGAATGCCTTAGGTGTGCTGAAGCTCGAACAGGGACACTATCTGTGGGACTATCATGATCCCGGGGTGCTTGACTTGCCTGTGCCACCGTTCAATCTGGATATGGAATGGATCCCAGCTCGTGCCATTCCTCGGAGCTTAATTGCAAAATATCTCGGTGACTACAATCTTCATTCTCAGATCGAGGTATCTCGTCCCGAGAAGCTTTTGGACACACCTTCAATAATGAACGTTAGAATGCTTCGAGATTTTAACTTCATTAATTCTCCCCTTTGCCTGGAAGATCCTCCTGCTGGCGAGGAGCCTATTTCAAAAGCTGAAGGGAAAAAACCAATAGAATAGGAATTTCTGATGTAACAGTTAGTATACATATCCAATCAATGTAACTTGTAATTTATTTTGAATTTTAATGAAAGACTTTCATTTTTGTTCGCAACTTTGTATTGATATTGTCTTGTATTTATCAAACACTTTATATTTGTGCTTGTGTATCTGTTAAAAAGATAACAATATTGTGCTGTTCATCAACCAACTTAAAAAAGTTACAAGTGTCAGTAATGTTGCTCGATCACTTAATAATAAAGTAATGAGTATAAAAATATTTAAAATTTTTCCAACCAACCAAGGTTGTTAAATTATGCTCGTCGACCAATTATGGTTAGTGAGAGTTTATCCCCAACTAACCATACTTGGTAAATTTTTGTCTTTTTCATAAAATGTGTCCGACCAACCAAGGTCGATAAATTCTTCTCGTCGACCAACTACGGTTAGTGGGTTTTTATCCCCGACCAACCATACTTGGTACAGTTTGGAATATTTTGTTCTCCTAGGAACTTTTGTATTTTCTGTAGTAATCTTACCTCCCGACCAACATAAGTTGGCATTTGAAAGCATATTTTGTTTTCTAACCAACCGAGATTGGCATTTTTAAGAGTGTTGTTCTCGCCCTTTTACCAACCGGAGCTGGTCTGAGTTCGAACTATTATGTCCACTCGCTCTTTTACCAACCGGAGTTGATCACGCTAGTGTACGCCTCCTAACCAAAGGAGTATGGTTTGTTCTTGCTCTTTTACCAACCGGAGTTGGTCTGAGTTCGAACTATTATGTCCACTCGCTCTTTTACCAACCAGAGTTGATCACGCTAGTGTACGCCTCCTAACCAAAGGAGTATAGTTTGTTCTCGCCCTTTTACCAACCGGAGTTGGTCGTGGGTTTGAACTATAGTGTCCACTCGCTCTTTTACCAACCTGAGTTGGTCACGCTAGTGTACGCCTCCTAACCAAAGGAGTATAGTTTGTTCTCGCCCTTTTACCAACCGGAGTTGGTCGTGGGTTTGAACTATTGCCTCCTAACCAAAGGAGTATAGTTTGTTCTCGCCCTTTTACCAACCGGAGTTGGTCGTGGGTTTGAACTATCGTGTTGTTTTTACTGCTGAGCAGCGTAGTGTTGCACACTAGTATTCCTCGAAAAACTTTCAATAAAAGGAGTGAAGATGGAGAAATATCATCGTTTTATTCATATTGATGGAACTGCTTTACATTTTACATCACTGATAATACTTGCGTAGGTGTTCAGCATTCCATGCATTCTTAAATTCTTCTCCTTCTAGAGTCGCTATTCGGTAAGTTCCTGGTCGAACAACTTCTGTAACTCGGTAAGGTCCATGCCAGTTTGCTTCCAACTTATTGTGCTTCTGAATGACTTTCTTTAGCACATAATCTCCTTCTTTTAAGTTGCATTTCTTCACCCTCTTGTTGTAGAACAGAGCTGTTCGTTGTTGGTAAGCAGCATTCCTAATGGCTGCCTCTTCTCTAACCTCCTCGAGCATGTCCAAATCTAATCTTCTCATTAAGTCGCTGACTGGGGAATTGAAATTCAGCACTCTGTGTGTTGGAAGACCCAACTCTGCAGGTATTACAGCCTCACTTCTAAATGCCAGCATATATGGTGATTCTCCAGTTGCTGCTCGGGGAGTTGTTCGGTAAGCCCACAATACTGGCTGTAGCTCATTAATCCAGTTAGCTTTAGCCTCACTTAGCCTCTTCTTCAAACCATTTAGTAATGTTCTGTTCGTCACTTCAGTCTGTCCATTGCTTTGAGGATGGCCTGGTGCTGAATGAGTCTTCAAAATGTTTGACTGACGACAATAGGCGGCAAAATCCTCGTTATCAAATTGTGTTCCATGGTCTGTGATGAAGGCATGAGGGAGACCATATCGGCAGATGATGTTCTTCCAAACGAACTGGTATACCTTCTCGTATGTCATATAAATAAGTGGCTCAGCTTCTACCCACTTAGTAAAATAATCCACTGCAACGACGAGGTACTTGAATCTTCCTCGGGTCGTTGGCAGTGGTCCAACCAAATCAATTCCCCACATGGAAAATGGCCAAGGGGAAGTTATGGGTGTCAACAATGCTTGTGGAGTTCGTCGGATGGAAGAAAATCGTTGGCATTTATCACATCTCTTGGCATAGGCTATACAATCAGCCCTCATCGTTGGCCAGTAATACCCTTGCGTCATCACCCTTTGTAAAAGTATCTGACCTGCTATATGGGCTCCACAGGACCCTTCATGGATCTCTTCAATCAATTCTTTCACCTCGGAGGGATGTACACATCTCTGCAAACCTACCATAATTCATCGTCTATACAAAACACCATTAGTTAGTACATACCGAGCAGCTTTAAACTTCAATTTCTTTGCAGCGAGCTTATCCTCCGGCAATTTTCCCTCCTCAATATATGCCCTGATGGGATCCATCCAAGATGGTCCTAAATCAAGGGTAATAACATTCATTGTCAGGTCTTCATCTATGCTCCGACTTTCTAATACTTCAATTGGTATCGTTCTTCACAGCTTGGTACGAGTAGCTGATGCTAGTCGGGCCAGTGCGTCTGCTTGTGCATTTTCCACTCTTGGTATTCTGATCAACTGAATGGCATCAAATTCTGCCAACAACTCCATTACCTTCGCATGATACTTGACCATTAATTCACCCTTAACTGCATATGTTCACATCATCTTATTCACAATTAATTGAGAATCACTGAATACCATCACTTGTTGCGCTTCCATAATCTTTGCTAAATTAAGACATGCTATCATGGCCTCATACTCAGCCTCATTATTGGAGGCTTTGAATTGGAATCGCATGGCATATTCCATGTCAATCTCGTCTGGGGTTTTCAGAACAATCCCTGCTCCACAACCTGTTGTGCAAGATGACCCATCTACATATAATCTCCATGTAGGTAATTCATCTTCAAATTTCTTATACGACAGAGTTCCTCGGTGAAATATCTGTTGTTTCCTTTTATCCTCCCCGGGTGTTTTTTGCTCTTCGTCGACCATCTCTTCTCGCCCTTTTACCAATCGGAGTTGGTCTGGGTTTGAATTTGATGATCTTTCTACATCCACAGGTCCTTTTACCAATCGGAGTTGGTCTGGGATTATGTCTGTTGATCCTGTAACATCCACAGGTTGGTCAGCGAGCATCTTTTGTTCCTCGGGGATATCAGGATATGTAAACTCTGTTATAAAGTCTGCTACAGCTTTCCCTTTTAATGATGATCTGGGTTCATACACAATATCATATTCACCGAGCTCTATTGCCCAGTACATCAGTCTCCCTGATTTTTCTGGCTTATGAAGGGCTTGTCTCAATGGCATGTCGGTATACACGACGATGGTATGGGCCTGGAAATATGGCCTCATTCTTCTACTTGCCTCAATTAATGCCAATGCCAATTTTTCCAGCTTTGGGTACCTGATCTCTGCACCTCGGAAAGCCTTATTTGTGTAATAAATTGGCTTCTGGACTCCATTCTCCAATCTGATCAATGTCGAGCTGACTGCATTCTCTGATACTGCCAGGTATAAGTACAACTTTTCTCCCATTACTGGCCTGGACAATAGTGGAGGTGCTCCCAAATATTTCTTCAAGTCTTGAAAGGATTTTTCACATTCATCATTCCACTCGAAAGTTTTTCGAAGTGTTTTGAAGAATGGGAGGCATCTATCAGTTGCTCGGGATACAAATCTGTTGAGCGCTGCAACTCGTCCTGTAAGACTCTGTACTTCTTTCTTCGTCGTTGGAGATCGCAACCCTAAAAGAGCTTTGATCTTTTCTGGATTCGCCTCAATGCCTCGCTGGTTGACGATGTACTCGAGGAACATTCCTTCTCGTACTCCAAATGTGCACTTCGTCGGGTTGAGCTTCATTTGGTATTTATCCAGTTGATCAAAAGTCTGACTTAAATCAACTAGATAATCAGCAGCTTTCTTACTCTTTGTCAGCATATCATCGACATAGACTTCCATATTGCAACTGATTTGTTCGGCAAAAACCTTGTTCATCAGCCGCTGGTATGTCGCTCCTGCATTTTTCAAACCAAAAGGCATAACATTATAACAATAAGTTCCCCTAGGGGTAATAAAAGAAGTACTTTCCCTGTCTTCAGGTTTCATTTTGATCTGGTTGTAGCCAGAGTAAGCATCCATGAAGTTGAGTAGCTCGTGTCCCGAGGTGGCATCCACTAGTTGATCAATCCTGGGCAATGGAAAGTGATCCTTTGGGCAGGCCTTGTTGAGATCGGTGAAATCAACGCACATTCTCCATTTATTATTTTTCTTCTTTACCATCACCACATTTGCTAACCAGTCTGGATATTTCACATCTTCAATGAATTGGGCTTTCTGGAGCTTCTCGACCTTCTCTTGTATAGCTTGATTCTTCTCGGGACTAAATACTCTTCTTCTCTGCTTTACAGGCTTGATCTCCTTATTCACATTGAGCTCATGACATAAGAAGTTTGAATCTATTCCTGGCATGTCTTCATGACTCCATGCAAAAGTATTCTTCCTGTTTCTCAAGAAAGTTATCAACTCCTGTTTTATTGAAGCATCCAACGTCGAACCTATCTGGGTTATTCGTTCAGGGTGCTCGTCGTCCAGAATAACATTTTCTGTAGATTCCACCACCTGTCCTTTTACCAGTTGGGATTCATCTCTGGGATCAAGTGTTTCAATTTCTGTACCTTCATCTACCTGGTAGGTGGTAGTCTTTTTCCTTGACTCTTCAAGATCCTCTTGCTCGGCAGATGAATAATAGCATTCCCGAGCTACTTTTTGATCACCTTTCACAACTCCTACTCCAAAATTTGTTGGGAATTTTAAGCACTGATGTACTGTAGATGAAACTGCTTCGAACTTTTTTAAACCAACTCTTCCCATGATGATGTTGTAAGCTGATTCCACATTCTTATCCATCACAAAGAAACGTATTCTTTCTGTTCGACAAGCAGGCCAAGTTCCAATGAATATATCCAACTTGATCGTCCCAAGTGGAAAAACTTTCTCGCTAGAAAAACCCAGGAGGGGTCTGTGATAAGGTTTCAATTGAGATAATTTCAAATTTAAACTGTCAAAGCATGAGTAGTACATGATGTCTGCCGAACTACCATTATCTACCAGAACCCTTGAAATCACTACTTCTTTCATCCTCATTTTGATCACCAAAGGGTCATCGTGAGGGTAAAGAACACCTGCCAGGTCATTTTTTGAGAAGCCAATGACCAGCTTCTCTTTGTTTACCTTCCTCGGGCGATCCTCCTCAGCCAAATTTATTCGCTGAATGTACGAGCAAGCTTGAGCTTCTCCGAGGTAAGCCTTTCTTTCTGCAGTAAGGTCTCCTCCTCCTGCATCTCCTCCAGTAATAACATTACAATCAAACGATCCAAAGCATATTAAAAATACCTCTCGTTCTGGTTGCCTTGGCTTCTTGGGAAGATCGGGGTCATCATCTGGATCATCTTCATGGTTTCTCTTCTTTTTCTCCTCCGCTCGACGAGGAGATCTAGATCTCTCTCTAGTTCGGTCATTATTTCTTCTTTCACCTCCCCGATCAACATACTTTGCTAGCTTTCCTCTTTGGATGAGTGTTTCAATCTCGTTCTGAAGAGCTATGCAATTTTTGGTCATATGGCCATGATCCTTGTGGAACTCGTAATATTTCTCCCTATTTCTCGTGTCAGGGTCTGACCTTAGTTTCTTTGGTCACTTTACTTCCTCGTTATTCTTGATTTCTTCCAAGACATGATTAATACCCATTTTTAAAGGAGTATAATTATCGAATTTCTTCAGGACTTCCCATGACGACCTATTATTCTTGGAATGCTTGTCACCGCCATTACCCTTATGATCTTTCTTCTTAGATTTGTCTACTTCCACCTTGGTTTCTTTATCCATATTCTTCTTCGCAGCCATAGCCTCCTCGGCATTCATGATTTTGGCCGCTTTTGCCATCAACTCTGACATAGTTGTAGGTGGATCTTTGGCCAAAGTGTAATACAACTTGTTAGGCAACAATCCACTCATTAAAGCAGTGATTGCTGTCTTTTCTTCATAATCTATGACTTCCAGCTTCTCGTTATTGAAGCGAGTTATGTAATCTCTAGTACTCTCACCAGATTTTTGTCTAACACTTAACAAGTGCGTTACTCGTTTTACTGGCTTTGCTCCGAAACAGAAATTACCGATGAACAACTCGGCCAATTGAAAGAAAGTTGAAATCTTACCCCGAGGAAGATTATTGTACCATATCTGGGCAGATCCAGTAAGAGTTCCTGAGAATGCTCTGCATCTCATCTCGTCGGGGACAACATAGATGTCTGCAGCAGCTTGATATTGCTCTATGTGGAGAACATGATCTGTCTTTCCATCATATTTGGGGGTCACCACAGGTGCTTTAAATTTCGACGGTGTAGGAAAATCCACAATGGCTTGTACAAAAGGTGTCCCTCGAACAAAAGTTCGTTGTAGGGGATTCTTTGTCTTAGCCATTTCCTCCAATCTATCCTCCAACCGCTGAATGGACCCTTTCCACACATCATTTCCTTCCTCGGGCCTATTAGTTCGAGCAATTGATCATTCTGACGTAGCTGCCTGAGATCTATCTTGACGAGCAACTGGTCGTGATTGTGCTGATCCTTCTCTTAGATCTGATGGTTGTCGAAAACTCCTCGACACGGCTTTAGGTGGACTACTATTCCTCCTAGGACCTAATCAACTGAAAGGAGACACCTTGCTCAGTCTTTCCAAGGCACTAGTCCTCTCCGGAGAGAGAGTAATACGTTGCTCAGTATCTGTGGCCCGTATTGATGAAGTTTGCCCAGGTTGATAAGAGAAATCATCAGATTCCTCATTACGATACGCATCTGTACGCCTGGATCGTGAAGAAAGTAAATAGGTTTGCCTCTGACCACTTCACTATCCCGAATGTGCAGGCGCACCGCCATAAAGGGTTTGTATGAGTTGTCGCATTGTTTCTTGCATGGCGGTTTGTCCTTGAGCCAGATTCGTCATAATTCCAGCCAGATCTGGAGGTGCAGAAGGATTTGGAAGATTTCCAGCATTTCCAGCGTTTTGATTGCTGGATTTTGGATCATCTGCCATTGATGATAAATGATTTTTGGTGAAAAATAATAACAACAGTCATTTCCCACAGACGGCGCCAATCTGTTGATGTAAAAAATTAGATCACTCTAATTATTCAATCACAGATAAATAAATGAGACAAAGAATTTTAAAGTGGTTCAGCCTTATAAGAATGGCCTACGTCCACTGTTATGTTATTGCTGAGTGTTTGGGAATTCTCGATTACAAGTTCTATCAAGAAATTCCGGTCCCTTTGAATGTGGGTGATACAATGTATTTATAGCCTTGAGGCTATCATCTGAAAGGGTGATACATTAAATGATATACATATGAAAGGGTAATACATTTAATGCCCTTAAGCGTGTGCGTCAATGATAAGCATTTAATGAACCAGTTGAACTGTTGGTTATCTGGCAATCAATGCTGTGGTCGAGATGCAGCTCGGACCGCCTTAGTTGCTCAGAGTTCAGGAGTTCCTCGGAGTACTGGAGTTCCTCGGTGTACACTTGCTGCTCGGAATGAGTATGACTTGGTCGGGGAAATAAACTTCCTCGTTGCTATTGTTCCACGTAGATCGACACGTGTCTTCTTATTATTCGTCCATATCAGTATACTAATTTTGGTATCAACACTGGTAGTCTTGGATTGTCTTTGCCTGCTATTTTTTGGAGGTGGTTTTGACATATTTCCAAGAGTAGACAAAGAATGAGACCTATCATATAGTGTTTGGGTTAACTGCCTAATGGTATCTTGCATAACCTCTTGTCCTCTAGCAAGGCTAGACAGGATTCCAATCAGATCATTATTCATTGGCAGAGCAGATGGAACAGGCGGAGTTCCATCATTCCTCATACTTGATTCAGGAACATCAGTCATGTTTGGTAAATGAATGAGTGAAAATGTTTTGAAATACATTCCCACAGATGGCGCCAATCTATTGATGCAAAAAACTAGAATAACTCTAATTTTTTAATCACAGATAAATAAGTAAAAGAGACAAAAATATTTTTAAAGTGGTTCGACAATGGAAGAAAGCCTACGTCCACTGTGATTCTTATTGCCTTATATTTGCCTTTCAATCACTTGGATGGATTGCTTGACCTTAATAAAGGGATTACATTATATTTATACCCGAGTAGGGAGATAAAGAGATGGAATGTTAAATGATGGAATGCCTTTATACAGTAGGCATTTACATCATTACATAACGTTCATAATGTATACGATTGTTGGCATTTTACTAACCAGGTTAGTCGATCTTCATGTTGTTGGTCGGGCATCTCAGAGTTGGTCGGTATTCTGCCTGTTGGTTAGCATTCTAGGTCTTGGTCGGTGACTATGCCTTGCTGACTTAGATTATCGCCACATTAGATGACACATGTCCATTTCTTATTTATCCATGTAAGTGGGTAATTTTGGGTATTAACAATAGTCATGCAATGCCTTAGCCATACTTTCATCATCCATGAAGGGAGAACTCAAGCGAACAATTCAAGTAGAGTACCTCAATCAACCCAGCATCAACAAGGGGAAGTAGTTCGAGCAGGTTATAGCCATCGATATGGACCCGAGTTGGATGGATCCAACAGTATATTATTTAAAAGAGGATATTTTGCCTGACGATAAGAAAGAATCACATAACATTAGGAAAAAAGATATTCGATTCCATTTATCAACTGATGAAAATATTTATCGACGCTCCTTTTCAAGACCGTATTAGTGGTGTATTCACCCAGATGATGTCGACTAAACCCTCTATGAATTACATGAGGGGATATGTGGAATACACACATGGGTGGATCGCTGGAATTCAAAGCTATGAATGAAGGATATTGGTGGCTATATATACAATAAGATATGGTCACGTACATCAAGAAGTGAGAAACTAGAAACTCTTCTCATATTTAGTGCATCATCCTGCCAATGACCTCAAACCCCTCACAAGTCCTTAGCCTTTTGCGTAGTGAGGACTGAACATTATTAATACACTACCCCTTATGTCTGGCAATGTGAAGTTCCTTTTGGTCATTAGGGATTAATTTTATAAATCGATTGAAGAAGAACCACTAGTAAACATCTGATATATTGACATGACTAGATTCATTTGGAATAACATCACAACACATTTTGGCATTCCACTGATCATCATAAGTGATAAAGGAACACATTTTTAGAGTAATCTCTTTCAAAATTTCTACGAATAGCACACGAGTAGGCACTACTATAGCTCTATGGCCTAACCCTAAAGAAATGAATAGGAAAAATCTTCCAATAAGACTATTCTCGATGGGATAAGGAAGAGGTTGGAGACATCTAAGGGTGAATGGGTCGACCATATTCTCCATGTTCTCTGGGCATACCAAACTATGCCTAGGATGTCGATGAGGGAAACACCATTTTCCTTAGCTTATGGGATATAATATATCATTCCATTATAAATATTTCTATCGACCATGAAGTCCTCCGTGGTCAGCCAAGTTCTTAATAGTGAAGCAATTAGAGCTGACCTTGACCTAGCAGATGATAGGAGAGAATTGTCCCTTGTAAAGCTTTCCTCCTATCAACAATAGTTAGTCAAGTAGTGTAACAGGAGAGTCAAGGTGAGGAACTTCGAGGTTTGGGACTACGTCCTGAGGAATATTTTGAACAACACAAAGAATCCCTCAAATGTAAAGTTTGGTCCTAATTAGGAAGGTCCATGTAAGGTTGTTAGAGACGTCTTGTAGGGAGCCTGCCACTGAGAAACAATGGAGGGCAAGGAAGTTCCCTGAGCCAGGAATGCAACCGACCTCAAGAAGTTTTACTTTTATCTTGAATTTATCTCAATGTTGAATTATTTTTTAGACATTCTTTTAGCTTTCTTACAAATTTTTCTTGGCCAAAATTTAAATTTAAATTCCGTTTCAGAACTTATGCTTTTAACTTTTTGCATTGTTCCAAGTGGCAGGTAATGAGTATTTAATAAAGAAGATTGGTAGTCAAATAGTTTATGTTTGGCCTATTATCCATTCCCCATGTGTTTATCTTCTTTATATGTATTCTTTAATATTGATTGGTTAGTTAACTAAGGACAACCATCTGGATTCTGACAAGGGACTCTTCTTTAAATGTCTTTATTAAGACTAATTGGTTTGTCGACCAAGATGCACAATCTGGTATCCGACCAGGAAATCAGACTTGTTTTGTTTTTTAAACAAAACATACAAGATTTCCCATAGCAAATAAAAGGCCTACGGGAAAACCTTAGGTACCCAGTATTGAACAAGTAAGAAATATCTTCGCTAGGAGATGACCCCACAAATAGGTGCATTCTTACTTTTTTTTTGTCTAAGCCTAAGGTTTGATGCGATGACGTCACCCAAAAGGTAAGGCTAGGTACCACACAACACGAGGGAAAGAAAAATGTTAAAATTTCCATTAAGACTCAAAGTTATTACAAGGAAATTAGAATCGTGAATGATTTACAATGGGAAGTAATTAAAAATGAGACACTTGTATGATTTGGGTGATCTAGCCATAGAAGACTCATCTTTATCGACTAGGCCATCCTACCCAATGAGAATGATGGTATCAGCCAAAACTCTAAGTCTTAATGGTCCTCCTGGAGTCACCTTATTGACCAAGTGTGGAGGTCGGCAGAGTTCATCATACCAATGAAGAATATGGTCGCCCAAATATTTCCTTATCAAACTGATCGGGATTGCATCCAATAGGATCCATGAATCATCAATTCTATAATAGGGAAAGTGATGAAAGGGGTAATTGGGGTCATACTAATACAACATCTCAGAATCCTTTGTCACTTTGGTGATAGTAATGACATTAAGCCATTCAATTTTATAAGGGACATTCTGAGTATCGGTTAAGGCAGCATCAGAATTGAGAAGAGTCCCATCATAGCCATCATAACACACTTGGAAAGATTGCCTGTTGAACCGAAATTTTAGGCGATCAAGTCTCTCTGATAGTCCTCTGATGATCTCATCCTCTTTATGAAAAGACTTGTAGCTCTTCTCAAGCTATTCCCTTAGCTGACTGTTCTCATTCTAAATAAATGAAGTCCCCCCCTAGCTTCTTTATCTGGTAGAGACTTTTTACTTCTTTCAAACTCAACCCTGAAGTCGTTATTTTCCTTATTAAGGAGCGAAGTAACATCCCTCGCTCCCAAGAGTTCAACTTGTAGAATATAAGTTTTTTGGCATACATGGACTCTGCATTATCTAACTTCAAATCAAATCCTCTAGTTTTAGCCAGCTGAAACATCCTTGTCAAATTTAGCCTTCAAATTAGGTAAATTTTCACTATGATTGACTTGGTTAGTATGAATCATATCATGATAAATAGCATTGGCCACCATATCTTGATGGAAAAGTTATCGCAAATTTCAGCATGCTTCTTTTGCTTGTTAAAACAAGTCACAACTCAATATCTAGTCGAGATTGTTATCTTTAGCAATATCATCACAACTAAAAATGAGGAATACTGCACGACTTTCTTAAAAGTCATAATGTGTAGCGATGAGTGTTGCACGTCTTGCCTCAAGCTGAAAAGTGCAAGGATAAGTAGTTGGTTATTCAGCTCAGCAAAGGAAAAATTATAGAGAATATTGCAAGACATATGAATATTGAAGTTGATTGAAATTTTAGATTTCATTGACTACATTACAGACTTAAGGAAAGTAAAAATATATACAATGTCTCCTAAAATAATCTAAGTATAGCTGGTAGAAGACTTTTCTCTGACTTTTCTCTGACTTTTCTCTTTACAGTAGCTTGAGCAACTACAATGTGTTCTAGTTGGTTGGACACATCATTTGCCTTCTTAATGTCTTGAGAGTCACCCACTTGTTTTAAGACCTTAATAGTGTTGGAGCTATCCTTTGCCTTCTCAGCATCCTAGTAAGAACCAGCATGCTTCTGCTGGTCAGCATCAATGCTAGCCACCTCAACACCAGCAGGCTAGTTGTCGAATTATTCTTCCTCATCGTCTTCATCATCGTCGTCACTGATTGGAGGAAAAGAACATTTATCATTCTCTTTGAACCACTCAGAGTCCTCCAAGATTCCAGCCTTGATAAGGTCTTCCTCCCAGCTACTATTTAAAAAATACCTTCTTAAGGTATTTGATATACTTTTGATTATTCACTAAGCCCTTACTATGATTAAACACATCAAATTTTTCATGCGCAACTTCAACCTTGGCCTCCTCAACTTTGGCCTTCGCCTCTTCAGCTTTAGCCTTAGCATCCTCGGCCTCAACCTTGGACATTTCAATGGCGACCTTATCCTTTTCGGCAGTAGAAACTAGACTGGAGGACTCCGTGATCTTTTTATTAAGGTCGGCATTATAAGTCTCCAGCCTCAAAACCATCTCTCTAAGCTTTTTTACCTTGGTGACCTCTGTGTGACTAGTTTTCCTGATCGAAGTTAAGGCCTTAATTACCTCATCTAGGGCTACCCCCAGGTCGTATCAAGACTTCCACAGGGCAACATATTGTAAGGACATATTTTTAATAAGTCCGTTATAATTAATTATGTCGTATACCGCTACAAGTCGTCGAAGGATTGTGAAGATTGCATCTACAAAAGACGGATCTGAATTATCAGTTGTCTTCAACATTCAAGCCCAACAATATGAACTTTGGTAAGATACTGTTTTAAAATTTCATTTACATTTCATATTAAGAGTGTTGGGATATTTTTAAAAGGGTTTTAAAAAGCTTTTATAAAAATGTTTTTTGAAGAGGTTTTATAAATTTTTGTGAAAAACTGCTTCAGCAGTAAACGTACCTCGGTTTTGACGCCAAGGTCGTTCAAGCGAGATCTCAATCTCGTTCGAACGACAATGGGAAGTCGCGCATAGTCGTTCGAACGACACGCGATATCGTTTGTGCGAGATGTCATTCTCATTCGAGCGAGATGACTTTTTGGCTGACTTCGTCCTTATCTTTGACCGACTCAAATTTCCTATAAAAAGGAATGTCAGCCTTTGCTTTTAATCGTGGAGAACAGTTTCAGAATTAAAGAGTCTTATTCTTTTGAAACTTTTGTTTATCTGCCCAGATTTAATTCGATACCTTTTGGCAGAAAGTTTTTCTCCAACAATTTTAAGGGTTCAAATGTTTTGTTTTTAATTCACAAAATCCCAATTACTTTTATGTGAATTGTTTTGAGGAACCCAAGAACATTTTTTTTTTGTTCATACTTTGTGGGGAGAGCTCTACAACCGACAGTTGTATGCTACTGTGGAGGTAGTCCTTATAAAGTTCACTCTTGTGAAGAAGTTGTTTTCTTTCTTCATTGCTGCCCTCCTGAAAAGGGAAAGTTCCAGTCGAGACATCGGAACCGACACCTGCGGGTATTTCGTATGTCACCCTATTTCATTGTAATCCGTGTAAGCCGTTTTCTTACAAAATTATAGTGAAATAAAAGGTTTTTCCTCGTTGGGGATTTTTCCTTAAGCTTGTGTCGCATGCTTTATTTATTTATGGATTGACACACGCACTTTTAGATGCATGTTTAGGGGCTGGATTAATTTGATTTAAAAATAGACTCTAAATTAAATAAGTGTGCCGAATTGAAAACTTGCGAATAAATTTAATCAATTATCACACAGTCACGTTTTTTCAAATTGGTATCAGAGCTTATTTAAGCGATCACCATTCTACACATATCTCTCCAAAAAATTCTTATAGCCAACCAAAAAATGCAAATCACACAGGAAAGAAAAGTCAACAAAAAAAATAATGTGAAAAGATATGCATATGTAAAAAATAAACTAATAAGAGATAGGGTTTGGGTGATATTTTCCACCAGCTGATCATGAGTTAAACTTCCGACCACTGTCGTATTAGTGGGTAGGCAGGCCGACCTGATCAAATTTCATGCCAAATCTGGGCACTGGATGACAGAAGTCAGTAAAAACTTTGTCATTATCTACCGTATTCTCCCCAATAGCAGTAGGAGGGGAAGGGGAGTATTATCCTTCTTACTTTTCTTGGAGAGGGCTTCGTCTCCTTAATTGGGGAATCCTTAATTGCTAAGGGGTTAGCATGTCCACCACCTTCATATTTTTTTCTTGAAGACCAAGCAAGATCTTCTTACTTGCTTGCTTGGTGAGGAATAGGAATTTTTGGGTCTCAAGTTAAAGGAAATTAAATCCATCATCTTACTTTTGGAGGTCATTTTAGCAGGAAAAAGATCGACGGTAGGGATAGAAGAGAGAACTAATAACCCGAATGAGGAGGTTATTATCTCCTCGTCTGAACTCTTAGAGGTGGAAGCCTCCGGATCATTCAATCGACCGGGATAGCTAGAGTCTCATCAACTAGATTTTCAAAAAAAAAAGTGGTTGGACTTGTGTAGACGAGGTGAAATGTATTTGACCTTGGATGATCACTTTTTCCAATCTTTGGGTTCATCAACCAAACTTTTTAGATATCGACAAAGTCGACATATTTGTCACGAGGAGATTTCTTCTTTTCTTTGGTTATCAAGAAACGAAGAAAAAACAATTACAACAAGACAAATGCAACAGAAAGGGAAAAATACAAAGTACATATGCAAAAGACAGTTTAACCTATTCATCTCCCTTCCTAAGGGTTGGCCCTTCATATTTTAAGCCCTTCGGGAGAGGGGTATGTTGTGAGTTCTTCACAATCACACCGTGATCCTAATACTATTTGTTAGAGTCAGGTAAGTTTATTGCCAAGGCTCGATTAGCCACCCTTATTTTCAAATAGTAAATATTTTCATGGGTTGTCACCCTTTGGCTATAGTATATGACCTCAGTAATGCTAAGATTGGTCCCAAATAATTCGTTAATGCGGTTAACCCCATTAACGATCCTCCAAGTATTTGGAGTGACCTAAGTAAGGACCTCATCAAAGTACTGGCAGAATTCAATAAAAGTTTATTGGGGGAAAATCAACCCACATTCGGCAATGAAGATTGAGGGCAACCAGTGACCCTTATCAAGCTTACAAAGGTCGCAAGGACCATCAACTGATTTTACAGTAACCCAACTAGGGTCATAATTACGATTGAATTTTTTTATGGTGTTTTCATTAATTGCGTACACCATTGTTAAAAGGAAAGGGACAAGATAAAGAAAGAATTAAGGAAGGAAAATCATAAATACAGTAGTAAAATAATAAGGGAGGTAAAAATAGAGTTCTTACAACGAAATAGATGGGGTGGGAGTACTTCTTCAAGTGGTCCATTTTGAAATGAGAAGGAAAGAGAGGGAACAACCTTTTGTGGTGAGAAATAGCCTCGTGGTTCCCCAAAATGATCATTGCGTGAACATTAGCTGAAACAGCATATTGCAGATGTTAAAGCAACATCAATGTCCACCCACAAATAAGTAACAATATCAGATTACGAACCTGCCCCTGAGGCACTCAACGGGCAGAAACCTTTCAGTATTTGTGGCATTTACAATATTTCCCTCCAATCAATGTACAAAGATCTCAAACAGTAGTCGGCCTCTGACTAAGAGAGGATTATTTCATCCTTGATGAGCAAGAGGACTTATCCAATATTGCAGCCGACCTGAGCATAAAGCCCAGCGATCTCAATGAGCCTCTAGACTTTAGGGGCAATTGTGGAGCCAACCATTTTACTAGCACATACTCTGCCACATTGGCCCATAACCAAAGAAGTCATCCGGTTAAAATAAGAAGAACAGTTCAACTCAACTACACGTAACGGTTAGCTACAATTAAGAGATAAGGTCGAACTCTAAGGGATAGTTCTTAGTGGGGCTTAGGACTCTCCTATGATGCCTTATAAATATAAACTCATCCCTTATAGGCGTAACATATAACAACGAGCAGTCTTGAAACTCTTTCGACTTGAATTATTAACTAATAAAGAACAAACTCTAGCACCCCATGGACGTAT
Source organism: Sambucus nigra (assembly GCA_949130495.1). Lineage (NCBI taxonomy): Eukaryota > Viridiplantae > Streptophyta > Magnoliopsida > Dipsacales > Adoxaceae > Sambucus > Sambucus nigra. The sequence goes on from CASBWL010000058.1 coordinate 1,880,420, forward strand.
GCAAGTTACTGAAACACGTATATCTTATGTTGTTATGTGCGTGATATCATTCTCTTTTACAGTAGTTCTTGTTCTGGACTTGTGTACATTGAATCTAACATGTAGGAATTTACCACATACAGTAACCATATAAAGTATACATATAGTACATATGTTTTAAATAATATTATCAATTAATGTGTGTATATAGTTTTATTGGGTGTTATACAAGCCATATCATAATACATACATACATTATATATGTATGTATTTATAAATATTAAATGTATTTATGTATTATGTTGTGTGTGTATGTATACATTTATGTATTATGCATGTATGTATGGGCATATATATTATATATATTTATGTTTATTATATATATATATATATATATATATATATCATGTTTGTATGTACTATGTATGTGTGTTTACAAGGCGAAGCCAGCCCTGAGCAAACCAGGGTTGTAGCCGAGGGTAAAAATTGCAGCACATGAAGACATCCAAAGTTATCTATCCTAGATTATCTGTACAGTCCACCCATGAAATATTATTCACTCAAACTAAAAGAGGTATGATAAATAGGTTGCATTGATTGGGTAAGAAAGTTTAAAGCTTATATTTAGATAACCTAGTTAGCATAAAGTACCGAGACTCTGCTTTTAAAAAAATGGATTCATAAACTCAGCTTTATATAAATTTATTTATCTATAGAACTTATAATAATTACTAAGTTTATAATATAATATTTAAAAATATATAAAAAAATTTATTATATCTGAAGCCCCGCCACGAATCCTTACTTAAATTTATAAATCAAATTATATTTTGCTTTGAAAAATATCGATGTATTAATTATAACTTGTTAGTATACAAAAATGAATCAAGATTTGATAAATAATGTAATGTTTGGTGGCCTTTAACTAATACAAAGACAAAAAATACAAAGTATATAAATTTTATATCAAATTTATATATGTAAATCATCTACGCGATAACACGAGTTCAATGATATTTTTTATAATTTTCTGAATTTTACATATAAAGTTATGATTTTTTAAAGAATTTAACTAATAAATTAAACGAAAAATTTGTTTTCCACCAAAAAAACGTAACGGTCGGTTAAGTTTTGGACTAAGTAACTGAATTAGCAAACTTTGGGGTTTTATATGCATGTTAGCATATTTTGGGGTCTGAAGTTCTAAATGGAGTAAATTTCGAGAGAGTAAAGTGTCAATAACCCTTTATTTTATTTAGGGTTAAAATGATATTATGGTCTTAATGATCAATATAATAGTAAAACTTTAAAAAAATTGCCCACTAATTTTATATTTTTTAATTACATATAATATACTAATAGTGACACTAATTTTTCTCAAATTTTATGTTTTCTTGTGGGAAAAAATATTTTTTAACAAATTATACAAATACCCATGTTAATTATATAAACTTAATGATTTTTTTGTTTTGTAATTAAAAGAATATTTTTATATCTCAAATGCATTGAGTGTACAGTTGCCCAAATATCAATCCACCCCTCTCAAAAATTCTAGCTCCGCCCTTGTGTGTATATATCTTATATGCATACATATATGTATAACACACACACACACACACATATCTATATAATATGGGACAATGGTGTTATGAATAGTAACTTATACATGATAAACATGTATGATAAACATCCATGGCATTTTATGTGTTGCATGCTTGTATGCATACACATGCATGTATACATTATTATTTTATTATTTTTTTAATAATATATTTTTTTTAAATAAATTTTTAAAATTTTTTTTTTATAAAAAATCTTTTTTTTAAAAGTTTTTTTTTTAAAAAGGGTGGTTATTATGAGTTGGGTTTTATCACGAGGGCAAATTTATCGCCGTGCCCTCGGGCACGGGCATCCGCTAGTGTATATATATATATATATATATATATATATATATATGTTGTGTGTTTATTTTTAATTTTTAGAAAATAGAATATAAAAACAAGTTTATCAAATGTACATCAATTTTTTAAAACACAAAAAAATTAAATTTAAAAATAATTTTTTAAATCTAATTTTTTGAATACATAATCAATTGAACCCTAAATTTATGAGTAACTCCACCCCTCCTTTTAATGAACTTTTAAAATGCCAATAACATATAAAAAGAAAAAGGAAAGTAAAAATGAAAAAACAAAATATTGAAGAAGTAATTAGCGAGGACAAATAGGCATATTAGCCATACACGTTTCTAAAAATCGACGGCGTACACCATCCCAACACAAAATCGAATGTGACAACACCTCTACTCAAACCTGATTGGTCAAATCTTCATTTATGACGTCAAACCTTAAAGTAACACACACGGTATCATTGTTTGCTATATATGCATGACTGCATTCATATTTTCTTTCATTCTAACAAAACACACCCAGAGAGAGAGAGAGAGAAATTGAGTAGCTATATACAATATTAGCTGACACACATCGAACAAAGCAATGGATGACTGTTGGAGGAGACGACCTTCGTTCATCGTTTTTGTAATCGTTTTGTTTGGTAACTGTTTTATCTGTCATCTCACTAAGAAAGAAATACTCGTATCTTTTGATGAACGTTTTAATGTTATGTATCGCACAAAATAGAAATTTTCTCTCACGCACAAAAGGAGAAACTTTTCTCTCCACAAAACAAATCGCTCTCTCTTGTTTTTTCACACCTTGTGTTTTGTTGGACACGAGCCTCCAATTTATTGGTCTTAACCATTGAAATTTAGTCACTAAGTATATTTGGGCACCAACTACTCCAAAATAGTTTGCCAAATCCCACCACATGATATATGTATGAAAGTACACATACACACACATATATACATACGTACATAGATGCACGGTCCTATGCACACTAAGTTTGCACATGTGTTGGCGCACACCAATTTTTTTAAAATATTAAAAAAAATTGAGTTGATTTTTTTAATATGATATTTAAACAACATACCCGTATAAAAAAATTCAGCTTAAAATAAAAAAAAATTGTTATTTTTAAAAAATTGATCAAATTTTCACAGTTTTTAAAGTGCTTAAAAGCGATGTGTGTGTGTATTGCTCCTACCTTTTGATGAATATTTGAATGTTATGTATCTGATGCCATGCTCTGGTTAAGATTTCTCATTATATATGTATTGTATGTATGAGTGAGAATATATGTATGCATGTAATGTACGTATGAATGTATGAGAACTGCTCAGATTATTTACATGCTTGTATGAATGATGTGGATCGGATGTTATGTTATGCATGCTCTCATTAAGATTAAGTGATTAAACCAAAAAAAAGTGTGTGTATATATGTGTGTATGTGTTATGATGATAATTTGTATCTTGTAATTGATAAATTTGCTTTATGTTTATGTATGTACATAGATAAATATATGTCTTGAAATTATTAGATAAAAATCAGGATTTTTTGTATGTTTTCTTTTGTTCTTTCCAGTTGTTGCGAATTATTGGGATATAGTGCAAATTTAAATATGGCTTATACTATCATTAGCTTTTGTTAATTTTAAGTCCACTTTGTTTCCTTTTCCTAAACTAAGGACATGCATTAGATGTATTTTATGAAAAGGAGAATGGTATCAGTTCCTGGGTTTTTTTGTCTCCTCATCCTCATTATGTCTCCATTCTCAAGTTAGATCTTTATATATCTCTTGTATACGGGTTTCCGCCCCCTTAAACGGCTTCTTTTAATTCACTTTGCTTACTTATCAAAAAGAAAAATTATGTGTTAGTGTAACAAAGTGTGGTCTATTCTCATGTAATAAGTAATATACAATTTTTTATTGCAATGTCACATTCGTTTGTGTACACAATCTTTTTAGGTAAGGAAATAAGACACACTTATGGAACATGCAATTATAACTTTTGAAAGAGAGAATGAAAAATCTGAATCTATTCATTTGAAGGAAGACATCTTTTGCTATTTCTATATTGGGCTTGTGGCTTTTCCACGGACAGCAATTTTACACTATTCCATAGCATCATCAACTCATTTGGTCCTATAAAATTAATGGTAATGCAAGGCATTAATGTCGTTATTATTTCTCTAACAGGAGGCTTATTCGCATTCTCCATTGCGACAGAGGAAGCCACCAAATTGGGGACTGTAATTGGGATAGACCTTGGTACTACTTATTCATGTGTTGGTGTTTACAGAAATGGTCATGTTGAAATCATAGCCAATGACCAAGGTAACCGTATCACCCCATCATGGGTCGCCTTCACTGACGAAGAGAGATTGATCGGTGAAGCCGCAAAAAATCAGGCGGCTGTCAACCCCGAGAGGACCATCTTTGATGTCAAAAGACTCATTGGAAGAAAGTAATATTTTGTTCTTTCTTGTTTTCATGTACTTTATATATGGGAAATAATTAGTTAGCCTACAACATTCATCATTAAACATACTTAGAAAACATACCTCTATTTTCCTAGACTAGATGGATGATTTTATTTAATGAAATTTGGTGAAGATGATCTCATTCAATATTCCTACCAATTTCAACAGCCCAAATATCCAACTTATATTTCACCACAAAATTGTAAATTTGTAGAATAAACTTGCTGGACATGATCATCTCCATTAAATTTCAATAAAATATTATTTGTTTGATAATAAAAAGGTGGAGGTATGTTCTTTAACTATGTTGGGAGAGCCTAATTTTTTAGATGATATTTGAATTTCTATTGTTTATGTGATATCTTTTTACTAATAGATTTGAGGACAAGGAAGTTCAAAGAGATATGAAGCTTGTTCCATACAAGATTGTGAACAAAGATGGAAAGCCTTATATACAAGTGAAAATCAAAGATGGGGAAACCAAGGTATTTAGTCCTGAGGAGATTAGTGCCATGGTTTTGACAAAGATGAAGGAGACAGCAGAGGCATACCTTGGAAAGAAAATCAAGGATGCTGTTGTCACAGTTCCTGGTAGAGTGAATCTTTTTTATACTAAATCCTTATTGAATGAAACTAAATTTTGATATGAAATCTGATTATTGAGACATGACATTTTTTTCTATTGAATGATATGTACAGCTTACTTTAATGATGCCCAGAGACAGGCTACCAAGGATGCCGGTGTTATTGCCGGATTAAATGTTGCAAGAATTATCAATGAACCAACTGCGGCAGCCATTGCCTATGGGATGGATAAGAAAGGTGAAGAAAAGAACATTCTTGTGTTTGACCTTGGTGGTGGGACATTTGATGTTAGCATCTTAACCATTGATAATGGTGTTTTTGAGGTTCTTGCTACAAATGGTGACACTCATCTTGGAGGTAAACACCATATCTCTTGTTTTATGATTTTCCCCATTTTGTAGATAAGATTCAAATTCATATATTTGAACAACTCATGTTCCTTTTGAAGTTGGCTCACTGTAATAGAACTTGCAGTTCTGTATCTCATTGATGTTTAGGCTCAAGTATATGAGGCCATGTTCTAGGCATGACATAAATTTTACTGTTCCGAGACATAATAGAACCCCATAATGATTGTTGGAAAACTTTGTTTTTATAAAGACAATTATAACTGCAAAATATGTCCTTAAGCTTCTACAGTTCCATTTGGCTATTTTGCCTTTTAATGCATAATGTGGAACTCTGAATGCTAATATGAAAGAACCTCTGGATATATGAACTTATTGATTTAGAATAATGAATACCACAAAAGCCCAAACTAGTGAGACTCGATTCAGCATTCAGAGGTAAAAACAAATATCCTCTGATGGAGTTTGAAGGGTCAATTAACATTTAAATACCCCTGCAGGTGAAGATTTTGATCAGAGAATTATGGAGTACTTCATTAAACTGATTAAGAAGAAACACGGGAAGGACATCAGCAAGGACAATAGAGCACTAGGGAAACTAAGAAGAGAAGCTGAGCGCGCTAAGAGAGCTTTGAGTAGCCAACACCAAGTCCGCGTAGAAATCGAATCTCTTTTCGACGGTGTTGATTTCTCTGAACCACTTACCAGGGCTCGTTTTGAGGAGTTGAACAACGATCTATTTAGAAAGACCATGGGACCTGTTAAGAAGGCCATGGAAGATGCTGGTTTAAAGAAGGGACAAATTGATGAAATTATACTTGTTGGTGGAAGTACCAGGATCCCTAAAGTTCAACAGCTTTTGAAGGAATATTTTGATGGCAAGGAGCCAAATAAGGGAGTGAATCCAGATGAGGCTGTTGCTTATGGTGCTTCTGTTCAAGGAGCTATTTTAAGTGGAGAGGGTGGAGATGAAACAAAAAGTATGTCTTCTTTCCTTTATGCTCTCCTAGTAAAATTCTTGTTTTTGTAAATATCATGAAATTATCATCCTGCCTTTAAACTATTGCACGCATACGAAATTTGGCGTACGATTTGGTATGAACCATGAACCATTGTCAAGCGAAATTTGGAAGGATAAACTGTTCCCTTAAAGGTTTGTGAATTTAGATGGGGACTCAAAATTTGGGACGGTATATTAATTGAAGAGATTGGTAGTTTCAAAGAATAAGAATGCTTCACAAATGTAACCATTCATCCTATGAAAACTACCCATTATCATTCATTATTAAAATTATATGAAGAACCCATTAATATCTCGATCATGATATAAATAAATTTATATTGTCTTTATTATATTACACAATTTTTTGGAAAGTATTTCAGGCATTTTCCTCCCACTTTAATCATTCCTCTGTACGTCATTCCAACAATCAATCCAGAATAATTCTAGATTTGACATGACAACAACTAAATCTTAATAAATGTAAATTTTAAAATCCTAATCTCATAAAGATAAACCTATAAATACAAGATAGCCCTAACAAATACATGATTATTTTTCCTTTTTTAACTTTACTCCTAATATTGTATTAAAATAATTAATAATGAAAATGGGACTTGTTTGCGCATGTAATGCACGGTGAAGCTCTAGACAAACAACTTATACAGTTACACTAATTTTACATTAATCACATATCCTTTATGTACATGTAATACATAAAAATATTGATCCCCTCATCCCAATTTAAATCAGTATTTGACTTTTGCGTCTATTAAGGATACGCTAATCCATGGATACACCAATTCATGGTTAAGATCAAAACATATTAGCTATTGTGTCTTTTAGTTTGTATTATTGTAATTAAATTGAGGTTCCAAAAGACTGGAAGTTTGAAGCTAAGATTCATTTGACTGACTATTGACTCTTGTGCATTTCATCAGATGTTGTTCTCATTGATATTATCCCTCTCTCTCTTGGTATCGAAACTGTTGGTGGAGTGATGACCAAATTGATTCCTAGAAACACTGCTATCCCAACCAAAAAATCCCAAGTTTTCACAACCTACCAAGACAAACAGACATCAGTCACCATTCAGGTGCTATATCTTCTTCACTAGCAGATTCCCCATTAAAAAAATTGGACTTATTTCATCTTCTAATATGACCTCAATTTCCTTCCAGGTTTTTGAGGGTGAAAGAAGTCTCACAAAAGACAACAGGTTGCTCGGGAAATTCGATTTAACCGGAATAGCTCCAGCTCAAAGGTTTCTATCTTCCCATACTTTCCAGAGTTGTTTGTATTAAGTAGTCCAGTAGTATGGGGTCTAAATTTCACTATTTGCACTTTGCATTCTCTTTCTTCACTTTATGTTTTTTAGGATTTTTGACGACCCTTTTTTTCTCTGTGTTTCAAAAGCCCCAAAGTGCAATTATTGCAAAAAGGGAACTAGTAGTTCTTCGATATTTGAACTTCGAGGTCCATTTCCCCATTTTGTCACAGTTTTTAGTAGTGCTTTGAAATGCACTCTGGGGTCCATTTTTACATTTCTTGCTTCCTAAGATTTTTTGCTAGACTGTTCCCACAAAAGTGGTTTGAAAACTGAAAACAGATCCCACACTAAAACTTTCTATCAAAGTTTCATCCTGGTCTTTATCTAACTAGAAGTATAATGTATTTGTTTGAACTTTGAACAGAGGACAACCTCAGATTGAAGTTACATTCGAGGTAGACGCCAACGGTATTCTCAATGTGAAGGCCGAAGACAAGGCTTCACACAAATCCGAAAAGATCACCATTACCAACGAAAAGGGTCGGCTCAGTCAAGAGGAGATCGAACGCATGGTCCGTGAGGCGGAGGAGTTTGCCGAAGAAGATAACAAGATGAAGGAAAAAGTCGAGGCTCGAAACAAATTGGAGACTTACACTTACAACATGAGGGATCAGATCAATGATAAGGACAAGTTGGTTGATAAATTGGAATCGGACGAGAAGGAGAAGATTGAAACCGCGGTGAACGAGACTCGTGAGTGGTTGGATGATAATCAAAGCGCTGAGAAGGAGGATTATGAGGAAAAGTTGAAGGAGATTGAAGATGTGTGTAACCCGGTGATTACTGCGGTTTATCAGAGGTCTGGTGAGCCGGAAGATGATGATAATTCACATGATGAGCTGTAGAGAGATTTTTTAAGCTCAGGTTTTGATTAATGCAACTTGCAAGTAATGATAAGTATAGGTTAGGTAGATTTTGTTCATTTTTGAAAGATATGTTTATGGATTGATGTTTTTTAGAGTGATTTTGAACCTCTACGTGATGATCAAATACAACTTTGATAGTAAAAGAATCTCGTTCAATGTCTCTTGTTTTCCTAGACTTTGCTATGTCTTATTGGCCTTTTGACAATGGGTTGTGTTCTGTCTTACTGGAACTCTATATGAGATGCAATGATAAATTTGGCAACCTTAAATGACAAATATGATAACAGATTGTGACTAGAAAATTCCTAGATAAAATATACTCTATTATCATTCTCTATCCTTTTGGTCTCTCACTCATTTTTTCACAACTATTGTATCCACTATCCCACTATGAATCTGGAGGCGTCCCTAAAGAATACCGAGTGGGGGTTTTAGAAATCTTTTATATATAGTAGTTTGAATAGTAGTAAAGTTCTCAATGTGATTTTATAAAGTAAAAAGTATATAAAGATAACTTTTGTAAACTAAAAGTATAAAATATAATTATAAAGAGCCTCTGTGAATGACAAACCTTTGCATATTGATCCTCTTAAACAAGCCTATGCACCAACTTTGAAATTTGGTACTACATTGAGCATCTTCAAATCTTTATTTTTTTGGTACTAAATTGAGCATCTTCAAATTTTTATATCTTTTTTCCTTGCGCTGGATCCCCTCGAGGTTTTTATTGGATTTTTTCTTCACCATATTGGTGCGTTGGTCATTTTTGTTTCAAATGGTTTCGATGATGTGAATTCTCAATATCATAGTGCTTTCTCCCATGATAGTGTGTTTAATAGAGACTCTCCGTCCCAAATTAATAGTCGTTATTTGAAACAACAGTCTTTAAAGATTTATAGAATCGATGACCAATATTAAGACTTGTTCACCATCACAAATTTTGGTTCGTCAATTACGTTTAAAAAGGGAAAGTTATTATTAATTTGGGATGACCCAAAAAAGAAAACGGACTTTTAATTTGGGACGGATGAAGTATATAAATTAATTGGATTGGTATCTTCTCTTGCTCGCTTAGGAGTCGGATGTAACACCCCACGATTTTTGAGACTGAGAAATTAAATTTTGGGAAAATAAAATTTAATTTAAATCGGAGAATTTTAAATTTGGGAATTTAAGTCCAAAAATATAGGATGTTGTAAAGTATTCCGGATGAGGATTTTGAGGGTATCATTGATCCCGGAAGGGTCGAGATAGTCAAAATGACTGTCATTGAGTTTTATTTCGGCTCCGGAATGTTTTTAAGTCAGTTGACTCGAATTGGAGTAAACGAGTCATTTAAAGAGTGTATTAATATTTAAAATTGGGTTTATTGTTTTAAAGGATTTAAGGCTTACGGATGAAGCCTTCTCTTTTGAGAAAAGAGAGAAAAAGAAAGAAAAGAGAAAGAAGAAGAAAGAAAAGGAGAGAGGGAGAAAAGCTTGGGGATTTCCGGCCAAATCGCGACATCGAGGACGATCCAACCTCTACAAATCTGAGGCAAGTGTTTAATCTTGCTAAATAGCTATTTGTGTATTTCATTTCATAATTTGTGGGTTAAAGAAATGGATTTTTGGGTATAAACATCAAAACCTAAATTTTGGTTCAAATCTTGAAATTGAAGATTTTAATTGGGTTTAAGGGATATAAATTGATGAGGTTAAATTTAGGATGTGTTTTGATGTTGGAAATTATGTTGGGATTGAAGATTAAGGGTTGGAAGTAGCATAAATCAAATTTTGGGGAATTTTGGGTTATAGAAAAATAGCCATTTTCGTGGCTTTCTGAACTGGCCGAATCGATTCGCCCCCACCGAATCGATTCGCCAGGTTGCAGAAGTCTCAGGTCTTTAGGACCGAATCGATTCGCCCTAGCGAATCGATTCGGAGGGTTACAGAATCCCAGGTCCCTTGGACCGAATCGATTCGGATGGGCCGAATCGATTCACTGTTGGGCCGAATCGATTCGGAGAGGCCGAATCGATTCGAAAACAGAGCATTTTGAGAAATTTTCTCTTTAGTGAATTCAAATCCTTTTTGGTTGGGTTTATTGATTTGGGGCTTTCTCTTATGAAGTAAGAGATATCTTTTGGTGACTTATAGGGGGTCTCTCACTTAGTATATGATAGTGGGGACTTCTTGGAAGAATTGGATAAGAAATATCCATGTATGTTGTGAAATTTCTAGGCCGACCTTTATGTCAAATCCTTATAAGGATAGGATATTGTTAAGATACAATTTGGGGCCAAATGGAAGAGAGTGGTCTCATACTCTTAAAGAGTGAGGGGTTTCATATCCTTAGAAATGTTTAGACTAAGGAATAATTGATAACTCAATAGGAGTAAGAGTTCCTGAGATTTATTTGAACCATAGGTGAAATTGGGAACGTTTGGGATCGTACTATCGACTAGAATAAGCGGTAGCATAAATTCTAGTTAGGATAGTTTACACGAAATTGTGGGGATATGACCATTGAGATTCCAATACTTGAAACGAGGTTGGAATAATTTGAGGTTTTAGACTATTAAGCCATTGATATGCCTATGGTTAAATAGTACTAAAGGAAAATATGTACTTTTAAATATGGATGAATTGTGTAGTGATGGATTCCTACACAAACTATTGGGTGATAACCCTAATGTTGAATATATATGTATAGATATATACATATGGTTTTGGGAGACTATTCATCATAGGAAAAATGATTGAATATGTTTCAAGTGAGGGATTGTATTCACATATCAAGGTAAATGATATCAGTTTGTGGTGACGGCTTGTATATTGAGGATTTATGTATACTTATAGCCGGGTTTGTATATCTTATACATATGAACGAGAACTAGTTTATATATATAGATATATGGATATGTGAATATGTGTATATATATATATCTGTATGCATATAAATATATGGATATATTTATGTTGTGGACATACATGGTATGGATATTTAAAACGTATATGATGGTTTATTATTTGATCATATGATGGGATCATATGGATGTATGTATATTGCGCATGTGAGCGATATATATACTTATGTGGTTAAGCATACCCCGCTCATGCTATCATTGGGAAGTTTCCGCGCAGAGGGTGAGCATCCTGGCATATAGAGCAGGGTGTGGATATTCCCCAGGTCATAGTCGTCCAGTGTGTTATTATACGATAGATATATTTTTGGGATGAGACGTGGTGGGTATGTTTCGTCTCATTGCCAATGGAGCTATGACCGCTTCCCGGGACGTCGTGTGTGTAAGTTATCACGAGGTGGGTGTCGTTGATCCCCACCAGGTGGTCCCCAGTTGCTACGTGAGCCGGGCATCTGGGAAGATGATAGTATTGATGCAGTTTTATCGGCGATATATATAGCCGGGTGGATGATGTGCATGTCCATTGTACATCATATATGATACGTACACTTGGTCATGGGTATGGATGATTGGTATATGTATATATATGGTGAGCATAAAATACCTATAAATATATATTTATATATCCTATAGATGAAAGGATATAGAATCTTTGTGGAGTACATCTTGGATGATTATGGTGTACTAGATTGATGGGGGTTGATGTATCGCATTTAAGGAATATTTCGGTTACATCATCCCAAGGATATTATTGGAGTTTTGGTAATAGTGGTAGTATTATATTGTATGTATGGCATCATGGATCTCTAGGATCGACATTGTCAAGGAGTAGTGTAACGGGGTGGTTCCTTATTTGGATTTCGCTTTGCGAGACACCCCACGCATGAAACACGGTGCAGTGTTGAAATTGGAGAAAAGTTCTGCCAGTTATGGTATGTACGGCATTATGGATCTCTATGATCGACATTGTCAAAGAGTAGTGTAACGGGGCGGTTCCTTCTTTGGATTTCGCTTTGCGAGACACCCCACGCACGAAATGTAGTACATTGTTGAGAGTAGAGAGAAGTTCTGTGGCATAATGGATCTCCAGGATCGACGTTGACATGGAGTAGTGTAACGGGGTGGTTCCTTGTTTGGATTTCGCTTTGCGAGACATCCCACGCACGAAACGCAGAGCAGCGTTGAAATTGGTGGGAAGTTGTGTCAATTATAAATTTTGCATGCTTATTAATTAGAAATTAAATCATATGTTTCAACCCAAATGCATAGTGGGTAACTTATTAAATTCATAATTGGTTAAAGTATAAACCGGAATCCACTAAGCCTAATAAGGCACTCATGATTGAAAATAATTACTTAACTGTGGATAAAAAGGAGTGGATTCTTGGGGTATGATAGGAAGGTAGATCTCGTGGGTATAGGCTAGGCCTATGATAAGTTAGGTTGTCCTAATAAATGGGGGTAATTTAACTAACAAAAATTGAGGACGCGAATAGGTGCGCGCCTTTAGATGAGAGGTGAGTTGGGGCTCCACGAGAGTGCGATCCCATTTTAATTATGAAATAAGTGCACCGATATTTATTATGCACGGTTAACACACTTGCTAAATATTTTCACAACTCGGGCTCTCACCCGTTTACTTTTCTCTCCTGCCTGTATATATATATATATATATATATATATATATATATATATATATATTATTACAGGTGTCCTACCGCATGGATGCCGGGTGACTTTCTATCCAGAGTCTTGGGAGCCGTGACAGGTGCGGACTGTTGCGGGATGTATCTGGTAGTCGCCTCCTACTTTCAAAATTCTAGGTAGGATTCATGTTGTATATCGGGTTTGTGCCCAAGGGATATTTATAGATGTTTATATTTATTCCATTCCAGTTATTGTATTTGCTGTGACCCGACAGCTTATTCGGGTCTACTTTTTTTGTATATTATGTGGTAGTTATTTCTTTCATTTTTTTTTATTCTAGCATTTCATTTATGTAGTTCTTTCATGCATCTTTCTTTCTTTTATTAGTAGTGTTAGTTGGTTATCTGTTCCATTTTATTTAATTTTAACATCTCGCCTATATGATATCGGGTAGTTAGTCCTATATTATATAGTACCGACAGTTGATGTTGAGACTAGACCATATGAAACTCCTGATTTAATATAATATAGGGCTGGCCACCCGTTATTATTTTAGGCGGGGTGTCACATCGGATCCTAATTAATTACTTAGGTTGTGGTAGAGTACACCTTCCTAAGACAAATTAAAATGAGGGATGATTCATTTCACACATGAATACTACTGATTCAATATATATGATTTATATTACTCAATATAATAAAGATATTATTACTATATTGTTCTATTTTTTATTGGGTAATTTTATTTAGGGCTTGAAATTGGTTTTGACCTCAACCTCACCAAATATGCATCCTTACGTTCACACTTAGGTGATTCTCTTTGGTATAATCAATATGAAGTTGAATGCCACAAATATAACCACCCTTTGATGTCAGCTAAGGTGGTTTGATGAAGTTTGAGGTCTTTGTAATGAGCAAAGAGCTCTTTGAAAGAACCTGGTTGGCTTCTCCAAGTACTTTTTACTCACTTGGGACTCATAAGACAAGGAAACAGGCTAAGCCGCCTAAATATGGAACTATATGAGTACACCAAATTGGCTTCTCTAAGTAATTCTCTTGTTTTTCAAGACTTGATCATTTTTTTCACCTTTTGACAATCGGTTGCGTTGTGTATAATCAATATGAGTATGAGATGCAATGATAAATTTGGCAACATTAAAGTGACAATTATGATACAACTAGGTGGCAGAGTATGACTAGAATCTAAAAAAAATAATAAATAAAAAAAAAGGTGACAGAGTATGACTAGAAGAATCGCAGATAAAATATTTTGTATATTCACTCAACATTCTTTTGGTCTCAGTCATTCATTGGCAACTATTGTACCCACTATCGCATCCAGGGGTGTCCCAAAAGACTCCCGAGTGGGATAATATTAGGGTTCTCAATGTGATTTTATAAAGTCAAAAGTATATATAGATAACTTTTAAAAACTAAAAGGTGTAAAAGATAACTACAACGAGCCTCTATGAATGACGAACTCTTAAACAAGTCTATGCACTAATTTAGAAATTTGGTACTGCATTGAGCATCTTCATATTTTGAGTCTTTTGTTGAGAATAACGAGTACAAAACTCTAATATTCGCAAGAAATGATAATAAGGAAGTACTCAACAAACTACACTTTCAAAACACTTAAAGAAGACAAACTCTTAAAATACCACACTCAAACTACAAATATAAAGGAGACATATTGCCTTATGTTATTTTTTTGCTACTACTTGGATGATATTAACCAAATGATAAGCTTGCCTATTTATAGGCTAAGTAAGCAAATTATAGCCACAAATTTCTTATTTTCCCTTCCAACACTCATTCAATTTGTGGTGACCTAACTTCTCCATTAATGGTAGTGGGATTAACTAGTGGTGACCTAATTTCTCCACTAATGGTAGTGGGCTTAATTAGTGGTGACCTAATTTCTCCACTAATTGGTGTTGATATCTTAACACTCCCTCTCAACACCAACTCCCATTCCTTTCACCATGCCGAACTGACGACGAAAGTTTTCGAACATGCTTGCACTCAACCCTTTCGTGAACAAGTCCGCAATTTAATCATCTATCTTGATTCGTATCATCTCAATTTCTTCTTGCAGAACCTTCTCTCTGATAAAATGATAGTGTACTTCCACATGTTTAGTTCTGGCATGAAAGACTAGATTCTTCGCCAAACGAACTACCGACTGGTTGTCACAGTACAACGGAACTTCATAATCTACTGGTTGATGTAGATCGTTCATCAACTGTATTAACCACGTACTCTCTTGAGCTGCCATTATTGATGCTCGATACTCTGCTTTCGTAGTTGACAAAGATACCGTCGGTTGTCTCTTACTACACCAAGAAATTGCTCCAGTTCCAAGCTTGAACACGTACCCGGTAGTTGATCGGCGAGTGTCGTGATCTCCTGCATAGTCAGCGTCACATTAGCCAACTAACTTGGAATCTTCACCTTTCTTGTACAAAATACCATAGTTAGCTGTACTCTTCACATTGCATCTCATACCACTAGTTAATGAGACTTCTTTAGATTTTGCATGTACCGACTCATCACACCAACTGCATAAGAAATTTCAGGTCGGGTCAAGGTTAGGTAGATCAGACAACCTACTAATTGTCGATACATCATGGCATCTTCCAAATCTTTTCCTTCATGCGCACACAACTTGCCATTTGGTTCCATCGTTGTCGAGATTGGCTTGCATTCGAGCATTCCGAACTTCTTCAATAAATATTTGGAATAATTTTTCTGACAAAGAAATATTCTTCTTGTGTACGGTCAACCTCTACACCAAAAAAGTGCTTGAGTTATCTAAGTTCCTTCACCTGGAAACGAACTGAGAAATTCTCCTTTGTTCGAAGAATTTTTGCCTCATCATCACCGGTTATGATTAAATCACCCACGTATACCAGTACAATATCTAACTTTCCTCCATTAGCTTTGACAAACAAGCTAGAATCCGCAGGTGTTACTGAATAACCACTTTGAGTTAGAAATTCAGCAATCTTACCATACCACACCCTTGGTGCCTGTTTCAATCCATAGAGTGCCTTTCACAACTTACACACATGCTCAGGATGATCTTGATTATGAAAACTCATTGGTTGAATCATGTAGATCTCCCGATCTAACTCCCCATGAAGAAATGCATTCTTCACATCCATTTACCACAAATTCCAGTCTTTGTTGGCTGCAAGTGCGAGTAGGAATCGTACAGTTGTAAGCTTTGTCACTGGACTAAATGTTTCTTCATAGTCTAGTCCATATTGTTGAGAGAACCCTCGAGCCACCAGTCGAGCTTTGTATCTCTTAATTGATCCATCTGGACGACGCTTTATCTTGTAAACCCATTTACATAATATGGCTTTCACATCTCTTGGCTTCGGCACGAGATCCCAAGTCTGATTTTGCTCCAGTGCAGTGATTTCTTCTTCCATAGCTTTAATCCACTCAGAATTCTGGAATGCTTCTTCAAACGAATCAGGTTCTTTTACACTTGCTTCTTTATCAATGGCTGCGTTGGCGTTTTTGGGATTTGGCTTTCTGATTCTTATTGACCTCCTGAGTTGTGATTGTGGAGTTGATACTTCCATTTCACTAGGTCCACCTTCTTCATCTGGTTGGTAATATACACCAGTTTTCCAAGTATTCTGAGTTACTTCTTGCTCAATATTATCATCATCATATGAATCTTCAGCTTCATGTGAGCTTGATAGGATTTGAGGAGTCTGCTCTCCCATTTTCTATTACAACTTCTCTTTAAATTCCTTCGAGTTTGATAACACCTCCTTTTATGAGGACCACCAAGAAGATGCTTCATCAAACACCACATCTCATGATGTGTAACATCTTCCAATCGTAGCATCGCAACATTTCCACCCTTTCCTCTGGTTGTCGTATCACACAAAGATACATCTGACGGATTTTTTATCAAACTTTCTACGTAGATGGTTAGGAACAAATACATAGCATACACAACCGAATACTCTAAAGTAACTAACCGTCGATTTCATGTCCCATAATTTCTCAAAGGGTGAAATAAACTCTAACCTTGGTTGAGGAAGTTTGTTCATCACATGGGCTGCAGTTCTCATAACTTCAGCCCAAAATCTTCCCAATACATTCTTAGCATGTAGCATACTCTGATAAACTTTTGCAAGATGTTGATTCTTTCTCTCTGCTACTCCATTCTATTGGGGGGTGTTGGCACAAGTAAATTAATGACGTATTCTACAGTCTTGTAGATACTGGAAAAACTCATTTGAGGTATATTCTCCTCCATTATCTGTGCGTAGACAAATAATCTTCTTTCCCACTTCTCCTTCAATCGTCTCTCTGAACTCTTTAAACTTTGAGAACGTGTCAAATTTTTCTTTCATAAAGAAACCCATACATACCTGGAGAAGTCATCAATAAACGTTACCATATACCGCATCCCACCAACTGATGGTTGCTTGACTGGTCCGAACACATCAGAGTGAACTAACTCTAATGGTTCCTTTGCTCTAAACTTTGATTCCTCATATGGTAATTGATGTGCTTTACCATACTGGCATCCCGTACAGATCGTGTCTGTCCTCACATCAAATTGTGGAAGTCCCTTGAGCATCGACTTTTTCATCATCACGCTTAGCTTAGAATAGCTAACGTGGCCCAATCGCATGTGCCATAAATCTGTTGTCTCATTTTTTTCTTGTCTTGTCTACATATGCAGACTCTGATGACATCACGTAAATTGACTCCAATCATCATCCCTCCGTTGTTGGCATTCCTGAGATCTTGAGGTCTTGATATACCTTCACATCTCGTGGACCAAACAAGATAAAGTGGCCTGATGATGTTAAATGTGCCACTGAAAGAATATTTTTCCTCATACTAGGAACATGGTAGACATTTTGAAGAGGCACCTCGTTAGAACTGTATTGAGGTGCTACTACTGTCTTACCGATATCAACTATTGGTAACCTTGAGTTGTTGGCTATTACCACAACTCTATTTTCCTTGTAATTTGACAGGCTCTGTAACTTTTGTTTATCACCCGTCATGTGATTTGAGCAGCGTGAGTCGATTATCCAATCATTCTCGAAGTCAATCCGCTCAGCTGTCGAGACTGTGAGAGCTAACTCCTCTTCTTCCACAGCAAAAGATGCTTCAGCATCCCAATCATCTTTGATTTTCTCCTTTGAATTAAAAGTAGCAGCATTTCTCTCAGCGGGCCTTTTGTTGGACCAATAATCTTTTGCCATATGTCCCCTTCTTACCGCAGTTGTAACATTTGCCCTCAAATCTTTTATCGTAGCCACGATTCTTTGAAGCTCCCTTGGACAAGAACCTCCCTCTCCTTGATGACTTTTTGCCTTGTCATCATCCTTTTTATATTCGCCTCCGACATGTTGCTTGAAGTAGCCTTTGCTTTTGTTGGTGTAGAGCAGCTTCCTCCTCACCCTTCAGCGAGACTCCTCCCATTTTCTTAGCCATAGCTTCTTGACTGGAAAGCAACTTTTCAAAGTCAATAAGTGATGGTTGAGTCAGCCATCCTTGTACAACAGCAACAAAACTTCGATATTCGGACCTCAAACCATGGATAATTATTCTTTTTATCCTGGTTTCACCAATAGCAACTGTTGAATTTAAACTTGAAATTTCGTGGCATATTTTCTTCACCTTGTGAAAGTACTTGGTAATAGTCATGTCGCGTTGCGCCATTGATAGCGGCTCGTTCTCGAGAAGTTGTAATCTTGTGTCGTTCTTCTTGGAAAAAAGTGTAGTAAAAGTGTCCCATGCTTCTTTCGGTGTTTTGGCATCCCGGATGTGGTCCAACATTTCTTCTTTAATTGTGGTCTTTAAGGCAAACATCGCTTTACCCGCTTTAATATTCCATTTTCGCAAAGTTCCATTAGCGTCATCAACCTTCGGTTGTATAACTTCACTACCGCCAACGACCTCCCAAAGGTCTTGCCCTTGCATATAAGACGTCATACATGTCGCCCACGTGTTGTAATTTTTGTTGTTGAGCTTCTTGATTCCTCCAACTACTTGAAGATCACCCATCGTGTCGGTAAATTTTTTATATTACCAAACAAACCTGATTTCAAGATACAAACTTGCAGAATACAAATTTCTCATGACTCAAGAAAACTCGCTCCAAAAATACTGGCATACGACCGTCCCGCTCTGATACCAATTCTTGAGAATAACGAGTACAAAACTCTAATATTCGCAAGAAATGATTATAAGGAAGTACTCAACAAACCACTCTTTCAAAACACTTAAAGAAGACAAACTCTTAAAATACCACACTCAAACTACAAATATAAAGTAGACTTATTGCCTTATGTTATTTTTTTGCTACTACTTGGATGATATTAACCAAATGAGAAGCTTGCCTATTTATAGGCTAAGTAAGCAAATTATAGCCACAAATTTCTTATTTTCCCTTCCAACACTTGTTCAATTCTGGTGGCCTAACTTCTCCATTAATGGTAGTGGGATTAACTAGTGGTGACCTAATTTCTCCACTAATGGTAGTGGGCTTAATTACTGGTGACCTAATTTCTCCACTAATTGGTGTTGATATCTTAACATTTTTCCCTTGTGCTGGAGCCTCTCTAGGATTTTATTAGTTTTTCTCTTCTGCATTTAACGCATTGGTTATGTTCGAAATGGTTTCAATGATGTTAATTCTTAATATTATAAGTGATTTCACCCATAATAATGTGTTTAATAGAGGCACTTTATCTTCTATATAAACTAGCTTGTAGGCCACGCCTTGCGTGGCCGTAAAATGTTACCTTTTGAAGACTCGTATTATTAAAGAAAATATAGTAAAGACATGTTGAAAACATATTTAACATTGTAGAATGAACACCCTTATTTAAGGCGATATTTATATACCAAAAATGTCACTGATCAGAGTGAGACTGTTGTTAACCTTGAACATGTCTTTGAGCACCCCAACTGTTCTTTAGATGACCTAAGTTTTTTCCCATTCCACACACCGAATAAAGTGTTATTATCTTCCTCATAATCTCCCATTTGTTCCATTGATAAATTCATATCGATGCCTTTCCTACGATGTTAAATTGAAAACATCAAACAAATAAAAGTAGAGAGCGAAAGGGTTATATGTGTACCAGAAAAAAATTGAAAGATGGTTTGAACAGACCCCATTTAGAATTCTATACATGAACCTCCTAATACATAAACCAACTTAATGCATGTATTGACCAAGTACATATGTGTCTACATACATGAACCAACAAAATGTATGTATTGACCAAATACATGTGTCTACATTAATCTAGAAAATACAAAATTAATAAATGGTTAACACATTAATGAAATATACATGTGTCATCGTATAGGTGCGATAAATGTCAACGTTGTGTGATGATGACAACTTTATATATATTTATAAAATAATTAGTTGAATCCTAATTAATTACTTAGGCGGTGGTAGAGTGCATCTTCCCAAGACAAATTCACTGAGGGAAGATTGTCTCATATAGAGATGATATAATATATAACTTATGGAGTATAGGTTTTGAAACTCGTGATAAAACTCTCTCTCAAGTGGAAGATGATAATTGGGGATATTTTCCCCAGCAAATAGGGAAGAGAAAACTTCCCATCGCAAATTATTGACTTATAATGCGTTACTACTTAAGTGGTAAATCACAGTAGTTTTACTATAGTATGATAATATGGATCAAATTTGTGTATTATATGGTGTTTTAAATGATAGTTGAAAGCACCAAAAATAAAATGATAGTTGATGATCAATATTACAGTCCATAAAGTCCCCAATTTGAGATGCTACACTAATCCTTAGTATATATATATAAAGTTGTAGGCTTAAATCTGAATTTGACATGTAGAATTATTAATGGAGGTGTGCTCTTCTTTCTCCACCGAGCATTTATAATTTACGACTATTCCTTGAAAATTGACTATTCACATCCTTTATAATCTCGGTAAAATCAAGTGTTTGAAAACCTAAAAGTCCAAAGAAATGTCCCTGTCTTTGCTTTTTATAACCCCAGGTCCGTAGATCTCTCTCCAATACACTTATAAAATGACCATAGATGCCCTACCAATGTCTATATTTTAAAGAATTTTTCCCTAGGAACCCACGCCACGTCGACTTCTTCTATACCTCGAACGACATCAAATCTGGGTGTGTTCGGTTAGATTCATCGAATTCCAGTGGCAATTCGTTTGGTTAAAGTCAGGTGTTTGCAGGGTATTATTTTGCAAATTTAGTACATATATTATGTTATGTGTCTTTCATAATTTTTATGTTCACTGAGTTAATTTTCTTGATTGAATTAGTTAAACTATTTGTATATTTGGATCAAAAACTTATTATCAAAGTATTTAAAAAGAATGATACATCGAGTGAACAATACATGCCCTGTTTGATTTATTGGTTTATAAAAATATTTTATTTAAAAAAATATTGCTACCATTTAATTCACTTGCACTTTCCATCTTATATTTATTTTAATGATATGTACTTTCAACTTTTCATAAGTTAAGAATTGATATTGATTGAACTTACATTCTTTTAGAGATGGTTTGACAAATGGACTTTAAAATTTGAATGCCAAAACTTGGTGTTCTTCCCGTACTTTATCTCACAATTTTAGTTCTAAAAAGGATTTATAGTTTTAATTATTATATTAAACTACTCCAATGAATGAAAATAATTGTTTTCTTGTTTAGTACTGATAGAAATTAAGTTATAATGTATTCTCAAAATTAAAAATATCGGTAGCACTTATTGAATGTCATTTGTACGACTTTTGTTATGAATTTAAAATCTAATCTCCTTTCATTCATAGAATATATTGTGTGAAACAAGCTACAACAACAAAACAATACATTTTAGATAAATTCGATCACGCATCATGTGACCAGCATGCTAGTGTGCTTAATAACAGATGGAGTAGGCCTTCTAGTTAGTTATGTCATATTCGGCTCCTATTAACTTCAATTTATAATTTCATTACTATTCAACATTAACAAAAACTAAGGTAATTACAAAGCCACACCATACATCAATTGAGACCCTTGTCGAAGAAAGAAATAAAAACATTAACAGCTTCTCAATTACGACACTTCATTTTATTCTACTCATTATATACTTCAAAAAAATCAAAAATCCCTGCAGTAATCGGGATTAAAGCTGAAATCACGCATATTCATTCTATTTCACCTTCAGAATGCAATCATCTACAAAAACGAAGTGCGGGGTTTTAAAGGACAAATGTGTACAGAATATAATGTCCCCATGCATTAAGATGAGAGAGGCTGAAGGGTTCTGAATAGCTAGTACATCCACTAGCATTTGTCAATGCTTTCCTCGAACGTAAAATGGCCCAAAAACTGATTATCAGTTAGTTTGATTAGCTGTGTGTTGCATACAAATCCAATTTGACTCGCAAAGATCATAAGGGGAATTGCCATCATCATCCTTTATTTCTCTGTCAGCCTTTTGCTTCACAAGAAACTCGGCAATGGATTCTCTCTCGCAAACAACAGCATAATGCAATGGAGTTTGACCTTCATTGTCCTTCATGCAATAACAACAGTAACAATAATCCGTTAAGAACGAATGAAGAATTGAATCTAAGGAACTATTACTAACAATCGAACGCCGAAAAAAAAAGGATTTCAATGTAGGAATGCATGAATGTCTTGATCCAGTTGATTCATGTCAAAATGAGAAAATGGTGGACCACTAGAGAAAACCATCAAAAACTAAGGTCCCATTTAGTTGCGGGAAATTATTTTGGGCTACTGTCATAACGATCCTTTTACAACATATATTTACCAAAGAAGTCCACCGCCAAAAGACTTACCAAATGGATATATAATATTGGATTAATTTGGAAAAATCCAACACATTCTCCTTCAAGTGCCTCTAACGAACACTAATTAGATTTTCCAAATCGATCCTACATTGTGGATCGATTTGAGAAATCTTTTAATATTATGGATCGATTTGGGAAGTCTTTTTAGCGGCGGGATTTTTTTAAAAAATATGTGGTAGAATACGATCGCTTTGACATTTTCTAAAGTTTTCATAACCAATTCTAGTTTTATATTATCTTTTTTATATAACTTGGGGTTGTGCAAACCTTATTGAACATTTGACTAATCCCAAAGGGTATGTTTAGACCCTCCAATCCGGACACATGATGGAAGGTAGCCATTTCTAGTTTGGGGTTATCCATTTCTAGCTTACATTTAAAAAATTAGAAAGCGCGTCCAATTAAACTAAAACCCTTTTTATCTTTCTTTTTCCATAAACACAACGGCCGGTGGTGCTGATGCGGTGGGGATGGGTGGATAAGGAGGTGAGTTGTGTTGGGATCTTTGGTATGGAAAGAAAGAAAAATTTAAATTAATTTCTGCAAGGCACGTTCTGGGAATGCTGTTTTTTAGGCAAAATTTCTCCCAATCCGGTTGAGACAGAACCTCGAGTACACTATGGGCTTTATAGAATCGGCCTTCAGGATACAATGCAGTGTATGAACAGTTGTTTGATTCAAACTATGTAATGTTTGATCAAACTGAGAACACTCTGAATTTGTAATCTGATAATGCCAAAATGTAGAGGACGAAGAGAGGAGAAATTAGTAATTTTTTGTGTCCAAAATAGAGGCCTGGAACTCTTTTTATAGCCATTTCTATTACTGTTCTTTAACAGTCACAACTCTTCATTTAGCGACTCAGCAACTGTTGGATCATGCATGTTTAAATCAGCTTCGATCTAACGATTCAAATTAGGCGCCCCATCGTAAGCGAATGGACATCCCCTACACGAAATGCTACGAGTTCATCTAACGGTTAAGATCAAGTCATTTAAGATTTTAAATCCTTTGATCAGATCTTTTAATCACAACCGTTGATCTGTTTTACTTCATCAAAACTTTAGGCTCCCACGCTCCAAGCGACGATGCGCGTCGCGCGCCGCGTGTCGCGTATCGCGATTGGTGGTGCTTAAGCACCACCGCAATGCGTAGGATCATAGTCTCTTGCTTGACTTGTCAACTAAGAATCTTAGTTGTCCTTTAGTTGATATACCACTACTTTTTATAGTAATCTTCTAATGTGGGAAAATGTGGGACTTTGAGCACTCTCATATCTTTCACACCCATTTGCTCATGTTTCTTCCTTCTAAAATAAAACCCAAACTAAGTTTAAAATAAAAATAAAACACCAATTAATATAATAAAATTAATAACTAAATATTATATAATAATATATAAATGTTGGAATTTATCCAACATTCCCCCACCAATTTCAATATACATAAGAGAGGATACAAAGGATCGATTACAAAATAAAAATAGAAAATTTTTGGCACTGTCGCTGAAACCTAGTACATAAATGAGAAGTGTCTTCCGGACTTGAACTTCCATATAGTCAAAACAATTAAAAGCTTCATTAAGGTGCTGTGGTGAACGTATCTTGAACCAAGGAACTTTTGAGACGAGCCGGAACTATCACACATACTGATTTCTGAGTTTATAAGTGTTCTTCTAGCATGCACATTTATGGCCTTGTGTTAATCCTGATTTCATGAGCGTTGTAGGATCGGTCTTGATTCCATAGAAAGCAGCCACACTTTTGACACTCATATAGGTAAATCAACTTTAGTGATTCTGCGAGTCAGACTTATATGATTTATTAAGAAGTAACCTTCATCCTCTAACATGCAGAAAACCAACACTAGGCACATAGGAATGGAACTTTTGTATAAAATTCCTAGTGTTCCATAACTATAATTTAACTTGTTTGTACCACATTGAACTCTATCTATATTTTCAAGATATGAGTTGGGTTCCCATTAAATATAGTTGTGTTATTTAATAGACCTTAGTCCCAAGCAGTAATTACTCCTTCCTTGAGTAATTTTCTTATAATTTGATGCCTTAAACTAATGTGTCTAGATTTTTCGTTGTAAGTTTTGTTCGAAACTTTATAAATTGTGGCTTGGTTATCACAACTTATCCTAATAGAAGGAGGTGGATTTTTCCATAAAGGATATCATACAACACATTTCTAAGTCATTCTGCTTCTTTACATACATCTGCTGGGGCTATAAATTTAGATTGCATCGTTGAATCTGACACACGTGTTTATTTCTTGGATCCCCAAGAGATGGTTGCTCCTCCTAGTGTAAAAATCCAACCAGTAGTTAATTTGGATTTTGATTCAAGATTATTCTAACTTGAATCATTATATCCTTCTAAAACAGATGGATATCTTACATAATGTAAGCCATAATCTAAAGTCCTCTTCAGGTATCTAAGCACCCTAGAAATTGCATTCCAGTGCTCTTGTCCTGGATTACTTGTAAATCTACACAAGACACTCACTGCATAAGCAATGCCTGGTCTAGTGCAATGCATGGCATACATTAGACCTCCAATAATACTAGCATGTTTAAGTTGGTCCATAGCACGCCCAGTATTTTTCATTAATTTGATACTAGGATCCATTGGTGTAGCCACTGGCTTAAATTCAAAATGATTATATCCTTTAAGAACTTTTTCTATATAATGAGAATGAGATAATGCTAAAGAATTATTCTTTCTCACAATTTTGATTCCTAAAATCACTTCAGCTTCTCCAAGATCTTTCATATCAAAATTTGATGATAGAAACCTTTTGGTTTCTTCAACATATTTGAGACTAGACCCAAATATTAACATGTCATCCACATACAAGCAAATAATAACACCAACACCGTTTTCAAATTTACTATATATACATTTTTCGGCGTCATTAACTTTATATCCATGGGATATTAAAATATTATCAAACTTCTCATGCCATTTCATAGGAGCTTGTTTAAGGTCGTAAAGAGATTTAACCAATTTACGTACTTTCTTTTCTTAGCCAGGTAAAACAAACCCTTCGGGTTGTTCCATATAAATCTCTTCATCTAAATCACCATTTAGAAAAGCAGTTTTGACATCCATTTGATGAATTACTAAATTATGAATAGAAGCAAGAGATATTAATATCCTAATGGAAGTGATTCGAGCAACAGGAGCATATGCATCAAACTAATCAATTCCATGTTTTTGCTTATAGCCTTTAGCAACTAATATTACCTTAAATTTATTTATAGAACCGTCTGGATTTAATTTTCTTTTAAATGTCCATTTGCACCCAATAGGTTTAGTTCTGGGGGGAAGATCGGAAAGAACCCAAGTTTGATTTGACAAAATTGAGTTCATTTCATCATTGATTGCTTCTTTCCAAAAAACAACATCCCTAGATGTTACCGCTTCATGAAATGTTGTCGGTTCATCTTCTATATTAAGAACAAATTTTGTTTTATTCTTAGTTTCATTTAAATCCCCTTCAACCAAATAGATAACAAAGTCGGGCCCATATGTTTCTTTAGTTCTTTTTCTTTTACTTCTTTGCGGTTCAACGTCATTTGTTGTTTCTGAAGAAGATATTGTTTGTGAATTTTCTTTTGAAGGTGAGGAGTCAACAGTCGGATTATTATCTTCTAAACCTTATTTCAAAGTACTAAACTTGGTTAGATGTTCAAAGAATTGCACATCTACTGACTCAATGATTTTTTGAGTTTCAAGATTTAAAAATCTATAAGTCGTACTGTTACTAGAGTGTCTAATAAAAACACATTTGTAAGTCCTATTTCCTAGTTTAGGTCTTTTCGGTTCGAGTTTTCTTACATAATTAAAACATCCCCAAACTTTAAGACGTCTAAGATTAGGCTTACGATTAAACCATAGTTCGTATGGTGTAATATCCTTATTTTTCAATGGAACTCTATTTAAAATATAACATGCGGATAAAACCGCTTCTCCCCACATCAACAAAGGTAAACCATAACTGATTAACATTGCATTTATCATTTCAACTAAAGTTATATTTTTCCTTTTCGATGTTCCATTTTGTTGTGGCGTATAAGGCGCCATAACTTGATGGATTATCCCATGAGTATTAGAAAATTGTATAAACTTACTCGGGTAATATTCACCACCCCTATCGGATCGTAGGAGTTTAATTTTTCGATTTTGTTGAGTTTCAACTTCTGCTTTAAAAATTAGAAATTTCTCAAAAACTTCATCTTTACTTTTAAGCAAATATGTATATGCATACTTAGAGTAATCATGAATGAAAGTTAAGAAATATTTATTTCCACCACAAGTCATATTACTCTTCATATCACATACATCACTATGAATAAGGTCAAGCATTTCGGATGTCCTCTCAACAGATTTAAACGACTTTCTAGTTATCCTCAATTGAGCACAAATTTCACATTTAGAAAGGTTATCAAATTTACAATCCGAGATTAAGCCGAGATTAGTCATATTTTTAATACTTTTATAATTCACATGACCTAATCTACTATGCCATAAAGCAATAAACTCAACCATATAAGCAAAACTAATTTCATTGATTACATTAATTTTGATCATGTCGTTACAAGAGTACCCTTTGCCAATAAATTGGTCATTCTTGGATAAGACAAACTTATCAGACTCATACACAAGTTTGAAACCTCTCTTATTGAGAAGGTCCCCAGACACAAGATTTTTACACATATCAGGTACATGAAGTACATGAATTAAAGTAAGAGTCTTTCCAAAAGTTAATTTCAATTCCACTGTGTCTTTCCCAACTACATTGGTGTGAAGATTATTTGCCATCTTCACTACTTTTCCATCAATTTCTTGATATGTTTTGAATGAAGAGCGGTCTTTCCATATGTGGATCGTTGCACCGGTATCCAGCCACCATCCACTTTCATTATCAAATGAATTTTCTTCGCATACAGTAGCAATAAGATCTTCAACATTATTGGTTTCCTTCGACTATTGTTTTTCCTTAAATGCCTTCTTTTTAAGACAACGTTCTCGAGAATAATGGCCCGGTTTGTCACAAAAGAAACATTTTTCCTTCTTTTTCTTATTTGCACCTTGGTTCTTGAATTTTGAATCATTATTTTCTTTAAATTTTGAGTCTTTGGTAATCTTGGATTTTTTTATCCTCAACCATATTGGCTTTTGAATGACCCTCACCTTGTTCATCCATCTTTTCTCGAATACGAGTATCATCTTCAATACGAAGGTGACGAAGAAGGGATTCTAGAGTATAAGTCTTTTCATCATGATTAATTTTCTTCTTAAAGCCATTCCAAGAGGATGGAAGTTTTGAAACAATCACTCCTACTTGAAATTCATCTTGAAGATTAATTCCAGTGGCTTTAAGGTCACCAACAATCTGTTGGAGTTCATGTGCTTGTGCAACGACATATTTATTATTACTCATTCTAAAATTCATATAATTTGAAATCAGAAACTTATGGTTGCTCGCTACCTCGTTTTGATACTTTGTCTCCAAAACCTTCCATAATTCCTTTGTCGTCGGAATCATTCGATAAGTGCTATAAACAGTTTGAGACAAAGTATTGAGGATGTGTCCTCGACACATAAATTCGTCTTCTTTCCTTTTCACACGTTTTTGCTTTATTTCTTCGGTGTCTTTGGGTGTGGGCTCGGAAATTTGCTCAAGATTGTCATATAGAATGTATGCTAGTTTTAATGATGTGAGGAAGAACATAACTTTCCCTTGCCAACGGGTGAAATTTTCGCCATCAAAACGGTCGAGTCGAATTAAGTCTTGACTCGTGACTTGGATAGATTGTGCCACTGTTCCTTCCATTTGAGTGGAGTAATAATAATAATTTTACCTAAAACTATTGGGATTTTTGGTATGGAAAGAACGAAAATTTTAAATTAATTTCTGCAAGGCACGTTCTGGGAACGCTGTCTTTCAGGCAAAATTTCTCCCAATTCGATTGAGACAGAACCGCGAGTACACTATGGGTTTTATAGAATCTGTCTTCAGGATATAATGCAGTGTATGAACAGTTATTTGATTCAAATTATGTACTGTTTGATCAAATCGAGAACACTCTGAATTTGTAATCTAATAATGCCAAAATGTAGAGGACGAAGAGAGGAGAAATTAGCAATTTTCAGTGTCCAAAATAGAGGCCTAGAACTCTTTTTATAGTCATTTTTGTGACTGTTCTTTAACAGTCACAGCTCTTCATTTAGTGACTCAGCAGCCGTTGGATCGTGCCTGTTTGGAACAGCTTCGATCTAACGATTCAAATTAGGCGTCCCATCGTAAGCGAATGGACATCCCCTACACGAAATGCTACGAGTTCATCTAACGGTTCAGATCGTTTAATCGTTTAATCACAACCGTTGATCAGATCGTTTAATCACAACCGTTGATCGGTTTTACTTCGTCAAAACTTTAGGCTCCCACGCTCCAAGCGACGATGCGCACTGCGTGTCGTGATTGGTGGTGCGCAACGCAATGCGTAGGATCATAGCCTCTTGCTTGGCTTGTCAACTAAGAATCTTAGTTGTCCTTTAGTTGATATACCACTACTTTTTGTAGTAATCTTTCAATGTGGAACAATGGAGGACTTTGACCGCTCCCATTTCTTTCACACCCATTTGCTCATGTTTCTTGCTTCTAAAATAAAACCCAAACTAAGTTTAAAATAAAACTTCAATTAATATAATAAAATTAATAACTAAATATCATATAATAATATATGAATGGTTAAATTTATCCAACAAGTTGGTGGTAGGTTCAAAAGTAGATTTTCATTTTAAAAGACAATATTAATAAACATTCTAACTGTGTTTTCAAAAAAAATTAGAATATAAGAAAAACGAAATATATAATGAGATTGGAAAAAAGTATTTTTAAACTCCAAATTTGTTTTTAACAGATAAATATAGCCCCATTTGTCCACAATTGGAAAGGGCCAAATGACTAAATCCTCACAGTGATGTAAGTATTTAATCATGTTCACAAAAGCCCTATTTCACGTATTAACTTCTACAAAAAAATTATTTTAGTGAAATAAGCTTATCAAAATATAGGGGTTAGAGATTCAACAGTTGCTGCTACGTTTCAATTCTAACTTCGATAAGAGTAAAAACATCAATTTTATAACCATATTGGGAAAGGGGGATGAAGCTCAAACCCGTGCCTACCTGTGGGTGTGAAAGTCTAAATGCTAACATTAGCCTTAGGTGAGATGAGTCTACAGATGGTTCTTTAATATGACAAAAGATTCTGCAGAATAGAAGCAATATAAGTTGGCTTAATGTACAAAAGTAATACTATTTTTTTCTTGCCCTGTTGTACTTGAGTAAAATTAAGTTACTGATTATTTAAAGTGTATTTGAAATCTGTTTAAGTGGGAAAAAAAACTGATGTAGCACAATTTGAGTAATATCCCTCTCTATATGGATAATCAAGTAAACGACTTAAACGCAACTCTTTACCCTCTCAGGTTTCACATACTTGTTTGTGCTCCTATTACTGAAATTTCACTCCATATACTTCATTTTAATCCTATTTATTATAAACCATCTTTGCATATAGTGTTTGTCTCCATGCTTCCAATTTAGCAAGGATTAATGCTAAATTGCTCCTGGATAGAGGATCTCCAACACAAATGATCTGATGCCTAAGAAACTAATTCGCTCTCACCCCGCCAACACAAAAATTAATTTTTTTTTTTCAAGTATAAATAAGAATGCAAGTACTCAATCGAATTATTTTCATATTTATTTATTGGGGAAAGTACTCTTATGTCCTTCACAAACAGTTTTTAAACACTAAAGGAATTTTGACAAATTTAACCACTTAGGTCCACTAATTTTCTTCTTGTAGAAGTCCACGCTAGTAGCATAACAAGTGGACCTAATAGCAAATTGTCCTTAAATGTTTAAAAATTGTTGCCAAGGGACCTAATTATAAATTGCCCCTTATTTTATTTATTCCGACAAGGTATTGTGTGGTGGCCATCTGATCGATCTGACTGATACTGACGTAAACTATACGCCAAAGGCCCAAAACAAAATAAATAACAAATTTTAGATAGAGAATCTAATAATGTCTTGTATTCAAAAGTAAAGGTCCATTACAAATGAGAGTTATATGGGTATTATTTATAAGAGAGGAGAGAAGATTCTAGGAGGGGTCTCCTAAGTTCTTATTGGTTGAAAGAGTCTTGACCCATGTGATGTCATACGGGTCATTAACTACCTTCAATTACATCACATGCTAAAATATAACTTTCTAGAAGCTTCCTCTCAACCCTCACTAAAATTAAAAATGTAACAAAAATACCAAACTAATAAAAGGAAAAATACAATGAAATAAAAATGCAGAAAATACTAAAATAAACATAATTTCCATCATCCTCCCCTCAAAAAGCTTGTCTCGAGCGTGAAGGGAAAACGACAACGCGACTAGGCCTCTTTCCATGAATTCTTCTACTTGAAATAGAAGGCGACCTCTTACACGACTCACGTACCTACTTGCAAGAAACCCCGAAAACATAGGCAAGAAATTCAAAGGGTTAAGTTGAATTGGGTGCGGGTTGATTTGGGACCTAGAGTTTTTATTTGAGATCGAGGAAGTCCGCTGAGGGTCTCGGTATTGATGGCATCGCGGGGACCTCCGAGAGGCTTTGAATTTTCGAGGAAGTCTGGTATTTCACTGGGTCCGGGGTACCCTGGCTTTTTCGAAATTTTTTAGTAGATCAGGATTTCTGACGGGGTTGAGAGACTCAGGAATGAATGCGCTACCGGGGGTTTTGAAATTTCTTAATTTTTTGGTGACATCCGGATTGCTGAGGGGTGTAGAATTTTGGTCGGGGGTCGAGGGCTCTTGCCACTGAGGGGTTTTTGACTTCGCCCAAGGCCGAGAGGTTCAAGAGTGCTGCCAAGGGGCTCTTTTTCGGGTCTTCGGAGGAATGACTCTGGTGGTTTGATCACGACGGTAGGTGGTGGTATTTTGGTGAAGAGGTAGAAGAGGTTATCAATTTTTCTATTGAGTTCACTATACCAAAAACAGCAATTTAGCACGCCCTGATATTAAAAATCTGGCAGAGTGTGTGGAACACTTTAAAACAGTGCCAAAATTTGGCACTGTTTTAATGCGTACCAAAATTGAGTACACTTGAGTAAAATATAAAATGGCATAAAAAATCATTATACTAATTTTGTGATTTCCCGCTCACCCTCTCATCCCCTCTCTGGTTCGATTTCTCTCGGCTCAGCTCTCTCTCTCTCTCTCTCTCTCTCTCTCTCTCTCTCTCCGGCCTGCACTTTCTCTCCCTCTCCGATCAGCGCCGAAAAGCGTGGAGAGCTCTCTCCAGTTAACAAACTCTTTTTCCCCTCTCCACGACTGTCTCCCCAACGTGAGTTCGTCTCCCACGATTATCAAAGCTTATCTAAGCTTTTTGGGTTCGATTTTTTCTATATTTGTGAAAAACTAATGTTTACATTTTGCAAATCGGAGCTCTTTTGGATCTATGAGATTTATTTATGTGGTTGGAGATGTGGTGGCTGATTTGATATTTGGAGTTGTTACGTACATGGAAGGTATGGTGATTTGCAACAGGCTACTAATTTTATATTAATTTAGGGATTTGTAATTTAGGTTTTATGTATAGATTTATAAGATGTTTGAAGCTATAGTTCAACATTATAAAGACCATCCCAATTAGGAATATGAAATTAAGGTTTGTTGATAAATTTAGGACTTTGTAATTTAGGTTTTGCGTTCAGATTTTGATTCATTTTGTTTAAGATCTATTTACGTTGATGTTTATGTTTATGTTTTGGGATCTAATCGTTTTTGTGTTTTGCTATTTATTTTTTCTTTTCTAGATCAAGATCTGATTTTGTGGGTACTTAGATCAGGTATAAACAAGTGATAGTGTTCTACTTGGGGGATTTTGACATTGTTATCTATTGTTCCAACTTTTTTAATATTTAATTAAGGTATTGCAATGTTCATTTTTTATGAATTATATTATTAAAGTGCAATATAACAATATTGTCCTTTTGTCTTTTTTCTGCTATTTTTTTCATATGGACTCATTATGGCTATGTGTATTTTGTTGTGATTTTATTTGAAGAATATTGTTGTGGTAATTAAAAATATTTTTTGTTATTATTTTATTTGCACTTGAATCAATTCAATTCATTTCTCTTTTTTTATTTAGTGTGTATATTTACTATT
The DNA here is from genome assembly GCA_949130495.1 of Sambucus nigra. Classification (NCBI taxonomy): domain Eukaryota; kingdom Viridiplantae; phylum Streptophyta; class Magnoliopsida; order Dipsacales; family Adoxaceae; genus Sambucus; species Sambucus nigra. The sequence goes on from CASBWL010000058.1 coordinate 1,913,594, forward strand.
TCCTCGTCTTTTTAGATCACTAACGTGGCCACACACTCGACAGAGAGCTACAGATGGAAGGGTAATTTTTATTATTTTTAATTATCGATAATTTTTTTCATTATTAATTATTGGTAAAAAAATTTCATATGCTGATTTAACTTATGTGATCATATGCAAAAACTAACAGCGTTTGTTCATAGAATTTACACACAACAACATCTCGATGTACTATTGCAGGTCATATACTTAATTTATCTTTTCATGAAAAGGGTGCTAATCACTAGTGAATGAAATTTAAAGACTGAAATGAGAATAATGTTCAAAGTTCTTTCATTTCTTTCCCATTATGATGATATTGCTTTATTCATTTCACGTTGTGGGGTAAAACGGGTAGTTATGGATAATGATACTACTTGCTTAAAAGGATGTTATACGAGTATTTAACTGTTAATTTCATAATTGATTTTAGATTTTAATTTTATATCTTTTCACATCATTGGAAATGACCAGGAATAATGAAATTCCATACTGATTTTCTGATTGAACATCGTTGACGTGCCCGTTTTTGTTTGTATTTGTATTCCAAATTTTAAAAAAATTATGTTCGAAAAGTACATGCAAATAGTTTGTTTAAGCCTTTTAGCTTGATTGCATTATTATTGAAGTCCCTTATAGTAAATTCGTACTAAAATATCCAAAAACGAACATCGGGAGTACATTGTAATGATACTCTTACTGAGCCGCTCCTATGGACCATATATTGACTCTCTGACTTTTTTGTGGGGTTGAAATTATATGACGTTAAGTATATTTTGATGATATGAGGTTTTGACATCCTAAAGATATTTAATATGCATAGCTACCCACATAGTATTAAAGATATTGACTTTTTACTAATATGAGATGATTGTATTGTTTTCCAATATCCAGAGGTTGATGTAGGCATTGGCATCCATACAATTATTTTTGACATACGATAATTCCTTCCGAATGATAAGTTTAGATCTAGTGATTAACATGAATTGTTTACATGGGTTTAGGGCGAGGTTTCTGATTCATCGTAATGTTCATGTAACTAAGCTTTAGTATTTTTAGCTTACATTGAGTTGCAACTTTGGTGTAGTTTTTTAGCTTTGTGCGTCAATGATGTATATTCTTTTTCACTTAGGTTTAATGACACTTACATTAACACCATAAATCCATTCTTACATGAAATGTTATCTCTATTTTTTGGTGATTGGGTTGCACGTTCAGTGTTATTAAATTATTCCCTTTGGATTTCAATATCGATCCATGATTGTGGATTTTTTGTGTGAAGAAGCTAAGATTTTTTATATGGAATTTGGTTGCTTAAATGACTGTTATGACATGCATGGAAGTTAATATGATTGCTTAGCACGATTATTATTGGATTAATAGAGTTTGAAATTAAAAATAATAATATGCAGTGCTAAGTAAGACTAAACTTTATTTTGTCAAGTTAAACCAAGTGACGGTTTGATTTACTGTTTGTATGTTAGTTACTTTACAGTGTGTTATCCGAACTTGGTTTAATTTTGGAATGATATTTGTTGCAATTGATTGAATATGGCTACAAGCATCCTAAAGCATCATTATTCTTACCATTTGCATACTAATTGTTTGATGAGTTCCCATAACTTAGGCAATGTAAATAAAAAAGTTCTTTATATGTGAACTTTATAATTGTTTGATGATTTCCCGTAACGGTTTAACTGTTTAATGAGTTGCCATGAGTAATACAAGCCGAAATGAATTTACAGGTCTTAGACTACTTAGAGCAGCACTTTCGGATTTTAAAAAAGAGGTTTATGGTCATAAGAGAATTAAAGACCAGTTGAGCATGAAACTTCATCCCAAATATCAAGCCAAGTCTTGTTTCATAACCTATCAAACCTTCTTTGAATAGCACTATTAAAGGATAACACCCATGTATAAAAAATTCTAGAATAACTAATCTAAAGCAGATCTATAGACTTATTTATTTGTTTGAATTCCTCAAATGGCTTGTGATAAGGGGACCTGGAGACTTTAAGTTCATGAGATCCAAGAACTTAATTGAACTCACCAATAATAGCCCAAGAAGAAGGACGCGGAATATGAATTTGATTAATTGATCTCCAATGATTTATCTGAATAGCATAATCACTAGATTCATAAACAAGCAAGAATTGATCAGTTATTGTTCCTAGTTATCTTTAATTACACAAACTTTTTGTGAGCAGGGTTCTTGGAGTGCACGAGTACCATTCGAAGTGCATCAACCTGGAAATGGATTCAATTTTCAAAGAGTTTATCCAAAAAGTCTATCTACATCTGAAGGTATACACCATTCTTTCTACCTCACTGTTTCAACTGATACTTATATACAAAGTAATATAGCATGATTGGTTTATATCATAAAGTGTGTAAACGTTCATACTGTCATATGTTAAGAGTTGTTATAAATTTTATGCTCTACATTATATTAGGCATAACAAACTCGAACTATACAATTATTAACACAAAAAAACCTTTGTTAGTTTATTCAATTTGTTGAATATGGTTTGGACATCTTTTAGGTTGAAATAGTATGGTGTAGTGTATGTATGTGCTTTTATCGTGAGTGTGTGACATATATCCTTTTCTTCTGATTATTAAGTATTAAGAAATTTTGATGTTTGGAAACTCTTGCTTTGATAAAAATGAGGGGTTGAATCTGGGGAAGATTCATTTTTTTATACGAACACGACACGATGCGACTTCGTGTCTAAATGACTTAGTTTTGTATATCTCTCATTAAATCAATCACTAAATCGATATAACAAGATAACTTACTACCTATCGGGATTAATGACGGCCAGTGATGTTCTTATTCGTGCTAGCATATATGTAATATATATACATACTACAGCATATATGCAGCAGTTGTATTCATATATGCATACAAAATCATACATGCAGCAGTATATATGCAATGGCTGCATGCATATATGTTGTTGTGCATATATGCAACATTTATGCATACAGATGTTGCATATATGTTGTTACATATATGTTGTTGTATGCATATATGTTGCATATAGCTATAACTTCGAAGAAACTAATGTTGTTGAACATCTTATTTTGATTTGGAGAAACTAATCGCCGTTGAAATTCAAAATCTAAGATTCTCTGATAGTTATTCGTGCAAAACTTTGTAGTTTTTATCTCAGAGTATATGTGAGAAAATTTTAAATGCTAAATGGTTACTCTTTGTCTCACTCTATTCTCTGATGTAGGATTTCGAATGGGCTCCCTATATCAGCATTTGTGAGTTTAATTGTTAAAATTTGATGTACGTTTTCTCCCTAAGCAGGAGAATAAGAATGAGAAACTAAAGATAGATCATGTACAAATATTAGAGGATAACAGTGGATTACACGTGCAGAATCAAAAACTGTCTGAAGAAGCTTCTTATGCAAAAGAATTAGTGGTGATTGAACGGTATAGTATACTTTCGATGTACACAAGTCAAAACTAAATATGTCCATACATTGTATACTGTCAAAATTTAATCCGTCCATACCTATAGATAAGTACACATTGTATGCATTGTAAAAAGTCATGTATTGCATGACTTTTAGAAAAGATACGCTTAGAGAAAATCTTGCGTGCACGTTCCGTATTGTTTTAAGATTTTAACGTGCAAGTTGCTTGACATGTACAACTTTTATTATATTTTCTAGGCAAGAATTTTTTATTGGTGGACTGGATTATGAGTTCATGTGCCAATTAACCTCAATTGACTACTTAGCCAAGTACCACTTTGATTTCAATGCGTGCATACACGAGGTTGATCACTTTCCTTTCCTTTTCTATCTCTTTATTTTATTAGGCAGCATCACTATCTAGGATACTAGTTATTATTTAATATGCTTTGGTGTAATGGTTAATGTTTCGAATTGAAGGATTAAGTTTCAACTCAAATTTTTAGGTTTGATCTGAATAGATATTTTAGAATGGTATGAGTTTTAAGTACTAGAATAAAATTTAAGATTACACAAGGACAACTAGGGGAGGACTACATTCACTTTCAGTTATACATGTTGAATGTTCAACTAGGAAGCACGAACACTTCACTGGATGTGAAGTGTCCACGCATGGATCACATACGGATACGAACACACACAAGTCTATCACTTTGTGGACACAAGAAAGTGTGTTTAATTGTCACTATTATTCACAAACAAGCCGTTAAAGGGTGAAAATCCAAACCAGCCCCCAAACGGCCCCGTAAGAGGCATGAACACCTCGCACGGGACCACTGTAACTTGTAGGAACTGATCGCATAGTCACAGATCTCCCGATTTGAGAATATGATAATAATTTAAAAATATTTAGATTATTCATTAAAACATGCCGTTTGAGGGTGAAAACTCAAACCAATCCTCAAACGGCCCCGTAAGAGGCACTAACACCTCGCATGGGACTAATGTAACTCGTAGGAGCTGACCACGTAGTCACAAGACTTTCGATTTGAGAATATAATGATAATTGTAACTCGTATATGATAATTTTTCAGGTTGAGTAAGATTTTTTTTAAAATTATTTTGTTACTAATATCATCTCTTTTTTGTATCCTATTTTTTTGTAGGATAATATTTTATCGTTAGCTTTTATCCATGTGGAACACACGAAGGAGTCAATGTAATATCGTTAATATTTGGGATTCTATCTTTTTATGTTATGGCCGTGTGGGATTTTGTAGTTTTATTATTAAATTTTATGGTCGTGCGGGCTTTTATAATTTTATTGTTATATTTTATGGTCGTGCAGGCTTTACAATACACAGGTTTTAGAGTCCCCGGAAAATAGAGGAGACTCTGCCCAATTTTTTTTATGTGAACTATTAAGACTTGTAATAATTTGAAGTTTGTATGTACATTAGTTTATCAACAACGTGTGAGATTCGCAATTTGTGAATTTTCTTATTTTCAAATAATTAATTGTTTTTCTTTGATCCAAAAATTTTGCACGTTCAAAATCGTGCCAAAAGTGTATCAAATTTTAGCGTGATTTTGAACTGTGCCAAAAGTGTTTCAAAATGTACTCAATCTGGCACAGTTATAAAGTGTGTCAGAAATATCAAATTCTGACACGGTTTTAAAGTATGCCAGAAGTTTTCTTGTTTGGCTAAATCTAGCATACTTTTAAACCGTGCCAAATAAAATGGCCATTTTGGAACACCTGATTCTGGCACAGTTTTACACCGTGCCTGATTGTTGTTTTTGGTTTAGTGGTTCTTGGAACATTAGGGTTTGTTGTTGTGCTTGTTGTGTTAATTAATCAAATTTTTGTCTCAATTATTGATTGATCTCCTCTTGATGTCGATTTGATTTCTTCGGGGACATCGAAAGTATAGTGTACAATTTTCTTGATAATCAATACACCAATCAAGGAAAGACACCTCGCTCTGATATCAATTTGACGTAAACTACACGTTGAATACCCAAAACAAAACACATGACAAATTTTAGAGAAAGAATCTAAAAATGTTTTGTATTCAAAAGTGAAAGCGCTTTACAAATGAGGCTTGCATAGGTATTTATAAGAGAGTAGAGAAGATTCTAGAAGGGGTCTCTTAAGCTCCTATTGGTTGATAGAGTCTTAACCTATGTGATGTCACATTGGTCATTAACTACCTTCAATTTCATTATATGCTAAAATATAACCTTCTAGAAGCTTCCTCTCAGCCCTTACTACAATTAAAAATGTAACAAAAATACCAAACAACTAATAAAAGGAAAAATAAAATGAAATTAAAAAAATACCAAAAATACTAAAATAACCATAATATCCATTAGGTACTAACCAATTTCAACTTCACCATCTATTGACTTCTATCAATCAAACTAGATATGCATATAGGATTTGTCGATATGTACAAGATTTAAGTACACGTAATAACTAATCACATGATTTTACTAGTAACCAATTGATGTTGAAGTTACCTTTGCATATACATCAGCATTCTTGTTAACAAGTAGTTCGGTAATGTTCAGATGACCACGATCTACAGCCCAGTGCAATGGAGTGCGACCCTCACTATCTGCAATTGTTTCAAAAAAATTATTTCAGAAGATTATGGAACCAAACCTTGCAAAAGACTATATTCGCAACGTCTCAAATTAAGAGTCATTTGTAAGATTCACAAATATATACTAAGAGTCTTGTTTCCCATTTGGAGCTATCATGACTTATTATATATTTTCCTCTGACAAGCAATGTAAAGATGAGGTAACAACCAAAGGCTAGCTGAAATTAACATACAACTAAACATGGCCTCTTAACGTCGGCCATGATCAACGTTTCCCTCAAGCTAAAAATTATTTATGTCCCGATCCAACATTAATTACGTCATAATTCTACCCAACTAGCATTACTAGTTTAAATTAATTACACGCCCGAAACATTCTTCACTAGCTCATGTGTGGTATACTATAAATCTTCTTGTTTCCCCCCAAATTTGCATTTTTTTGTAATTTTAATTAGGATTTTATTCAAACAAATGATGCTTATATCATATGTTCGTAATATTAATCGGGCTATAGTAATTCAAGATTTTTATGAAACTGTTCTTGCTTGAAACTTGAGCAATACAATCCACACTCAATCGATTGAGCTTCTTACTAATCTTATACGTATCATATTGATCCTAATATTTAAAGATTATTTAGAGATTTTCTAATAAGCATTTTATGTAACATCTCAAAGTTGATTCTGTTTAATTTATTTCTTGATTCTTGAAACATATGTAACAACACCCATTTTCTCATATAAAGGTTTTCCAGGCACGATACGCCGAAGATGGGGCTTGTCGATCAATTAATATCATTCTCGGGATAACGTAATATAAATATTATTATTTAAAAAGGTCGATACTTTAAACTTTATGAATATCTCACTGACAATAATTGAACTCAACCAACACCAACTAGATAATAAAAATAACAACAAGTAAATATCACAACTCCAGTATAATGTAAATAAATCAATAAATTTGGGACTTATGCCTTTACAGTGTTTCCCAATTAAAATAACTAAACTCTGGCAGAAAAGCACTTAGGCTAGAATCAATAAATCTGGAAAGCCGCTAAGCAGCGAGAGATCACAAGGCTGGTACACCAACAGTCCTGCTATCCCTGTCTAAAAATAACCTGGGGGGAAAATGTTTAGATTTGGGTCAGAGCCCGAGATGTGCAAGAATTAACTTAATTAATTTATGACGCAATAGTAAAATCGATGCAAAATAAATATTCCCCTTTCGCCACTTACATGCGTTTAACACCTCACCCCTCATCTAAGTGTGATATTATTCGCATCCCAAAACGTCCCAAATAATAACTACGACCACGTGTCATATTAATAAAAACATAGCTAAATGATTTAAGTGTACCGAATATATTTAATTATCAATACCCGTAATATCCCAATCTCATAATTTTCTCCTAATTAGCAAAAATATCTATTTTTCAATAAAGGATCACAATTTTAATTCATGTCCACATTCTTAGACATTTCAGTTTATCTCATATAAATTCCAGGTGATTATATATATGTCCTTTATATATATATATATATATATATATATATATATATATATATATATATATATATATATATATATATATATGACACACAAGAGCATCTACCGTTGGTGTCTAATTCGTTCTCTATCGACAAGTCCGGAGGAATCGCTTATCCTAAACGGACATCACAAAACACACACAAGTTGTGGGCGGTCCCTACGCTGGACACCTGTACACGGCCCATACCCAGCGATGATATAGGAACGGTCAGTATCAACACCTACCTCTCATGGCTGGAACCTCCACCTAATACCTATATGGCCAACACATCGTCAAGCCCACATGTGCCAACATGTCGTACGCAGCCAGAACGCGCGAACCACCCAGCCGATAGGACGATCCACTGGTATGTCCACACAAATACATAATAGTACATATTATTATCTCATATAATATGTATAGGTAATTACTCCATAATTACCATAAAAATCTCACATAAAGTCCACCATACTTTTATTTATTAATAATTTACCATCTAGCGAATCATTAATTCCATTTCATAGAATAATTTCTATCCATTTAATTAAATGTAATTTTTCCAAATTAAATGTGACATTTTCGTATTTTTAATAAATTCCCTGTTAATTCAGTCATAGTTCCATTAACTCGCATGGCCGCCCAATCAAATCCTTAGGTAAAATCCCAAGCTAAATCACACAAAGGACGAATTGCCAAACACCCTTTTACGTCGCTCAAATGACATTTGGGGTCGTTTGCGCTCTAACACCCGTAGCACTAGTCTAAGAACACCCAAATCTATATCCTGCCTTGCAATTTAATTCGTCTCTCATTAATTTGTTATTAAAGTAGTGTCACCTAACTACAATACTTAAACTCACTCATTCGGTCTGTAACTTCATATCTTAGAATATGTTACTCAAGGTCCCACTATCAAGTTTAACACTCCTCATTAATTTTAATATTAGATAATTTATTAAATATTTCTATTATAAATTAAATCGACTAGCTCGTGCCTAACTTCCGTAGCACTCCGCCTAAAAATATCCGAGTCACAACCCTGACTCTTAATTCCCTAAGTATTAACTGACATTCATATTTTTATTCAAGATACTAAGCACGTCTCAATCCAGTCGTATCCTAATTTCATCTAAAATTTTCATTTGAATATGTTCATATATTTTCGAGTGTTGTTCACCCTAAACACTATAATTCCATACCCCGAATTCATTCTCATCCAATTTGAAGGTAAAAATAATGGTCCTTAATATTTTTTTCGAGCCCTACACTCATCTACGGACATTCCTAAGTAATCCAGATTTGATTTTTCACAAAGGATTTCAGTTTTGGACACCATTCAGTAATAAAATCATAACTAATTAAAAAAATCAGAAAAATTCAAAACTGGCGGCCACGCGTTCGTAACAAAAAGATCTATCTCCATGTGTAAATCCATGGTAGTTTGAACGAGATAACAATCTCATTCGAACGAGATAACAATCTTGTTCGAATGAGATACCAATCTCGTTTGAATGACTCTCAGTTTCGTTCGAACGACCCTTTCTCTTCCCCACTTCGCCTTCTCCATTTACAGTTCGTCCTGTTCAACATCTCCAGCCTATAAAATAGTGTACGAAAACCCAGAAAATAAACATGGGGCAATGTATATCTAAACCCAAAATCTCTCATTTTTTAGGACTTTTAACGAGGGAAGTATCCTTAAATTCTAAATCTAATTAATATATTTCATGAGGCAATCACCCTGATATTTCTACCAAAATTAAGTCCATAAATTTACCATAACATCTCTATCAATAAATCAAATTATCCCCAATTTAACTATCAAACCCCTAAAGGAATCTATCACCAATTTTTCAGATGTACGCTACCTAATTTCTAGGACAAATTTTACACAAAAAAATCAGTCATCTACATGTGTTGTTCATCATAACATCAATCATATTCAAACCTAAATCGGCTAAATTAAAGGTGTCATTACATGCATCAAGAAATAAATTAGAAACGTAAATTAAGCAAGAGAATTCTTTCCTTAATGATTTTTAGAAGAAAAGCTCCTTGAAAACCCCTTGATTTCCCCTTTGTTCTTTCCCCTTCTCTTCTCTTTTGGCCCTTCTCCTATTTTCTCCCATTAACCGTTCTTCTAGGTTTTGTGGAAAGAAAGTAGGGGAATGGTTTACCCCTACTTAAACACTAAATAAAATACTAATCCCGAGTTGGCCCTAAAATCTAACTTTTGGAGCCCCCAAATGAACCCGAATTCATAACTCAACTAGCCCAAAAGTTCCCAGACTCATATACTTATGACTCGGGACCATTTTTAAATATTTAAAACACTAAACCGAGTCTCTAACGCTCCCCCAAATACGTCCCAATTATTTTTATTTCATTAGACACTTGTTGTATTAAAACGACACGCGTCCATAAATTTACTTATGTGTCATTTATTTTTCACTTTCAAGCCCATTATGTCGAGTTGCATTTTATATTTATATAATCACGAATAGCCATCTATTTTAAATTTCAATTTTACCCATCTAGATTTAAAATCATCCGATTTAATTTATTCCTAAATTAATATTAAATTAACGATTTTATATTAGTCGAAATATTGTATTCTAAAAGTACAGGGTATTACAACATCTCTACAAAAAAATCACTGAAAAGCAACATTTTGATATAACAGCCTCAAAGTAATAAACCCTTTAGATCCACTGAAACACCGCCCTCAACACATTTAAGCAAGTTCTCCACCTCCCCTTCTCTTGCAAACACATGTATATCATCCATTTTTCTGAAGTGAAGATATAAAGTCCTGAATCAATAGATAAACTTCAGTTTTTTTCTATTTAACTAGGGGAAAAGGTAGATATATATGTATAAATAAAGATATAGATATGATGAAGCAAGACAAGAGAAAATAATCCAGTCTCTAAAGATCATATCTAAAGCCAACTTTGCTTTAAAGAAAAATAATCCAGCATTGGCTTGATTCAGAATCATTTATTATAAATCAGCCTTTTATTTGCATGCACAAGATCGAAACAAAAATTTGTAACTATCGATATTATAAATTTGAAATAAAATAGAAACGAAATATTTAATTACAGTAATTACAAAATAAATTAAAATTCAGAAACTTACTTTGAAGTCGATAAAATATGCAGAATATAAGAAAATAAATCCAATCCATATAGAATAGTCTGAAGCACCCTATATCTTTTACTCACTTGAGTCTATATTATATAGGTGCTCATCTAGTTTGGAAATAGTGAGAAAATTGAGCCATATCCTTTCAAACCAAAGAACCTTCAGACTCTTTACTTTGAGATCCTCTAACTGTCCAAATGGTAGTACACCAACACTTCACCTAGGATGCATTCATGTGTTGCATATGTGCTTACTTTATTCATCAATTGGTGTTGTGTGAGTTAAATCCCTTTAAAATAATTTTTGGGATATTTTAAATCATTTCTATGATTTGTTAAACATTTTTTTGAAAAAAAAAATTGGTTTTTAATAAAGTTGTGGGCTATTTTGTAAATTCCATAAGCTGTTAAAAATAGCTTGGGTAGAAACTGAAAGCTCTTGAGAATTTTATGGGTGAAATTTGTATTTGTAGAAGTTCAAAAACACGCATTTTTCCAGCCATCTTAGCCTTACACGTGTTGTCTCCACAACGGCTAGATTTATGTTTCTACGCTCTCTCATACCAGTGCTTGACTGAGAACCCCTGGATCTTTTTAACCAACGATCTGCATGTTATCTGAGATGATCCTTGTAACGCCTGGATTAACCAATGAGGGTTAACTTTGAAATGGTGCAACCTTAACCCTTGGATTTGCTTCGATCTTTTAAACTCAATCCTGAGCGTTGATTTGCCTCGAGTTTCTAGAGCCTTCCATCTCTTACTATATATACATTCCATATGTTATACGTTTACGGTCTTTTGCCAATCTCATTTTTTAGAGAAAAAAAGAGAGAGGGAGGAGAGAGAGAGAGAGAGAGAGAGAGAATTCAAACCCTAAACTAAACTCCAGCCAAATTCTTCCAGAAAATCCTTTCTGTGAGTGATTTAGTTTGAGATTCATGAAGATCCATCCTCTTCTATCCCTTATCTCTTTCCCAAATTAATCACGTTGGTTAAATTTCATTTTCTTTCATAAGAACTTTGAAATTTGATCTCTGTGATACATTTCACTTAAATATTGCATAGATTTGATTTCTTCTTTCGAGAAATCTTATTTTGTTGGTTGTTTTCAAACTGATATGTTATTTTAAAACCCTAAACCAACAAAACCTTTTTTAATTTTAGTTTCTTTAAATATTCAAACTTAGATCTAGTTGATATCTTGATTGGGGATTTGCACTTTAGTATATTTCACATTTTGTGAAATAAGTGTAAATAGAATCTTGGCTCGTGTATATAGAAAGTGCATAGGATCTTGGCTCGTGTATATAGAAAGATTCCCTCTTGATCTACGGATATTTGAAAGATCCAAAGTTTGATATTTTGATTTAACTGATTTTGGAAATTCCTTTGCATATTTGTGATTTGTTTTGCATACTGTCTGTAATTAAGTGTGTGTGTGTGTGTGTGAGTTGCATGCATGTGATTTAGAGCACATCACCACTTACACTATCACACTACTACACTAAAAGGTGTTGGTATTGACATCTTGAACATTTTGAGTCGACGTAAAGCTAAAAGGAGTGGGGTTACCAAGCTGAGAGAACATCAACAACATCAGAGCCTTGGGAGAAGTCAGAAAGTCCAGAGGAGTTGGTATATTTCTGAACTTAGAATAAGGTCTGATTGTGTGTCTTAATTGTTATAGAGTTTGTAAGTTGTTACTCTATTTTAGTGGACTTTTTTACTTTTGAGGTGTAGAGACCTCCGTGGATGTTTCCCCAATTGGGTGGGATTTTACCACGCTAAAATTTCTTGTGTATCCTTCATCTTCATCTCATCCCTCTCTTAAGGCTGTGTTGGTTTAATTTTCTTAAGTTTTGTTTTTTAAAACTGGTAAACCTATAACTAAAATTACTCATTCATATTGTTTTACACATCTTGGGTTTAAAATTTGCTTTAAGAAAAGAGTTTCTTCAACAAACTGTTCGGAACCATTTAGATAATTTAATCTTGAATTAAACGACTTAAGTGGTATTTTTTCACAGTCTCCTTAAGACAAATATATTCCCTCCAACGTGCTTCAGGTTAATGAATAATTATCTCCAAAAATAGAATGGATTTTTGAATTAATTCAAGTAGCACCTCAATGATGTGTTTTGTACTCAACCATGGAACATAATGCAGACTGTTTCAATATAAGAATGAAAGAAATTTGGTACTGGACAAGGGTTAAGCATTTTCTGTAATGCAAATTTCAGAATTTTTCATTAGTGAAAAACTGGAGGGAAGGAATTTTATTTATAGCTTTAGTTTTGACTGTTGGAAACAGTCAAAACTGATAAACCATTTTTAAGTGTCAAATAGTTAAATTTTGTTTATCTGTTGTTAATTAATTTCTGAATTAATTAATTTTTAGCCCAAAGAGTTAATTTAAATTCGGCCCAAAAAAGAAATGAAATTTATAAGCCCGAACCGAACCGAGTCGAGTCGGTCGGTCGGACGACGTGTATGGACTTTTGGTCCTAGCCAAACACTTGCATAGTATAGGTCATCTCCCCTTTAAAGAGTTGGGATACCCCAAAGGCATCCAAGCCTTAGTCCATATTTGGGTTTTATTAACTCTTCAAATTTCCACTACTCTTCCAATGTGGGACAAGAGTTGAGACACTCCCAATTCATTAACTTTCATTGCTTTATGAGTCACTTTGGAGACATATTTATCATTCATAACTTAATGGAATGGACATGTGAATATACTACGTTAATCTCCTTGCAAAGGAGAACGTGTTCGTATATGGTCCCATAAATATCTTAGTGCGGATCCCATCTAAATTTGAGCTCAAAGTTTCTCATAATTTTGTCCAGAAAATTCTGGACAGCATTTATGTCCAATTTTTCCAACAATTCCCCACATGAATGATATATCTCTATAAATATAAACAAAGCAGATGCAAATGCATATGCGGACACATGTTGCGTAAAACTGGAGATTTGTTGCATCGGGAGAAGTAGCCTAGTGGCCTTGAACTTTCCTTAGTAATATACCATTGGATTTACTTGGCTAATTAGTGGACTTCGCGTCTTTGAATCGTCAACCGTTTCAATAAACCTAGCAACAGTATTCACACAATAATTCTTCAACACAGTTAGTTCTCACGTTTGTATTCGTTTTGGCCATGAACACCTCTTGATTCCATGAGTATTTTAGAGAACTTACCTTTCATTATTCTCATAGAAGTGGCCCCCTTATTACTCACATGGGTGACTTCCATAAAGAGTATCCTGCAATACTCCACTTAGACATACTATGATATGGATGTCATTAAAAGCATAATTTATCCTAATTTCGTGGCATATGTGCACTGTCTGATCTTTGGAATGGATAGGATTAAATATCCTCCAGTTCTTACTGAATACAATGTAGTTCGATTTGCCCCCCCCCCCCCCCCCCCCTTGAACCTAGATCTTAGGATCTCCAGTCAGCTAGGATGGGTTGACACTATATTGAATCTTATTTATTTATAGGCTTTAGACACATTCCTCTCGATGATCTTTCAACTTGCTCTCGGTTTAAACCTTTCGCTAGTGGATTCTCTATATTATCTTTTGACTTTACATAGTCAATTGAGACAATTCCATTTGAGAGAAGTTGTCTAATGATATTATGTCTACGATGAATATGTCTAGACTTTCCGTTATACATGTGATTCTGTGACCTTTCAGCCGCCGATTGACTATCACAATGTATACATATTGCGAGCACGGGTTTTGACTAATATGGAACATCCTCTAAGAAATTTTGAAGCCATTCAGCTTCTTCTCCAGCCTTTTCTAACGCAATGAATTCAGATTCCATTGTCGATCTAGCAATGCACGTGTTTTTTTAGAATTTCAAGATACAGTTGCACCTCCAAGGATAAAGACATACCCACTCGTAGACTTAGAGTCCTTTGTATCGGATATCCAATTTACATCGTAATGTCCTTCAAGTATAGCTGGATATCTTAAATAGTGCAGTCCATAGTTTTGAGTATAAATGTAAGGACCAAATTTCCAATTGAGTCTTAATGTAGTTTTGACTTATTCTCGAAACAAAACACGTTTGAGTCATATTTAGAACTTTATTTGTTACAATCTCACACAGACTGTGACGTGTCGAAGATTAATTAAAGACGTTGCGGCAAAGCTTCAAAGAATTAATTATGCCAAAGTTTAATTAAAGTTTATTTGGTGCGAATTTCTCGTCTTCAAAGTTTAATTGTAAGCTGAGATCACTCAGGAATGAATGAATAATGTTAACGAAACTCGAAATTTAATTTTATAAAAATAAGGATGTTATTTTTTAAAGAAAAGGTTTTTAAAATGGTTTATAAGTGTTTTATTTGTTTACACTTCATTTTTATCAGATAAGGACATTTTAGAGTAAATTATAGTTTAAACTCTAATCTGGGCGTCGTTCAAACGACATACGATGTCATTTGAACGAGAATTACGGTCGTTACAATGATGTGGCATCTCGCTTGAACGAGACGCACCACCTTAAAAAATATATTTATGGAGTGTCCCTATCATTTTCTCAAAGTGCGTGCAGAACGAAATCAGTTTTTAAACAGTACGTTTTTCTGCAATAGTTTTCTGAGGTTTTTAAAGCTTAAACACATCCTCAGAGTTTACAAAGATCTGAGTTATCATTACCATATGTTTATGTGATCCTTGTTGCACCAAGTTGGGTTTGTTCAATACTTAAACATTGCTAGTTTTGCGATGGAGAAGCGAAGAAGGTTACTTTCATGTTAAACATCGTAGTTGATACAGGCCATTTCGGTGGACACCGAGGCATTCATGAAGGCGATTGTTGTGGACGAGCATCGTAAAAGAAGGTTACTTTTTGCGTGGGCACTGTATAGATTGGTAGAAGATCATAGGAGCCTCAAGTCTCGTGGGTGGATCAAGTCGTTATGTAAAACTACCGTCTGAATTTATAAAACCATTGTCATAGTGGTTTTTTCCCGATTGGGTTTCCTCGTACATCGGCTTTGTGAGTAATACTTTACTTTATTTTACTTGCTTTAATCATTAGTTGCATGCTTAGGGTTAAGCAAGATAAAATTTAGTTAAGTTAACTTGTGTCACAATTTGGTGTGGTTTAAGAAAATTTGAAAAAGAGTTTTACATAAAGAGAAAGTTGGTTTGTGTTCATCCTTAATTGAAATTCCGCACAAGAAAAGCTTTTGTTCAAGATAAGTGGGACCTACAAACTGGTATCAGTGATAGAAACTGTAAAATATGACGGTGTGTGATACCGATTTAAATTAATTCGCAAGTTTTCAATTAAACCTTATTTAATTAGAGTTTATTTTTAAACCAAATTAATTTTACCCCTAAACATGCAACTACGTGTGTGCGTGTGTGAACCCATAATTAAATAAAGCATGTGACACAAATTTCAGGAAAAAATTCCGCAGGGAAAACCTTTTATTTCTAGAACTCTCACAAGTTTACAAGACCATTGACTTACATATCATCTTGCTTTCTCCGACAAGAGTAACGCATGGTGTCTTCGTCAAACCTCCAAAGCAACGACTAGAAATCAGCAGTGGTTCACGCGCAGCTATACCACAAGGACGCGTAGTCCAGACACGCAGTCTAAAATCTTCACAAGGACTCCCTCCACAATAGCACGCAGCTCTCCAATTGTAGAGTTCTACCCACAAAGAATGATCAAAAGCAAACTGTGTTCTTGAACACCAAAACAATTCACCAAAGCATATGGGATTTTTGTGAATTGAAAACCAAAAGGGATTAAACCCTAAAAGAAGAAGTCAAAAGGATTTTGCAGTTTCACAGTTTTTTATCTTTCAAAATGCTGGAACTTCTTAATGAAAACAAAACCATTTAATGAGTATTTATAGAAAAATGCGTCACCTCGATCGTTTGAACGAAAAAGGCATCTCGCTTGAATGAAGTACACGTGTCGTTTGAACGACATCGCGCAACATCTCCATGTCGCTCGAATGAGATAAGATCTCGCTTGAATGACCTGGGCATCAAAATCGAGGAATGCTACAGGACTTAGAAAAATTGCTCATTCTCAAAATTTGACGAAAAAAGTCCTCTCCAACACGTAGAAAATATTTTGAAAAAATATCCCAAAGCTCTAAGTGCAGAGTTAAGGTATTTAAAACATAATCTTAACAAAGTAAACTTTGCGGAGTCTTTTTGATGAAGAACCTTGATATATTCGGATCCGTCTTGATGTAGATTGCTCTTGAACTTCTTCGACGGTTGTAACGGTATACGACCTAATGAATTGATAACGGACTTATAATATAATGTCCTTACAAATCTCCCCTTATGTCTATGCCGGAACATACATAAAAACACCTGAATTATCAAATATGAAAATGCCTATACAAATCTACCCTCCCATGAATAAATTTACAAGATCTCAAAGTGTTGCTCAAAAATCTTAATCAAATCTCAAAGATTTTCTCATCATGGTGTGCAACATAATGATCTTAAATATTTGTACCTATACACATGAGATAAAGCAAAAAACTTCGTGACGTATCGAATTTGAAATGATATAAGAATAAATCATTAATAAATCCAATCTCTCCCATAATGCAAAAACTCCCCCATAACATGATAATTCTTTCTCCCCCTTTTTATGATGTCCCAAAATAGGCAGATAAGAAGAAACAATCAAAACATGGAGTGTCACGATAAAAATGCATAGTAAACAAGGATCAAACTATGCACATGCAAAGGTGTATCTCAAAAAATTCCACAAACTATTTTTGGATTTTTTAATTTTTCGTACAAAAATAAGATACCATAAAAATCACACCATGAATTTAACCAAAACAACCAAGTCATGGAAATGGAATGTATGGGTGTGAACACATTCTATAGGTAAATAACCTCAATCAATCATATGTGCATGATGTATACGTGTACCCCTAACGAATGAACATCAAAAGTATCCTTAGGTGTAAAAATTGTTGAATTTAGATGACATCGTCTTATGCAAATCAACAAATCAAAGTCAAAGTGATTTTCACACCAATAACGTCCAAAACTATTTAACGCTTTTTCAAGACTTTCAAGGACGTGCAAACCCATTTTAAATTTCATCCAAACTCCCTCATGCATATTTTCTTTTAGAGGTAATCTAAATTCTCAAACATTGGAGAATTGGTGCAAAACCTAATGGCCCCTTTTTGGCATGAATTTCTCTTTATTGCCTTTAAATTTTTTCGGACTCTTTTATACCTCTTTGGACCCTGGATAATTAAAATTGCTTAATTTTTTTAGGTTCGATTTAACGGTGTCTTAGTATTCGCAAAGGCCAAATGAACCTTTCGTAGCCCTTCCCCGTTTTCAAATAAAGCACACAACCTCACAAACGGCTCTTACATGAACAACTTTCTTATCAAGTTTTATTGCGCTTGGTTCGTTTTAAGGACAGGATTGAAGTAAAAACAGCCAACCAAAATGGGATAATACAACAACAATAATCAAACAAATTCGTGAATGTGTGTAGTAAAGGAAATCATGAGTCAAACGTGTAGAAGGTAACACTTAATTACGTCTCAATGACTCCAAACATTATAAAGCACATGGATGAATTGACCTATTGTCTCAAAATACTATCAAATAGTCACATGGATAAATGGAATGAAATTGTGACTTGGTTATCCTAAGTGTTCATCCATAAATGGTGTAAACAAAATACAAAACTCTTTTTGGATTTTTCAAAAAATTTATGAAAATAAAATCTTTTTGTATTTTTCAAAAAATTTCAAAAAAATGGATAACATACAAAAATGATACATACTAGCAATAGGCAAAAAATGTCATCATTAAAAACATCATATACTAGTAAACAAGTCAAACTTCAATCATTAGGTGCGGAGGGGTTTTCCATAGGTGGTGCCAACTTATGAAAAACCTCCATCAAATTTTGTGAAGTTTTGACCAAAATCTTAACTTGCTCTCCTAAATGTGCAAACTCTCTCATGTAGTCTCCAGGAGCATGTAAAGTATCATGTGTGGGTGCATGTAGTAGCAAAACGTGACACATTACCCAACTTAAAACAAAATTCCCTAAGGTGTCCTCTCCTTTTGCAATGGGAACAAACATATATAGGCCTAGGAACACCTCTCTCAAAAACTCTAGGACGTGATCTTCTAATAGGAATACGACGCCTAGGTGGGTTAATTTTTGGGCCATGTGAATCTGTCACTAAAGTGGGAATCGGCTCGTGTGCGACAAAATAAGTGGAATCACCGTCATGACCTTTTCCTAGCCCGTCAACTCTACCCTTATCGGGATTAAGAACCACCTTTTCAACCTTCTTAGGTGCGTTCTCAAAATTGACTTTGACCTCCCTTGTACGTTCAAGATCACTCTCGAGTTGGGATATACGTGTCATCAGATTAGACACTGTGTGGTCAAATCACATTTTTTCTTTTTTAAAACCTCCTTATCTCTCTCCAAATCTAATACTCGTCGACCTAAATCCCTATTATACGTCTTTGTTTTGAAGATCTCGGTGTACAAATCTCTAAATTATTTTTGGAGATCACTTTCATCTCCACTTTCACTCTCGCTTTCTCCCTCACTTGAAGCGTTCAAATCATCCCTATCGCATTCGTGTGCACTATTGTGGGACAAAGTGGGTGTACTCCCACGATTTGCTAAAAAAGCAACAAACTTCTCACCACTAGTCTCATCACCCTCACCTTCATTACTATCACTAAGTGTGGTGGGCATGGCTACTTTCTTTCCTTTCTTTCTAAGTCACGTAGGACACTCAAACGACTTATGCTCCTTACCCCCACATTCAAAACAATTCACATTCTCAAAATCCTCCTCACACTCCTCATCTGAGTCATTCTCTTTTTCCCTCTCACCGCTTTCTTTGGCCTTTCCTTTCTTTTTATTTTTCTCAAAAAACCTCTTTTTATTGGAAGAATTTTCTTTAGAAATTTTGAGAAAATTTTTAAAATTTTTTGCAAATAAGGCCATATCATTAAAATCAAAATCTCCCTCAGAATCTGACTCACAAATTTTTTCTTTCTTTTTCTTAAAATGAGTCTTTAAAGCAATGCCTTTATCCTTAGCCATAATGGTTTGGGGAAAAATGTCAATCTCATATGTGTGAAGATCTCCTACAAGTTCTTCCAACTTAAGTGATTTCAAATTTTCCAAAGAGTTCAAAACAGTGACTTTAGGAATAAAGCATTTTGGGAGAGATCTCAAAATCTTTTTAACGACACGCATGTTATCAATCGCCTCACCCAAATTAAAACTAGTGTTGAGAATGTCTGACAAACGTGCATAAAATTCATCAAAAGTTTCGGACTCTAACATAGTAATGGTCTCAAATTGGGTGGCTAGATTTTGCAATTTTGATTTTTTTACCGCGTTGGTACCCACATGCCTCTTTAGACGTGGTACACGTCATAATTCGACGGAACTTGTCGGGAGAGACGGCTCCATAAATAGCACTTAAACCACAAGAATTAAAATTAGACATTTTAAAATCATCTTCAGTCAAGGCAGACACGGGTTTTAAAGAGATGATATTTTCAACGGTGACAGTTGGAGGAGTCCACCCACTTTCACACAACCAAACACGTTCATCAATAGACTTTAATTGTGATTTCATGCGAGCTTTCCAATAGGCATAATTAGATACGTCAAAAATAGGCATCATATTATATGAGTGCTCCATTAGAAAAATTACGATTTTTTACAAAAGTGATTTTTCAAAAAAAATCAATATCACATGATTTTGCGGAAAACAGGAATACGCGATAAATTAGCGCAACCGGCTCTGATACCAATTTGACAACGTGAGTAGTCAAATTGTATCAGGGATAAACTTTAAAAATCAGGATCACTCGATAATTTAGAGTAACCCGCTCTAATACCAATTTGTAAAATATGACGGTGTGTGATACCGATTTAAATTAATTCGTAAGTTTCCAATTAAAACTTATTTAATTAGAGTCTATTTATAAATAAAATTAATTAAGCCCCTAAACATGCAACTACGTGTGTGCGTGTGTCATCCCATAATTAAATAAATCATGTGACACAAATTTCAGGAAAAATCCCTACAGGGAAAATCCTTTTATTTCTAGAACTCTGACAAGTTTTCAAGGCCATTGAGTTACATACCATCTTGCTTTTGCCCACAAGAGTAACGCACGGTGTCTTCGTCAAACCTCCAAAGAAACGGCTAGAAATCAACAGTGGTTCATGCGCAGCTATACCACAAGGATGCACAGTCCACACACAGTCTAAAATCTTCACAAGGACTCCCTCCACAATAGCACGTAGCTCTCCAGTTGTAGAGTTCTCCCCACAAAGAATGATCAAAATCAAAGTGTGCTCTTGAACACCAAAACAATTCACCAAAGCATATGGATTTTTTTTTAATTGAAAACCAAAAGGGATTAAACCCTAAAAGAATAAGTCAAAAGGATTCTGCAGTTTCGCAGTTTTCTATCTTTCAAAACGCTGGGACTTCTTAATGAAAATGAAACCATTTAATGAGTATTTATAGAAAAACACGTCGCCTCGATCATTTGAACGAAAAGGGGATCTCGCTTGAACGACGTACACGTGTCGTTTAAACGACATCGCGCGACATCTCCATGTTGCTCGAACGAGATGAGATCTCGCTTGAACGACTGGGGCGTCAAAATCGAGGAATCCTACAGGACTTAGAAAAATTACTCTTTCTCAAAATTTGACGAAAAAAGTCCTCTCCAACACTTGAAAAATATTTTGAAAAAATATTCCAAAGCTCTAAGTGCAAAGTTAAGGTATTTAAAACATAACCTTACCAAAGTAAACTTTGCGAAGTCTTTTTTATGAAGAACCTTGATATATTCGGATCCGTCTTGATGTAGATTTCTCTTGAACTTCTTCGGCGGTTGTAACGGTATACGGCATAATTAATTGATAACGGACTTATCAAATAATATCCTTACAGAAACATATTTTCATTGTGTTTGATCCCTTTTGCTTGTAAGGATGAATTTTGAAAATTATGATAGTTTTCGCACTCCTGTGTTTGATGGCACAAATTATACTTATTGAAAAATGCGAATGAAAGATTCTTTAAAATCCATTGATGAGCATGTGTGGTTAGATGTTGAAAAAGGTTGGTCACCACCTGTCACATGAGAGGGTGAGGTCAGTAGTTTGAAACCCGTCGAGTCATAGACTGAGACTGAACATAGGCTTGCATTGTATAAATCTAAAGGTTTGCACGTTATTTCCTCACATGTGATGCCTGAAGAGTATAATAGGATCATGACTTGTGAAACATCGAAAGAAGCTTGGGATACAATTGCACTCACTAACGAGGGCACGAGCACGATTAGGGCGTCTAAGTTACAAAATCTCACTACACAGTTTGAGACGATTAAGATGTTAGAGAGTGAGACGTTCGATGAGTTTTACACTAGGTTGTCCACTATTGTTAATGCGGCATTTAACCTAACTGAGAAAATTCCCGATAACCGAGTTTTTAAGAAAATTCTGAGATCGTTGCCGAGTAGGTTTGATGCACAAGTGACCGTTATAAATTCCCCTAGTATGCTTAACTCGTCGAAACTTGAAGAGGTCGTAGGAGACTTGTAAACCTATGAACTCGATATATTTACCTCCAAATAAGTGTCAAAGAAAGAAAAGGTCATTGCTTTGAAAGCCCTAAAGGAGGAAACTAAAGTTTCGAATGACGATTCTGATTTCGACTTTGAGGATGTCGTCTTGTTGGTAAATAAGTTCAAAAAGTTTCTTAAATTTCAAAACCAATCGAAAGATGCTAAAAAGTTTGAGAAATTCAATAACAATAAGGGAGACTCCACCCTTAGGGATAAGAGTGAGAAACCTAAGAGAGATGAGTTTGATAGGTTCTTTGGGTGTAAGGGGTTTGGTCACAAAGTAGCTGAGTGTCCCACTAGACTTAAGAAAGAGGGAAAAAATTGATAGCATACAATGCCACCTTAAGTGATAGTGAACGGGAAGAGGGAAAGATCTCCTCCGATGAGAGAAAGTTTGTTGATTTCTTGGCATGTGATGTGAGCGACGACGATATATCTTCCCCCGAGGATACTCATGTGCTTGACACTTCCGAGGCTGTTGAGAGTGCTTCCCGAGAGCATGAGGGTGATGAGAGCGAGGATGAGGAGATCGACGTAGGTGAGTTACAAGTTGCATTTCGAGAGTTGTTTGAGGAGACGGTTAAGATAAAAAAAGGGTATTTAGAAATTTCAATCGAAGTTGAATGAGCGTGCCGTTGAAAATAATGAAACGTTGATTGAGTATCTTAGGGCACGAGAGAAGAAGCTTAGGAAGAAGCTAGAGTACGTCGAGAAAGAGAGAGATACCCTTAAAGGTTTGATGGAGGCTTTGAAAAAGGAGATTTTAGAGTTTGAGGAGTCTAGGCGTCTTCTTGAGTCTAGGATTAAGGAGTTGGAGGAGAGTTTGAGAGACTCGTATAGAGTTAAGTTTAACTTAGAGTCTAGGTCGGAGAAATTGGATAGTATGTTAGGCATCTTCCAAGTCAAGAGAAATAGGTTTGGTATAGGCTACGACGAGAGAGTTGTTCCCACCCCCAAAGCCAATACCAATCATGTGAGAGAGCCGACTAGGAAAGGAAGGAGAGGTCGACATTTTGGTAATCATTCCCACCGTGTTTACACTTGTTCCCATTACGGTAGAAAATGTCACCTTAGACGTTTTTGTTATGACCTTAGGAATGCTCCTAGGAAGTTTAGGAATAAAGTCGTGCCAGTTCCCAAAACCCCCATGCGTTATGTTACACCTACTTGGGTTAGAAAATCGGACTTAGAAGCTTTAGGACTAAAACTTGATGGTTCTCATTTGGTTGCACTTGATTCTTCCCATGCTAAATCTAAAGGATGATTGTGTTACCATTTTGAATGCTTTTAAAGTAAACACATTTATTGCACCCTTTAATTTTGAAACCATTTGGTAACACTACAATATCAAATTTTTCATGCCATTGTTTAGTGATTGTTTTAATCCGTAAAGTGATTTCACAAGCTTAAACACTTTCCTTCTTATTCGGGAGCCTTGAACCCTTCAGGTTGCTCCATATATATTTCCTCGTCCGATTCACCATTTAAGAAAGTAGTTTTTACATCCATTTGATGTAATTCAAGTCCATTAATGACAGCTATTGCTATTAACATTCGAATGGACGTAATTCTCGTTACCAGTGAATATGTGTAGAAGTAATCCAACCCTTCCCTTTGCCTGTAGCCTTTAGCTACAAGTTTAGTTTTATATTTATCAATTGATCCATTGGACTTCAACTTCTTTTTGAAGATCCATTTGTAACCTAATGGTTTTGAACCTGGTGGAAGATCCACTAGTTCGCATGTATGATTTTTTAAAATGGATTCAATTTCGCTGTTAATTTTTTTTTCCAATTATAAGCATCAAGTAAGGATATCGCTTCTTTGTATGATTGAGGTTCATTTTATAGCAAATATGTTAGATAATTCGTATCGAAGGGAGTCGAGGTTCTTGCACTTTTACTGTGTCTTGGTTCATTCTCTATTGACGTGTGATCAATAGGTTGATGAATACCACTAGTAGTTTCTTGATTTGTCCTTTTAGAAGGACCAGATTCTCGGGTCACGTTATATGGAAATTCATTTTTTTTTAAATGAAGCGTTCCTCGATTCAATAATCGTATTTACATGAATATTTGGAATCTCAGATTTACAAATTAAGAAACGATATGCACTGCTATTAATAACATAACCAATGAACACACAGTCAACAGTCTTTGGTCCTATTTTTACCTTTTCAAGTTTAGGAACCATCATTTTGTCTAAGCATCCCCACACTCGTAAATATTTATAGTAAGGTCTTCGACCTTTCCATAACTCATAAGGCATCTTGTGAGTTTTCTTGTGTGGTACTTTCTTAAGAACAAAATTAGCGGATAATTAGGCTTCCCCCACAAGTTATGTGGAGCTCCTGAACTAATTAACATAGAGTTCATCATATCCTTCAACGTAAGATTTTTTCTATCAGCAATGTCGTTCATTGAGAAGAATAAGGAGTGGTGTTTTGATGTATAATTTCATGTTTGGAACAAAATTCCTCTAAAGGACATCCATATTCACCTCATCTATCACTCCTAATAGCCTTTATCTTTTTTCTTAGTTGATTCTTAACTTCATTCTTATATTGTTTAAATGCATCAATATCCTCATCCTTACTATATGTAATAAATATACATAGCAATATTTTGTGCAATCGTCAATAAAAGTAATAAAATACTTTTTTTCACCTTTAGTTTGTACAAATTTTAAATCACAAATATCCGTGTGACTTAAATCTAGTGGTTCAGTGATCCTTTCAAAAGAATGTAAAAGCAATCTAGCTAATTTTGATTCCACATAAATATCACATTTATGATTTTTATCAACATTAAATTTTGGCAAAAATTCCAAGTTAATTAATATACGCAATGTGTCAAAATTAACATGTCCTAATCTAGCATGCCAAATATTAGAAGACTCGGTCAAGTAAGTAGAACTACTAATTTCATGCATTGAGGATGCCTTTGGCATCAATGTCATTACATTCATTTTAAAGAGCCCCTCAGACAGGTATCCATTACCCACATACACATCATGTTTGGACAACACAAACTTATCAGAAACAAACGCAAGTTTAAACCCATTCTTGCTTAACAGCGATCCGGAAATCAAATTTTTACGGATGTCAGGCACGTGCAACACATTGTTGAGAGTAAGTTCCTTTCCCAAAGTGATTTTCAGAATAATCTCTCCTTATCCAACGACTTTTGAACTCGAAGAGTTCCCCATAAAGAGGGTCTCCTCATTTTCCAAGGCCTTATAAGTAGTAAACATCCATTTGTTTGCACAACTGTGGTATGTAGCCCCAGTGTCCACCCACAATTCTTTGGTATTTTCTATTATATTTCATTCAGAGACAACAACAGAAAGATTTATGTTTGTGATACCATCAAAAATGTTCTCACCTTTTGTCACATTTGCTTGAGAATTTTTCTTTTTAGCGTTCTTTGGCTTGCAACACTCGCTTGAACGGTGTCCTAGCTTGATGAAATTGTAGCATTTGCCTTTGAACTTCTTTCTTTGCTTAGATGTGCCTTCCCCATCACACTTACGTTTGGTTTTAGGACCATCAACCACATGAGCCTTGGACTCCATGATTATCTTCCCACTTTTCTTTTAAGATTCACGATTGTCTTCTTCAATACGCATATGTACTTCCAATTTTTCGACATTCATCTCCTTGCATTTGTGCTTGAGATAATTTTTGAACAAATTCCAAGATGGAGGCAATTTTTTAATTATTACCGCCACTTGGAAAGAGTCACTAATCAACATTTCTTCAGCGTGAATGTCATGGAGAATGACCTGAAGTTCCTGAACTTGTGCAATAACCAACTTGGAGTAAACCAATTCGAAGTCTAAAAAATGGCCCACGATGAATTTCTCCATACCCGCATCTTTAGTTTTGTACTTCTTCTCCAAAGAATTCAATAATTCCTTTGTGGTTTTCATTCTGTCGTACACGTGGTACAACGTCTTGTCCAAGTACGTTAGGATGTAGTTACGGCACAGAAAATCAGAATGTTTCCATGCGTCAACGGCATCAACTTTTTCAATCCCATCTCCCTCTTTCAAAGGTGGGCAATCATTATACACGAACCTTTTCAATTGGAAAGTTGTGAGATAAAAGTACATTTGTCCTTCCAAGATTTAAAATGAGCCCCGATAACATTCCCCATGTGGCATGGTCACGGGGGTAGCAACAATTGCATGTGTCACATTCACGGTGGATGGGATGTTCACGGTAGGTGGTGGAACTGTGTTCGTACTTTGCGATTCTATTTCTGTCACAAAAACAGAACTTTTATCAATGATAGTATTCATTTGTAATGAATTTACCAAAATACAATACACAAATTTGTACACAAATTTTCTCAAAATATAATTAATACTATATTAATTCTAACAAGAATTCTAAATTATATTCTGAATTATATAACACAGAATTAAAGTAAAATATTCTACACAATATTTTGAATTCTATAACACAAAATTAAACTAAAATATTAAACACTAGTTTTTACTAGTCTAAGTTAAGTAAAAATCTGTGTCAAAATATTTTTAAAATGAAGTTAAAAATTCTGTACAAAAGAGAATAAAATTTTAAGATTTTTAAAAAAATCTTATCCTAACATATTTTTGAAAAAAAAAATTATATGTAAAATTTTATTTTCAGAAACAGATTACAATTTATGTATAGAAAATTAATTTTACGTAACACTAAAATAATATTTCAGTTTGAATTTATAAAACAGTAAAACAATAAAAAAAAATTAAGATTGTTACTACCGATATTATAAATTCGAAATAAAACAGAAATAGAATAGTTAATTACAATAATTATAGAATAAATTAAAAGTCAAAAACTTACTTTGAAGTCGACAAAATATACAGAATATAAGAAAATAAATCCGAGCCCTGTAGAATAATCTTCTTAAGACAAATTTATTCCCTCCAACGTGCTTCAAGTGAATGAATAATTGTCTCCCAAAATAGAATGGATTTTCGAATTAATTCAAGTATCACATTAATGAATTAATTCTAACGAATGCAAAACTATGTGTTTTGTACTCAACCATGGAACACAATGGAGACTGTTTCAATATAAGAATGAAAGAAATCCGGTACTGGATAAGGGTTAAGCCTTTTCTGTAATGCAAATTTTGGAATTTTTCATTAGTGAAAAACTGAAGAGAAGGATTTTTATTTATAGCATTGGTTTTTACAGTTGGGAACAGTCAAAACTGTTAAACTGTTTTTAACTGTCAAATAGTTAAATTCAGTTTAATTATTTTTAATTAATTTCTGAATTAATTAATTTTGAGCCCAGAAAATTAATTTAAATTCGGTCCAAAAAGAAAGGGAATTTTATAAGCCTAAGCTTATGCCCAAACCAAGTTGGCCGGACAAACGAACGACGCGCGCGCGCGCATGTGGGCTTTTGGTCCAAGCCTAACACTTGCATAGTTTAGGCCATCTCCCCTTTAAAGAGTTAAGATACCCCTAAGGCATCCAAGCCTTAGTCCATATTTGGGGTTTTATTAACTCTTCAAATTTCCACTACTCTTTCAATTGGGATAAGAGTTAAAACACTCCCAATTCATTAACTTTCATTGCTTTATGAGTCACTTTGGAGACATATTTATAACTCATAACTTAATGGAATTGGACATATGAATATACCACGTTAATCTCCTTACGAATGAGAATGCGTTCGTATATGGTCCCACAAATATCGTGGTATGGGTACCATCTAAATTTGAGCTCAAAGTTGCTCAGAATTCTGTACAGAAAATTCTGGACACCATTTATGTCCAATTTTTCCAACAAAATTTAAAGCAATAAGATTGATAGGAAGAAAGCATGGTTTTATTTAGTTTTTTTCTTTTTTCCCTTTTATATGTGTGTATGTTGAGGGGTAGAAGTTGCTTAGTTCAGAACGGCTATTCATTATTATTCAGAGGGCATCTCTACTGTAAATGGAAGGATCATAATGATTCAGCTCACCCACATCGAGGCAATACCAATTCCAAGCACAAAACTTTTGCTACATCTATTTTAAAGATACGCTGATTAGCGAGTTTATATTTTTCTTTTATTCATATCTCTATGTATTAATTTTTTCTAATAAATACATAGTATGATTTTGTTAACCAGATTCACAGCAATTTATGTACTACTCTTCTAACACAAATGAGCCCCAGATTCATTTAAAGGTAATTTGCAAATGGAACTACATGATGGGGTCCAATGATTACTAGCTAGTGAGTATTTAAAGAAATTCACAAGTACATAGTATACCATCATCCCTTGCATATTTTGTGTCACCAAGCATGGATAGAGTTGAACGTTGATCAAACTAGTCGTGAATCCACCACTTGAGTACCAACAAGCTCTAACAAAACTCGATCGGAGATGGGACCAGTAGGTCGAGACACGTATGGCTCATTAACGGGTCTTTTATCGGTTGTCTGCTCCATCTTTACATTGTGGGAGCGGCTTAGGGTATATTTGGAGCACTCGGGTGGGGTACATAGTAAGAAAAGGGTCGTGGTTAATATTCCATTGGGTATGGGTCACGGGTCATAGGAGGGAGAGTAGCTCGGGATGGGTTAGGGTTTGTTCGAGGGTTAAAGTTTTGTTGGGGCTTGAAAACAGCAAACCTGGGATCATAAAGAAGTTTCTCTCCTCGCCGGAGCTCTGGCGAGGGCCTGGTGGTGATGATGAGAATCGTCGAGGGCCGACGAATCCTAGGGTGGGTGGGATCGAGCAAGAGGGTTTGAGAAGCTAGGGTTTCGCGACTTGATTTGGTTGTAGAGTGCTGGAGCCTTATTTTTTTGGTGAGACGGAGCTCTGGACGGCATCTCACAGCCACGGTCAGGGTGCTCAGTGGTCTGCGAAGACCAAGGGTGGTGGTTTGGGTTGAGGGGTGGTCTAGAGTTCGGGTTTGATGCGAAACGGCTAGGAATTTGGGTGGTGGTTGTGCACAACTGTTTGGGCAGTGGTTGTGTTTGGGATTTGGGCATTTAGAGTTTGGTTATTGGATTGTCATTAGCCATCACGTGCGCATATCTGGTGAGAAGGGTTTGGAGCACCCCCTTGACTTCTCCAAATCTTTCTAAGCGTTCAATACGCTTTCTCATCTGTTTGTTTTGCATATCCACCATTATCACCAATAGCATCCTCCCAGAGCAAATGCGGCTCAGATACAACTTTGATGTAATCTAGGTTGAGGAAGCGTAAATAAATCACACGAACACAGACACGAATTCTCAATATTGCTTAAAGGCACTATGTCTCATTAATTCATAATCAAGGAGTGAAAACTAATTACATATGAGAGCCTAAACTTTTATTTATAGCCTACTAATATCTTGGGGAGGAATTCTCCTAATTAAAATAAATAAGTAATTAAATGATAAATCCTAATAATTATTTAAACAATAAATATTTAAAAAATCTAATTAAATAATAATATTTATAAACAATTAAATAATATTCGAAAGCATTAGTCCCCTCTTCTTTGAAAGTTCGTCCCAAACACTAAAGCGGAATGTCATTCGTCTCGAGTGGTACATGCACACGAGTGATCAAAACTTTCTCCCCAGTTGGCTCATCGTTGTTCTCCGCTTCTATCACCTCTCAATCAGTCTCAATGACTCTTAATTATTTAGTGTTAACCCCTGCAATGCGCGGGCGAATGTAACGCGTTAATAATTATTTAGAATCCAATTGTGAAATTATGATA
The DNA here is from genome assembly GCA_949130495.1 of Sambucus nigra. NCBI lineage: Eukaryota > Viridiplantae > Streptophyta > Magnoliopsida > Dipsacales > Adoxaceae > Sambucus > Sambucus nigra. Next base: position 1,943,727 of record CASBWL010000058.1, read on the forward strand.
AATAGTTAAATGTATGTGATGTTGTCAAATCTCTACACATGGAAAACCAAATAATATGACGGAGCCTCATCACTTGAACAACAATTGAGTAAGAAAACAATTAGGCGGCAACAACAATTGAGTAAGAAAAAAATTAGACGGCAAAGTAGTTAGTCGTATCGAGTAATGGTTGTAACTACAAAGAAACTATTTTTTAAGCATGTAAATGGTATGCATTGTTGTTGAGCCATGACAAATAAGAATTTTCATTGTAGTTGTAGGGTGCAAATCTCTATATATAGAAAATAATAATTAAAAAATTAGAGTATGCATGTAAGATTATACTTGACATAAATATAGAAATGAAATTGCAAATGAGACGACGGGCTAATAGCTCTTCAGAATGAGATCGAAGCACTCATTAGACGAGGAAAACTGGCAAAGTATGTTGATCGTAGAAATGAAAGAAGAAGCAGCGACCGAGCAAGAGAGAGGTCTAGATCTCCTCGTCGAGCAGAGGAGAACAAGAAAAGAGACCATGAAGATGATCCAGAAGACGACCCTGATCTCCCCAAAAGACCAAGGCAGCCAGAACGTGAGGTATTTTCAATACGTTTTGGATCATTTGATTGTAATGTTATTACAGGTGGAGATACAGGAGGTGGAGACCTTACTGCAGAAAGAAAAGCTTACCTCAATGAGGCTCAAGCCTGTTCATATATTCAACGAATAAACTTGGCTGAAGATGATCGCCCGAGGAAGGTCAACAAAGAAAAACTGGTTATTGGTTTCTCAAAGAACGACCTTGCAGGTGTGTTGTATCCTCATAATGACCCATTGGTGATCAAAATGAGAATGAAGGAAGTGATGATCTCGAGAGTACCGGTTGATAATGGTAGCTCGGCTGATATTATGTTCAACTCGTGCTTTGACAGCTTAAATCTAAAGTTGTCTCAGTTGGATCCTTATCACATGCCCCTCCTCGGTTTTGCTTGTGAGAAAGTTTTTCCACTTGGGAGGATCAAGTTGGATATGTTCATTGGTACATGGCCTGCTTGTCGAACAGAAAGAGTACGCTTCTTCGTGATGGATAAAAATATCCGATCAGCCTATAATATCATCAAGGGAAGGGTAGGATTGAAGAAGTTTGAAGCAGTACCATCTACGGTACATCAATGCTTGAAATTTCCAACCAATTTTAAAGTAGGAGTTGTAAAGGGTGACCAAAAAGTAGCTCGGGAATGTTCCTACTCATCTGCCGAGCAGGAAGAGCTGGAGGAATCTAGGAAAAAGACTATTACCTACCAAGTGGATGAAGGTGCAGAGATTGAAACATTAGATCCTAGAGACGAGTCGCAACTCGTGAAAGGTCAAGTGGTGGAAGCTACTGAAAACATCATTTTGGACGACGAGCATCCAGAACGAACAACTCAGATAGGTTCATCGTTAGATGCCTCACTAAAACAGGAATTGATAATTTTCCTAAAAAGCAGAAAATAAACTTTTGCTTGGAGTCATGAGGATATGCCCGGAATATACCCAAATTTCTTATGTCACGAGCTCAATGTGAATAAGGAGATCAAGCCAGTGAAGTAGAAAAGAAGAGTGTTCAGCCCCGAGAAGAACCAAGCTATACAGGAGGAGGTCGAGAAGCTCCAGAAAGCTTGTTTTATTGAAGATGTTAAATACCCAGACTGGTTAGCAAATGTGGTGATGGTGAAAAAGAAGAATAACAAATGGAGGATGTGTGTAGACTTCACCGACCTCAACAAGTTATGCCCAAAGGATCATTTTCCCTTGCCCCGAATTTATCAATTAGTGGATGCTACCTCAGGACCCGAGCTGCTGAGCTTCATTGATGCTTATTCTGGTTACAATCAGATCAAAATGAAACCTGAAGACAGGGAGAGTACCTCTTTCATAACCCCTAGGGGAACTTATTGTTATAATGTTATGCCTTTTGGTTTGAAAAATGCAGGTGCAACATATCAGCGGCTGATGAACAAGGTGTTTGCAGAGCAGATCAGTTGCAATATGGAAGTTTATGTTGATGATATGCTGACAAAGAGCAAGAGAGATGCTAACCATCTAGTTGACTTTGGTCAAACCTTCGATCAATTAGATAAATATCAAATGAAGTTGAATCACACAAAGTGCATATTCGGAGTACGAGAAGGCATGTTCCTCGGGTATATTATCAACCAACGAGGTATTGAAGCAAACCCTGAAAAGATCAAAGCTCTATTAGGGCTGCGATCTCCAACGACGAAGAAGGAAGTATAAAGTCTCACAGGGCGAATGGCAGCACTTAACAGATTTATATCACGAGCAACGGATAGATGCCTTCCATTCTTCAAAACACTCCGAAAAACGTTTGAATGGAATGAAGAATGCGAGAAAGCCTTTCAAGAGTTGAAAAAATATCTGGGAGCACCTCCACTATTGTCCAGGCCAGTGATGGGAGAAAGATTGTACTTATATCTGGCAGTTTCAGAAAATGCAGTTAGCTCGGCATTAATAAGAGTGGAGGATGGAGTGAAAAAACTAATTTATTACACTAGTAAGGCCTTCCGAGGAGCAGAGATCAGATATCCAAGAATGGAAAAGTTGGCATTGGCGCTGATCGAAGCGAGTAGAAGAATGAGGCCATACTTCCAGGCTCATACCATAGTCGAGTATACCGATATGCCGTTGAGGCAAGCTCTTCATAAAGCAGAAAAATCAGGGAGATTGATGTATTGGGCAATAGAACTCGATGAATATGATATAATTTATGAGCCTAGATCGGCACTAAAAGGGCAGGTAGTAGCAGATTTTATAGCAGAGTTCACCTACCCTGATACCTCCAAGGAGCAAAAGCCAGATATCGACCAACCTGTGGATATTACAGGATCATCGAATTTAAACTCGGATCAACTTACGTTGGTCGATGAACACAAGAAGTTGATCGACGAGCAAGAGAAGTTGGTCGGCGAGCAAGAGAAGCTTGCCGACGAGCAGCAAGAAGCGCTGGATGAGGACAAAAGGAAGTAGTAAATGTTTCACCGAGGAACTCTGTCCAATAAAAAATTTGAAGACGAGGTACCTATATGGAACCTATATGTGGATGGCTCATCTTGCACTACAAGTTGTGGGGTAGGGATTGTTTTAAACAGCCCGGATGAGGTCGATATGGAATATGCTCTACGCTTCCAATTCAAAGCTTCTAATAATGAGGCTGAATATGAAGCTATGATTGCAGGCCTTAATCTGGCAAAAACCATGGGGGCAGAGCAAGTTATTGTATTCAGTGACTCGCAGTTGATCTTAAATCAAACACTGGGAGTATATGCAACCAAAGGAGAATTAATGATCAGGTATCATGCAAAAGCGATGGAAATTTTATCAAGTCTAATGGTAGTGCAGATAATTAGAATACCAAGATTGAAGAATGCCAGAGAAGATGCCTTAGCTCGTTTAGCATCAGCCATACGCGCCGAGCTACGGAGAATAATCCCAATTGAAGTCTTGGCTAGTCAAAGCATAGATGAAGATCTTATGATGAACTTTATTACCCTTGATTTAGGACCATCTTAGATGGATCCTATCAGGGCATACATTGAAGAAGGGTATTTGCCAACTGATAAACTAGTAGCCAAGAAACTAAAGTTTAAAGTTGCTCGTTATGTATTAATCAATGGTGTTCTATATAGACGAGGAATTATAGCTGGCTTGCAGAGATGTGTACATCCCGTCGAGGTGAAAGACTTGATTGAAGAAGTCCATGAAGTGTCTTGTGGAGCCCATGTAGCAGGTCGGATACTTCTACAAAGGATAATGATGCAGGGATACTATTGGCCGACAATGAGGGCTGATTGCATAGCCTATGCAAAAAAATGTGACAAATGTCAACGCTTCTCCACTATCCGAAGAACTCCCCAAGCATTGTTGACACCCATTACTTCCCCTTGGCCATTTGCCATGTGGGGAATTGACTTGGTTGGGCCACTTCCAACGATTAGAGGAAGATTTAAATATCTCGTCGTCGCAGTGGATTACTTTACAAAGTGGGTGGAAGCCGAGCCTCTTGTCGACATGGTGTACGAAAAAGTGTACCAATTTATTTGGAAAAATATCATCTGTAGATATGGTCTTCCCCATGCATTCATCACCGACCATGGAACACAATTTGATAATGAGGAGTTCGCTGCATATTGTCATCGGTCGAACATACTAAAAACCCACTCTGCACCAGGCCATCCCCAAAGCAATGGGCAAACTGAAGTGACGAACAGGACACTGCTGAATGGCTTGAAGAAAAGATTAAATAATGCAAAGGCAAATTGGATCAACGAGCTACATTCTGTACTGTGGGCTTATCGTACTACTCCCCGAGCAGCAACAGGAGAATCTCCATATATGCTGGCATTTGGAAGTGAAGTTGTTATACCTGTCGAACTGGGCCTCCCAACACACCGAGTGCTGAACTTCAATTCCCCTGTCAGCGACTTGATGAGAAGGTTAGACTTGGACATGCTCGAGGAAGTTAGAGAAGAAGCAGTCATCAGGAATGATGCTTACCAGCAACGAACAGCTTTGTTCTACAACAAGAGAGTGAAGAAATGCAAACTGAAAGAAGGGGACTATGTGCTGAAGAAAGTAATTCAAAAACACAATAAACTAGAAGCTAACTGGCATTGTCCCTACAGAGTAACAGAGGTTGTTCGCCCACGGACATATAGAATTGAAACTTTAGAAGGGGAGGAGTTTAAGAATGCATGGAATGCAGAGCATCTTCGTAAATATTATCAGTAGTCTCATCTCTATGTAATGCAGTTTTCTTCGATATGAATAAAGTTTTGGTTATTTCGCCCAATTCTCTCTTTTTGTTGAAAATTTTTCGGAGTACTAGTGCTGCACACTATGCATCAAGCCCAGAAATACCAACTCCGGTTGGTTGGGAAGAAAATCCACCAACTATAAGTTGGTCGGGAATAAAAATTTCCCAGAAATACCAACTCCGGTTGGTTGGGAAGAAAATCCACCAACTATAAGTTGGTCGGGAATAAAAATTTCCCAGAAATACCAACTCCGGTTGGTTGGGAAGAAAATCCACCAACTATAAGTTGGTCAGGAATAAAAATTTCCCAGAAATACCAACTCCGGTTGGTTGGGAACAAAAACTTCCCAGAAATACCAACTCCGGTTGGTTGGGAAGAAAATCCACCAACTATAAGTTGGACGGAAATAAAAAAAAATTATTACCAACTAAGGTTGGTCGAGAACGAAAGACACCAACTCCGGTTGGTCGGAAATAGTTGGTTATGGCATTTTAAATAGTTGGTCAAAAAACGAAATATCATCAACTCTGGTTGTTCGACAAATGATTATCATTAAATTAAGATAGTCAACAATAAATTTTCACCAACTTTAGTTGATCAGCAATTTAAAGTAACACAAAATATTTCTATCTTTTTAACAGATATACGTGCACATTCATTAGTAAATAAAAAGAAATGTTTTACAAAATATTTCCAAGACAATCGAAATTGCAAGTAAAACTAGAAGTCTTTCATTAAATCTAGAGAAAAATACATCGAGAATGAAATACAAATTAATTATTACATCAAGATTCCTATTCTATTGGTTTCTTCCCCTCTGCTTTTGAAACAGGTTCCTCGCCAGCAGGAGGATCGTCTAAAGCATAAGGGGAATTTATGAAATTAAGGTCTTTGAGCATCTTGATGTTCATCACAGATGGCTGATCGAGTAGATGCTCCGGGCGAGATATCTCAACATTGGAATGGAGACTGTAGTCGCCAAGATATTTGAAAATCAAACACTGAGGGATTGCCCGAGCAGGAATCCAGCTCATGTCGAGTTTAAATGGTGGCACTGGCAGGTCGAGCAACCCAGGATTATAGTGATCCCACAAATAGTGACCTTGTTCCAATTATAGCACACCCAAGGCATTTAACCATCCTTTCTTATACCCCTCGTTGTTTGACTGCTGAATCCGATCATCGAGGTGATAGAGGGCTTCATGAGAGGAGAGGTTTGGATAGTTTCCCAGTTTGGGTAATACATCCACAATGTAGTTCAGTTATAACTGTTTTCGTAAATGAGACGTGGGACATATGTGATTCCGTGAGTATAGATGACTCTTTTGTTAAATTAAATAGATGGCACGTATAATAGTCAGAATAAAAAAATTATAAATTCTAAAATAATAGAATCAAGGGATTGGAAGCCTCTCAGCATTCGACATACATATGTATATATAATAAGATGAACCTCATACCACGTGTTAATTTACCAACTAACACAACTATATATATATATATATATATATATATATTTCTTCCTAAAGCCAAATAGCTACTAAACTGCATAGACCTTTTTTTTCTTTTAAAATTTACCTTCATCCGTGGGTTCGCTCAAGACCTTATTTCTCTTTCTTTTTATCATTTGTTTAAATCCATATTTTTGCTTTGTCCTCATCGAGATTCCTCATCCATCTTTACACTTGTATATGTGCACACATAGGAAAGTCAGTCCACTCTTATTAAAAGTCGCTATATATGTGTGTTATTGGGGGTATAGAATTCTCTCTCTCTATCTATCTATCTATCTATCTATCTATCTCTTTATATATATATATATATATATATATGTATATATATATATATGTGTATATATATATATATATGTATATGGAAAGGATCAAGTGAGGTTCCAGTTTGAGGACCCTATTTTTTTTTAGTTTTTAACCATTTCAGTAGGGCCATAAAAAAATAATCATCTCAAAATGATTTTTTTTGCTATTTTAAAAAAACCGGTCAAACTATGCCAATTTTTAAGTTGTTTTCAAGCTGTTAAAAACTGACGAAGTTTGACTGATTTTTTTAAAATAGTAAAAAAATTCATTTTGAGGTGATTATTTTTTTATGGTCCTACTGAAATGTTTAAAACCCATTGGAAAAAAATCAGCTCCAAAATATTTTTTTACTATTTTAAAAAAATAGATATCATTCAAAGTCCTCAAACTAGTGGACCTCACTCTCTCTCTCTCTCTATCTATCTATCTATATATATATATATATATATATATATATATATACATGGTGGGAACCCATTTATCTTGGCCCAGGAAAGTAGTTGACCAGCCCAAGTTGCAAGAAGGACTGCCCGGCTTAAATCCACTATTCATTAAAGGCTTATGTATTTTACTTACACTGAAATACTTATGGATATATTCAAATTGGTTACCAAAATCTCGGAGGAGATATTCAGGGATAGCATTAGTTATCCATGATCATATTAAGTTACTTGTAGAACTCAATCTCTTATGTTACACATTTATAAATTGTAAACCCTGGTCCGGGGAAAAAGGATGTAATATCTAGCAATGAGAAACACTAATAAAAATATAGTAACCTCTTCATGGACGTAGGCAAGTTGCTGAACCAAGTATATCGACATTGTGTGTGTGATTTTTAGTTTTTGTATTTACAATTGCTTTCGTGGATCTTTATTGTGCTATTTTTTGCACTCACAATTGGCGCCGTCTGTTGAAGCGATAACTATTCCAACGAAATCATTCATCAACAGAAATCCCCTAATTTATCACCACAGAAGTAACATTCCTTAGGTTGGCGACGTGCATGATGACACACTCCCACCTAGGGTCAGGTCAGAAATTCGCCAGCAACCAAATCCCAGGTTTCGCCAAGAAAGGCAGCCTTCTGAAGAAAGTCAGGGGCCACCTAGGTATACACAGATCTCCAGGTTGGTCGACACTTACGAAGCTAGGCTTCGAGAAGAAGAGGAGGGTACACGCCTCCAGGTATAAGAAAATGCTCGCCTACAAAGGCGATTTGAAATAATGGAGAGAAATATCCATAGAGATACCAGGAAGTGTCGTGATAGGACTCCTACTCCTCAGGAGAGCAACACTCACAGCGAATGAGGAGCTCCAAGTGCGGCCAAGATAAATTTGAATGTGGCAGGTCAAAGCGTGATCGATCAGAACGTGGTCAATCAAAGAGGCACCACAGGAGCAATGATCATCAAGATGAGAACATCAGAATTTTGGTTCGTAGCGAGATGGACCTACATCTAGCCCATCGAGGAGGTAGTTCTACCATGGAGATAGCTAGGATAGCTCTCAACACCCAGATGAAATCCTTTTTTTAAAGGGAGATTGAAGAAGAGGAACCCTCAAAGAAGTTTGTCATTCCCAGGGACCACATAACATGACGGAAAGAAAAATGTTAAAATTTCCATTAATACTCAAAGTTATTACAATGAAATTAGAATTATGAATGATTTACAATGGAAAGTAATTACAAACGGGTCACTTGTATGATTTGGGTGACCTAGCCTTGGAAGACTCAGTTTCATCAGCTAGGCCATCCTACCCAAAGAGACTGATGGTATCAGCCAAAACTCTGAGACCTGACAGTCAAGTCTATCAGATAGTCCTCTGATGATCTCATCCTTGTTGTGAAAAGACTTGTGGTTGTTCTCAAGCTATTCCTTTAGCTGCCTATTCGCATTCTTAAGAAATAAAGTCCCCCCAGCTTCCTTATTTGGTCGAGACTTTTTGGTTATCTCAAACTGGACCCTCAAGTCATTATTTTCCTTTTTAATGAGAGAAGTAACATCCCTCGCTCCCAAGAGATCAACTTGTAGAATATAAGTCTTTTGGCATAAATGGACTCTGGATTGGCCAACTTCAGATCAAATCCTCCAACTTTAGGCAGCTCAAACATCCTTGTCAAACTTAGCCTTCAAATTAGGTAAAACTTCACTGTAATTGACTTGGTTAGTACGAATCATATCATGATAAATAGCATTGGCCACCACATCTTAATGGAAAAGTTAGCGCAGATTTCAGCATGCTTCTTTTGCTTGTGAAGACGCATCATAACCTAATATCTGGTCGAGGTTATTATCTTCAGCGATATCATCACAACTAGAAATGAGGAATCTTGCATGCCTTTATTGAAAGTCATAATATGTAGCGACGAGTGATGCACGTCTTGCCTCAAATTGAAAAGTGCAAGGTTAAGTGGTTGGTCATTCAGCTCAGCAAAGGAAAAATTATAGAGAACATTGCAAGATAAATGTATATTGAAGTTTATTAAAATAATAGATTTCATTGATAAAAGTTAATGGAGAAAAATCCTATATTACAGACTGAAGGAAAGTAAATATAGATACAATGTCTCCTAAAATAATCTAAGTCGAGCTCGTAGAAGCCTTTTCTCCCACCTTTGTCTTCTTACTAGCTTGAGCAGCACCAATGTGTTCCAGTTGGTTGGACCCATCATTGGCCTTCTCAACGTCTTGAGAGGCACCCACTTATTTTAAGACCTTAATAGTGTTGGATCTATCCTTTGCCTTCTCAGTATCCTGGTAAGCACCAACATGCTTCTATTGGTTGGCATCAATGCTAGCCACCTCAACACCAGCAGGCTAGTTGTCAAATGATTCCTCCTCATCGTCTTCATCATCGTCGTCATTGATTGGAGGAAGGGAGCCTTCATCATTCTCTTTGAACCTCAGAGTCCTCCAAGATTCCAGCCTTGATAAGGTCTTCGTCCCAACTACTATTTAAAAAACACCTTCTTGAGGTATTCGATATACTTTTTGTAACACCCCGCCCGCCCGGGGAGAGCGAACGGAGCGCTAATGCGATAAAATAACTAAATCCACAAGTAACAAGGTATAGAGCATCTAAATCCCACAATAACAAAAGAGAAACTACAAATCTCAATCTCTTCAAATTAAATACCAAATCTCTCGAATTACATACAACGACTAACTCGAAAATAAAATACAAATCTCCAAAGCTTTATACATCAAAATAATACATATCTTTCCCAAACAATCCTCGCTAAAATCAATCTCCATAGCGCCCCAAAATCCGCGCTAACCTGCAACTAAAAGAAAATATGGGGAAGTACACAATACGACAGAAAAGATGCTCAACAAATATATATAAGCGATGAATAAAGCGTAACAACACGAGTACGAATATTCAAATCAAAATGTAAATCTCAAAGCAATTATCAATATAATTTCTCAACAACACATCAATGGGTCACCAGGCCTCACCACATTCGCATATGCTTTATCAAGCCATAGCCCGGGAATAGGTATTTTGGCGGGTACTCAACATCCGTGCCATATTAAAATCTCATGACAACGTGCTCATCAACAATATAATGATACCACATGAATCAAAATAATTTCAATAATTATTTTCCAGATTTCAATGAATTTATGAATTCAAATATGAGTTCAATTAAACAAGAATTCAAAGAGAATGACACTCGCAAGATTTAAGGAGCATATTGTGTAAAACCCCATACCTCAAACCATGATGAGAAACCAACGATCACATCCTCAAGATCAACAAAAAATATCTACAAAAGCTCCTCCAAGAACCTTCAATAAAATAGCCCCAAGATCACCTCTAATCTAAGGTTGGAACTCACAAATCTCAAGGGCCAATGTGTATATAAAAAGAAGAGGAATATAAAATATATTTGCTGCCAAAATTTGTGCCAAAAGTAGGTTAAAAGGGTTGTCCACGACTTTCTTTTATAATGCAAAGAAATGAAGAGTTGGAATCCAAAACACTCCTTTAAATAAGGCAAAGAAATGAAGAGTTGGAAGTCAAAACAACTCTAAGAATTAAAAACATTTTAGAACCCGTTTTAACTCCATTTTCTAAACCGTTTGAAATTCTCGCCTTTAAAAATAATAACCAACATATTTGAGTAATAAAAATAATTTTATCAAAAAGTTTATTTTCCTCCATTTTCCAGAAATTAATTAAAATAGCCCAAAATTACGCGGGTTGTTACACTTTTGAGCTTTAACTAAGGCCTTATCCCAACTATAATTAAATACATTAAATGTATCATGCGCAACTTCGGCCTTAGCTTCCTCAACTTTAGCCTTCGCCTCTTCAGCTTTAGCCTTAGTATGCTCAGGCTTAACCTTGGACTTTTCAATAACGACCTTAGCCTTCTTGGTAGCAGAAACTAGGCTGAAGGTTTCCTTGATCTTTTTATTAAGGTCGACATTAGCAGTCTCCAGCCTCAAAACCATCTCTCCAAGATTATTTACCTTGGTGGCGTAGTGTCACTAGCTTTCCCGACCGAAGTCAAGGCCTTAGTTACCTCATCCAAGGCTACCCCAGGTCGTAGGAAGACTTCCATAGGGCAACATATCTCTATAGAAAATGATTATAGTCAACCAAAAAAATGCAAAGCTCACAGGAAAGAAAAGTCAATAAGAGAAATGATGTGAAGAGAAATGCATATGTAAAAAATAAACTTACAAGAGACAGGGTTTGGGTGGAATTTTCCACGAACTGATCATGAGTTAAACTGGCGACCACTACCGTATCAACGGTTAGGCAGGTCGTCCTAATCAAATTGCGTGCCAAATCTAGTCGTTGGACGACAGAGTCGGTAAAAACTTTGCCCTTATCCACCGCATTCTCCCCCACGACAATAGGAGGGGAAGAGGAAGGAGTCTTATCCTTCTTAATTTTCTTGGAGGGGCCTTCATCGCCTTAATTGGGGAATCCCTAATTGCTAAGGGGTTAGCATGTCCACCACCCTCATATTTTTTTCTTGCAGACCGAGCAAGATCTTCTTACTTGCTCGCCTGGAGAGCAATAGGATTTTTTGGGGCTTAAGTTAACGAAAATTAGATTCATCATATTCCTCTTGGAGGTCATTTCAACAGGAGAAAGGTCGACGGTAGGGATGGATAAGAGAACTAATGACCCAAATAAGGAGGGTATTCTCTCCTCGTTTGAACTATTAGAGGTGGAAGCCTCCGAATCATTCAAATCGACCGGGATAGCTGGAGTCTGATCAACTGGATTTTCAAAAAAAAAATGGTTAAACTCGTGTAGCCGAGGCGAAATGTATTCGACCTTAGATGATCCCTTTTACAAGATTTGGCTTCACTGACCATTTTTTTGGATATCAATAAAGTTGGCATATTTGTCATGAGGAGGTTTCTTCTTTTCTTTAGTTATCAAGAAACAAAGAAAAAACAATTACAACAAGACAAATTCAATATAAAGGGGAAAATACAAAGTACAAATGCAAAAGACAGTTTAACATATTCCTCTCCCTTCTTGAGGGAACCTTGGCCCTTCATATTTTATGCCCTTAGGGAGAGAAGTATGTTGTCAGTTCTTCACAATCACACCGTGATCCCAATACTCTTTGTTGGAGTCAGGTAAGTTTATTACCAATGCTCGATTAGCCACCCTTGTTTTCAGGTAGTAAATATTTTCATGGGTTATCACCCATTGGTAATAGTACATGACCTTAGTAATGCCAAGGTTGGTCCCAAAAAAATCATTAATTAGGTGAACCCCGTTAACGATCCTCCAAGTATTTGGAGTGACCTAGGTAGGGATCTCAAAAAGTATTGGCAAAATTCAAGAAAAAAGTATATTTAGGGGAAAAATCAACCAACATTAGATAATGAAGATTGAGGGCAACCAATGACCCTCATCAAGCTTACAAAGGTCACAAGGACCATCAACTAATTCTACGGTAACCCAACTAGGGAGATAACTACGATTGAAATTTTCTGTGGTGTTTTCATTAATTGCATACACTATTGTTAAGAGTAAGGGGACGATACAAAGAAAGAATTAAGGAAGGAAAATCATAAATACAATAGCAAAATAGTAAGGGAGGTAAAAATAGAGTGCTTACAACGAAATGGATGGGGGTAGGACTACTTCTTCAAGTGATCCATTTTGAAATGAGAAGGAAAGAGATGGGCCTTTTATGGTGAGAAATAGCCTCATGGCTCCCCAAAATGATCATTGCTTGAATAGTAGTTGAAACAACATATTGCATATGCTGAAGCAACGACTATGTCCACCCACGGCTAAGTAACACTTCCAGATTACGAACCAGCCCCTAAGGCACTCAACGGGCAGAAACCCTTTAGTATCTGGGGCATTTACAATATTGCCCTCTAATCAATGTACAAAGATCTCATACAGTAGTTGACCTCTGACCAATAGAGGAATTATTCCATCGTTGACAAGCAAGAGGACTTATCCAACATTGCAACCGATGCAAAGCCTAGCAATCTCAATTAGCCCCTAGACTTTGGGGGCAATTGTGGAGCCAACCATTTTACTAGCACATACTCGGCCACATTGGCCTATAACCAAAGAAGTCATCCGGTTAAAATAAGAAGAACAGTTCAACTCAACTACACGTAACGGTTGGTTACAATCAAGAGATAAGGCCGAACTCTTAGCGATAGTTGTTAGTGGGGCTTAGGACTCTCCTATAAAGCCTTATAAATATAAACTCACCCCTTATGGGCGTGACATGTAACACGAGCAATACTGAAACTCTTCCGACTTGAATTATTAACTAATAAAGAACAAACTCTATCACCCTGTGGACGTATGCAAGTTAATGAACCACGTACATCTTATGTTGTTATGTGCGTGATATCATTCTCTTTTACAATATTTATTGTTCTTAGACTTCTATATATTGAATCTAACATGTAGGAATTTACCACATACAATAACCATATAAAATGTACATATAGTACATATGTTTGAAATAATATTATCAATTAATGTGTGTATATAGTTTTATTGGGTGTTATACAAGCCATATGATAATACATACATATATTTATGTATTATGTTGTGTATGTATACATTAATGTATTATGCATGTATGTATGTGTATATATATATTATATGTATTTATGAATATTATATGTATTTATGTATCATGTTTGTATGTGTGTGTATATATTATATGTATATTATAATGCTCTTGTGCGGACTGTCCCGCATTTTAACAATGCGGACTGTACGTGCATCACCGGACGGTGAGCCTAGAAATTATCGACTAAATTATAGGCACCCTCTCTCTCTTTTCTAGGCTCACTGTCGGGTGATACATGTCCAGTCAGCACTGTTAAAGTGCGGGATAGTCCGCACAAGAACAGTATTGTATATGTATAACATACACACATACACACACATATATATACACACTAATTGTGTGTGTTAGTTTTTAATTTTTAGAAAATAGAATATAAAAGCAAGTTTACCAAATGTACATTAATATTTTAAAATACAAAAAATTAGATTTAAAAATAGTTTTTAAATCTAATTTTCTGAATGCATAACCAAATGGACCTAGATTTGTGAGTAACTCCACCCCTCCCTTTAATGAACTTTTAAAATGTCAATAGCATATAAAAAAGAAAAGAGTACTTCTATTGTAATATAATTTTTTACATAATTTGTTTTTCAAAATTACACGTTGCAGCGTGTTATTAGTGTGTTCTTTAGTTCCACTGGCGTGGACCCTACAAAAGAACCAATGAAAACCCTCCACCTCATTCGGTAATTTCACTTTCGCTCAAAAATTCAATCTCAGTATGATTTTCGAAAAGAAAAAGGAAAGTAAAAATGAAAAAACAAAATATTGGAGGAGTTATTAGCGAGGACAAGATAGGCATATTAGCCATACACGTTTCTAAAAATCCTAAACCGAAAGAAATTAAGTCGAAATCAACGGCGTAGACCACCCCAACTCAAAATCGAATGTGACAACAGCTCTACACAAATCTGATTGGTCCAACACTTCATTTATGACATCATACCTTAAAATAACACACACGGTCTCGTTGCTATACATACATGGTTGCATTCATGTTTTCTTTCATTCCACCAAAACACACCCAGAGAGAGATAGAGAGAAACTGAGTAGCTATATACAATATTAGCTGACACACATCGAACAAAGCAATGGATGGCTGTTGGAGGAGACGAGCTTCTTTCATCGTTTTCGGAATCGTTTTGTTTGGTAACTGTTTTTATCTGTCATCTCACTAAATATCAACTACTTTTTTATATCTCCAGTTATATATATATGTTTGTGTGATAGAGACTGTGAGCGAAAGAAATACTCGTATCTTTTGTTGAACGTTTTAATGTCATGTATCGCACAAAATACAACGTTTTAATGCACATCTCGGTGTTGATACGTCTTAATCATTGAAACTTAGTCACCAAGTATATTTGGGCACCAAGTACTTCAAAATAGTTTGTCAAATCCCACCTCATGATATATGTATGAAAGTGTACACACACATATATATTGAGAGAGAACCTGAGAGTATCTTGTACATACCAATCAGTATATATCAAAGGTGTATACCAATTTTTTAAAATAATAAAAAAAATATTTTTCGATTGAATTTTTTTATATTGGATTTAAACATTTCAATAGACTCATATAAAAAAAATCGACTCAAAATAACATTTTATGCTGTTTTAAAAAAATCGATTAAACTTTCGCATGTTTTAAAAACATTTTAAAATATGTAAAAGTTTGAACGATTTTTTAAAAATAGCAAAAAAAAAAAAAATTGTACTCATTTTTTTATATGGCTCTCCCAAAATGTTTAAATACCACATAAAAAAACTCAACTCAAAACATTTATAAAATGGGTCCGTGCCAGCGGTATGCACTGTTGCTATGTACAGGAGCTTCTCTCTCTCTCTCTCTCTCTCTCTCTCTATATATATATATATATATATATAATAATGTTCCTGTGAGAACTAGTTCGCATTTTAAAAATGCGGACCGGACATGTGTCACCTAACAGTGCACCTAGAAATTATCGCCTTATTTATAGGCACACTCTCTCTTTTCTGGGCTCACCGCCAGGCGACACATGTCCGATCCGCATTCTTAAAATGCGGACTAGTTCGCACTGTATATATATATATATATATGGACTGGCTCAAATACGGGAGCTTCCTTATGTGACTTCCAGCGGGATTTTTTAATTAATATATACACCCCAACATAAATACATATTTATTAAAAAAGATAATTATTTTTAGTTTAACCGATTTAGTCCCTCGAATACCCATTTACTCAATAGTCTCTTATTTTTATAACTATTTTTATAAATATTTATATATTTATAAATATATAAATACATATTTATATATGTATTGTATGTATGAGTGAGAATATATGTATGCATATAATGTACGTATGAATGTATGAGAACTGCTCAGATAATCACATGCTTGTGTGAATGATGTGGATCGGATGTTATGTTATGCATGCTCTCATTAAGATTTAGTGATTAGACCAAAAAAAAATGTATGCGTATATATGTGTGTATGTGTTATGAACTTATGATGATAATTTGTATGTTGTAATTGACAAATTTGCTTTATGTTTATGTATGTACATAGATAAATAGATATTTTGAAATTATTAGATAAAAATCTGGATTTTTTATATGTTTTCTTTTGTTCTTTCTAGGTGTTGCGAATCATCGGGATATAGTGCAAATTAAAATATGGCATATACTATCATTAGCTTTTGTTAATTTTAGGTCCACTCTGTTTCCTTTTCCTAAACTAAGGACATGCATTAGATGTATATTTTTGCGAATCAGTTCCTGGGTTTTTTGTCTCCTCATCCTCATTATGTCTCCATTCTCAAGTTAGATCTTTATATGTATCTTGTATACGGGTTTCCGCCCCTTAGGCGGCTTCTTTTAATACACTTTGCTTACTTATCAAAAAGAAAAATTGTGTCAGTGTAACAAAGTGTTGTGTATTCTCATTTAATACACTGTGCTTCTAATAATACACTGTGCTATCCACTCTCGTTGCTCCAGTGGTAAGGGATGAGTTCAGATTGTGTGGGTTAAGCGCACGGTCTCGAGTTCAATTCCCCAAATGATACCAGACTTTAATTGGGGTGTGTGTTAGGGTGGCTCTGGCACTAGCACCACCCCCCCCCCTATTTAGCTTGCATGGGGGAGTCCAACGGACTCGTTCGTGTGGAGGTTCAGGATTATCAAAAAAAAAATATACAATTCTTTATTGCAATGTCACATCGGTTTGTGTACACAATCTTTTTAGGTAAGGAAATAAGACAAACTTTTGGAACATGTAATATAGTGACTATAAACTAGAAAGAGAGAATGAAAATCTTAAGCTTTTCAGTTGAAGACATCTTTTGCTATTTCTATACTGGACTATTCAATAGCATCATCAACTCATTTAGTCCCATAAAATTAATGGTAATGCAAGGCATTAAAGTGGTTATTATTTCTCTAACAGGAGGCTTATTCGCTTTCTCCATTGCGGCAGAGGAAGCCACCAAATTGGGGACCGTAATTGGAATAGACCTTGGTACTACTTATTCATGTGTTGGTGTTTACAGAAATGGTCATGTTGAAATCATAGCTAATGACCAAGGTAACCGTATAACCCCATCATGGGTCGCCTTCACTGACGAAGAGAGATTGATCGGTGAAGCCGCAAAAAATCAGGCGGCTGTCAACCCCGAGAGGACCATCTTTGACGTCAAAAGACTCATTGGAAGAAAGTAATAATTTTTTCTTTCTTGTTTTCATGTACTTTATATATGTGAATAATTAGTGAGCCTACAACATTCGTCATTAAACATACTTAGAAATCATACCTCTATTTTCCTAGACTAGATGGATGATTTTATTTAATGAAATTTGGTGAAGATGATCTCATTCAAAATTCCTACCAATTTCAACAGCCCAAAATGTACTTTAATATCCAACTTACATTTCACCACAAAATTGTAAATTTGTAGAATAAACTTGGTGGACATGATCATCTCCATTAAATTTCAATAAAATATTATTTGTTTGATTATAAAAAGTGGAGGTATGTTCTTTAACTATGTTGGAGAGCCTAATTTTTTAAATAATATTTGAATATCTATTTGTTTATGTGATATGTTTTTACTAATAGATTTGAGGACAAGGAGGTTCAAAGAGACATGAAGCTTGTTCCATACAAGATTGTGAACAAAGATGGAAAGCCTTATATACAAGTGAAAATCAAAGATGGGGAAACCAAGGTATTTAGTCCTGAGGAGATTAGTGCCATGGTTTTGACAAAGATGAAGGAGACAGCAGAGGCATACCTTGGAAAGAAAATCAAGGATGCTGTTGTCACAGTTCCTGGTAGAGTGAATCTTTTTAATACTAAATCCTTAATGAATGAAACTAAATTTTGATATGAAATCTGATTATTGAGACATGACATTTTTTTCTATTGAATGATATGTACAGCTTACTTTAATGATGCCCAGAGACAGGCTACCAAGGATGCAGGTGTTATTGCCGGATTAAATGTTGCAAGAATTATCAATGAACCAACTGCGGCAGCCATTGCCTATGGGATGGATAAGAAAGGTGAAGAAAAGAACATTCTTGTGTTTGACCTTGGTGGTGGGACATTTGATGTTAGTATCTTAACCATTGATAATGGTGTTTTTGAGGTTCTTGCTACAAATGGTGACACTCATCTTGGAGGTAAACACGATATCTCTTGTTCTATGATTTTCCCCATTTTATAGATTAGATTCAAATTCATATATTTGAACAACTCATGTTCCTTTTGAAGTAGACTCATTGTAATAGAACTTGCAGTTCTGTATCTCATTGAAGTTTAGGCTCAAGTATATGAGGCCATGTTCTTGGCATGACATAAATTTTACTGTTCCGAGACATAATAGAACCCCATAATGATTGTTGGAAAACTTTGTTTTTATAGAGACAATTATAACTGCAAAATATGTCCTTAAGCTTCTAAAGTTCCATTTGGCTATTTTGCCTTTTAATGCATAATGTGGAACTCTGAATGCTAAATGTTGTTATGAAAGAACCTCTGTATATATGAACTTATTTGATTTAGAATAATGAATACAATTTATTAGTTTTTCTTTACCATTATTAATAGTTTATTAACCTTTATTATATTAATGTTTGTTAGCAAAACCAATTGGTAAATGAACATAGAAGGTCTCTTAAGTTATGTTCATTAACATAAGATCAATTCCTTTCTTAATGTTCAAATTTTGCATGTGGAACTATAAGTTTACATTCACGGAAATCACAAACGCCCAAACTAATGAAACTCAATTCAGCATTCAGAGGTAAAAACAAATATCCTCTAATGGAGTTTGACGGGTGAATTAACATTTAAATACCCCTGCAGGTGAAGATTTTGATCAGAGAATTATGGAGTACTTCATTAAACTGATCAAGAAGAAACATGGGAAGGACATCAGCAAGGACAATAGAGCACTAGGGAAACTAAGAAGAGAAGCCGAGCGCGCCAAGAGAGCTTTGAGTAGCCAACATCAAGTCCGCGTCGAAATCGAATCTCTTTTCGATGGTGTAGATTTCTCCGAACCACTCACCAGGGCTCGTTTTGAGGAGCTGAACAACGATCTATTTAGAAAGACCATGGGACCTGTTAAGAAGGCCATGGAAGATGCTGGTTTAAAGAAGGGACAAATTGATGAAATTATACTTGTCGGTGGAAGTACTAGGATCCCTAAAGTCCAACAGCTTTTGAAGGAATATTTTGATGGAAAGGAGCCAAATAAGGGAGTGAATCCAGATGAGGCTGTTGCTTATGGTGCTGCTGTACAAGGAGCTATTTTAAGTGGAGAGGGTGGTGATGAAACAAAAAGTATGTCTTATTTCCTTTATGCTCTCCTAGTAAAAGTCTTGTTTTTATAAATATCATGAAATTATCATCCTGCTTTTAAACTATTGCACGCATACGAAATTTGGCATACGATTTGGTATGAACCATGAACCACTGTCAAGCGAAATTTGGAAGGATAAATTGTTCCCTTAAAGGTTTGTGGATTTGGATGGGGACTCAAAATTTGGGACAGTATATTAAATTGAAGATATTGGTAATTTAAAAGAATAAGAATACTTCATCAATGTAACCATTCATCCTACGAAAACTACCCATTATCATTCATTATTAAAATTATAGGAAGAACCCCTTAATATCTCGATAATGATATAAATAAATTTATATTATCTTTATTATATTACACAATTTTTTTGAAAGTATTTCAGTTTTTCTCGGCCCACTTTAATCATTCCTCCCAATGTCATTCCAACAATCAATCCATAATACCCTAGATTTGACATGACAACAATTAAATCTTAAATGAATGTAAATTTTGAAATTAAATCCCATAAAAATAAACCTATAAAATACAAGATAGACCTAACAAATACATGATTATTTTTTTACTCCTAATATTATATTAAAATAATTAATAATGAAAATGGAACATGTTCGGGCATGTAATGCACAGTTAAGCTCTAGGCAAGCAACTTATACAGTTACACTAATGTTACATTAATTACATTTTCTTTATGTACATAACACATAAAAATATTGATCTGCTCAGCCCAATTTAAATCAATATTTGACTTTTGCGCCTATTAAGGATAAACTATTAAGGATACGCTAATCCATGGATACACCAATTCATGGTCAAGATCAAAACATATTACCTATTGTGACTTTTAGTTTGTTTTACTGTAATTAAATTGAGGTTCCAATTCATTTGATTGACTACTGACCCTTGTGCATTTCATCAGATGTTGTTCTCATTGATATTGTCCCTCTCTCTCTTGGTATCGAAACTGTTGGTGGAGTGATGACCAAATTGATTCCTAGAAACACTGCTATCCCAACCAAAAAATCCCAAGTTTTCACAACCTACCAAGACAAACAGACATCAGTCACCATTCAGGTACTATGTCTTCTTCACTAGCAGTTTCCCCATTAAAAAAATTGGACTTGTTTCATCTTCTAATATGACCTCAATTTCCTTGCAGGTTTTTGAGGGTGAAAGAAGTCTCACAAAAGATAACAGGTTGCTCGGGAAATTCGATTTAACCGGAATAGCTCCAGCTCCAAGGTTTCTATCTTCCCATACTTTCCAGAGTTGTTTGTATTAAGTAGTGCAGTAGTATGGGGTCTAAATTTCACTATTTGCACTTTGCATTCTCTTTCTGCACTTTGTTACGTTTTTTAGGATTTTTTTTCGCAACCCTTTTTTCTGAGTGTTTCAAAAGCCCCTAAGTGCAGTTATTGCAAAAAGGGAACTAGTAGTTCTTCGAAATGCATGGCAGGTCCAAAATTTTCATAATTTGAACTTCGAGGTCCATTTCCCCATTTTGTCACAGTTTTTAGTAGTGCTTTGAAATGCACTCTGGGGTCCATTTTTACATTTCTTGCTTCCTAAGATTTTTTGCTAGACTGTTCCCACAAAAGTGGTTTGAAAACTGAAAACAGATCCCACACTAAAACTTTCTATCAAAGTTTCATCCTGGTCTTTATCTAACTAGAAGTATAATGTATTTGTTTGAACTTTGAACAGAGGACAACCTCAGATTGAAGTTACATTCGAGGTAGACGCCAACGGTATTCTCAATGTGAAGGCCGAAGACAAGGCTTCACACAAATCCGAAAAGATCACCATTACCAACGAAAAGGGTCGGCTCAGTCAAGAGGAGATCGAACGCATGGTCCGTGAGGCGGAGGAGTTTGCCGAAGAAGATAACAAGATGAAGGAAAAAGTCGAGGCTCGAAACAAATTGGAGACTTACACTTACAACATGAGGGATCAGATCAATGATAAGGACAAGTTGGCTGATAAATTGGAATCGGACGAGAAGGAGAAGATTGAAACCGCGGTGAACGAGACTCGTGAGTGGTTGGATGATAATCAAAGCGCTGAGAAGGAGGATTATGAGGAAAAGTTGAAGGAGATTGAAGATGTGTGTAACCCGGTGATTACTGCGGTTTATCAGAGGTCTGGTGAGCCGGAAGATGATGATAATTCACATGATGAGCTGTAGAGAGATTTTTTAAGCTCAGGTTTTGATTAATGCAACTTGCAAGTAATGATAAGTATAGGTTAGGTAGATTTTGTTCATTTTTGAAAGATATGTTTATGGATTGATGTTTTTTAGAGTGATTTTGAACCTCTACGTGATGATCAAATACAACTTTGATAGTAAAAGAATCTCGTTCAATGTCTCTTGTTTTCCTAGACTTTGCTATGTCTTATTGGCCTTTTGACAATGGGTTGTGTTCTGTCTTACTGGAACTCTATATGAGATGCAATGATAAATTTGGCAACCTTAAATGACAAATATGATAACAGATTGTGACTAGAAAATTCCTAGATAAAATATACTCTATTATCATTCTCTATCCTTTTGGTCTCTCACTCATTTTTTCACAACTATTGTATCCACTATCCCACTATGAATCTGGAGGCGTCCCTAAAGAATACCGAGTGGGGGTTTTAGAAATCTTTTATATATAGTAGTTTGAATAGTAGTAAAGTTCTCAATGTGATTTTATAAAGTAAAAAGTATATAAAGATAACTTTTGTAAACTAAAAGTATAAAATATAATTATAAAGAGCCTCTGTGAATGACAAACCTTTGCATATTGATCCTCTTAAACAAGCCTATGCACCAACTTTGAAATTTGGTACTACATTGAGCATCTTCAAATCTTTATTTTTTTGGTACTAAATTGAGCATCTTCAAATTTTTATATCTTTTTTCCTTGCGCTGGATCCCCTCGAGGTTTTTATTGGATTTTTTCTTCACCATATTGGTGCGTTGGTCATTTTTGTTTCAAATGGTTTCGATGATGTGAATTCTCAATATCATAGTGCTTTCTCCCATGATAGTGTGTTTAATAGAGACTCTCCGTCCCAAATTAATAGTCGTTATTTGAAACAACAGTCTTTAAAGATTTATAGAATCGATGACCAATATTAAGACTTGTTCACCATCACAAATTTTGGTTCGTCAATTACGTTTAAAAAGGGAAAGTTATTATTAATTTGGGATGACCCAAAAAAGAAAACGGACTTTTAATTTGGGACGGATGAAGTATATAAATTAATTGGATTGGTATCTTCTCTTGCTCGCTTAGGAGTCGGATGTAACACCCCACGATTTTTGAGACTGAGAAATTAAATTTTGGGAAAATAAAATTTAATTTAAATCGGAGAATTTTAAATTTGGGAATTTAAGTCCAAAAATATAGGATGTTGTAAAGTATTCCGGATGAGGATTTTGAGGGTATCATTGATCCCGGAAGGGTCGAGATAGTCAAAATGACTGTCATTGAGTTTTATTTCGGCTCCGGAATGTTTTTAAGTCAGTTGACTCGAATTGGAGTAAACGAGTCATTTAAAGAGTGTATTAATATTTAAAATTGGGTTTATTGTTTTAAAGGATTTAAGGCTTACGGATGAAGCCTTCTCTTTTGAGAAAAGAGAGAAAAAGAAAGAAAAGAGAAAGAAGAAGAAAGAAAAGGAGAGAGGGAGAAAAGCTTGGGGATTTCCGGCCAAATCGCGACATCGAGGACGATCCAACCTCTACAAATCTGAGGCAAGTGTTTAATCTTGCTAAATAGCTATTTGTGTATTTCATTTCATAATTTGTGGGTTAAAGAAATGGATTTTTGGGTATAAACATCAAAACCTAAATTTTGGTTCAAATCTTGAAATTGAAGATTTTAATTGGGTTTAAGGGATATAAATTGATGAGGTTAAATTTAGGATGTGTTTTGATGTTGGAAATTATGTTGGGATTGAAGATTAAGGGTTGGAAGTAGCATAAATCAAATTTTGGGGAATTTTGGGTTATAGAAAAATAGCCATTTTCGTGGCTTTCTGAACTGGCCGAATCGATTCGCCCCCACCGAATCGATTCGCCAGGTTGCAGAAGTCTCAGGTCTTTAGGACCGAATCGATTCGCCCTAGCGAATCGATTCGGAGGGTTACAGAATCCCAGGTCCCTTGGACCGAATCGATTCGGATGGGCCGAATCGATTCACTGTTGGGCCGAATCGATTCGGAGAGGCCGAATCGATTCGAAAACAGAGCATTTTGAGAAATTTTCTCTTTAGTGAATTCAAATCCTTTTTGGTTGGGTTTATTGATTTGGGGCTTTCTCTTATGAAGTAAGAGATATCTTTTGGTGACTTATAGGGGGTCTCTCACTTAGTATATGATAGTGGGGACTTCTTGGAAGAATTGGATAAGAAATATCCATGTATGTTGTGAAATTTCTAGGCCGACCTTTATGTCAAATCCTTATAAGGATAGGATATTGTTAAGATACAATTTGGGGCCAAATGGAAGAGAGTGGTCTCATACTCTTAAAGAGTGAGGGGTTTCATATCCTTAGAAATGTTTAGACTAAGGAATAATTGATAACTCAATAGGAGTAAGAGTTCCTGAGATTTATTTGAACCATAGGTGAAATTGGGAACGTTTGGGATCGTACTATCGACTAGAATAAGCGGTAGCATAAATTCTAGTTAGGATAGTTTACACGAAATTGTGGGGATATGACCATTGAGATTCCAATACTTGAAACGAGGTTGGAATAATTTGAGGTTTTAGACTATTAAGCCATTGATATGCCTATGGTTAAATAGTACTAAAGGAAAATATGTACTTTTAAATATGGATGAATTGTGTAGTGATGGATTCCTACACAAACTATTGGGTGATAACCCTAATGTTGAATATATATGTATAGATATATACATATGGTTTTGGGAGACTATTCATCATAGGAAAAATGATTGAATATGTTTCAAGTGAGGGATTGTATTCACATATCAAGGTAAATGATATCAGTTTGTGGTGACGGCTTGTATATTGAGGATTTATGTATACTTATAGCCGGGTTTGTATATCTTATACATATGAACGAGAACTAGTTTATATATATAGATATATGGATATGTGAATATGTGTATATATATATATCTGTATGCATATAAATATATGGATATATTTATGTTGTGGACATACATGGTATGGATATTTAAAACGTATATGATGGTTTATTATTTGATCATATGATGGGATCATATGGATGTATGTATATTGCGCATGTGAGAGATATATATACTTATGTGGTTAAGCATACCCCGCTCATGCTATCATTGGGAAGTTTCCGCGCAGAGGGTGAGCATCCTGGCATATAGAGCAGGGTGTGGATATTCCCCAGGTCATAGTCGTCCAGTGTGTTATTATACGATAGATATATTTTTGGGATGAGACGTGGTGGGTATGTTTCGTCTCATTGCCAATGGAGCTATGACCGCTTCCCGGGACGTCGTGTGTGTAAGTTATCACGAGGTGGGTGTCGTTGATCCCCACCAGGTGGTCCCCAGTTGCTACGTGAGCCGGGCATCTGGGAAGATGATAGTATTGATGCAGTTTTATCGGCGATATATATAGCCGGGTGGATGATGTGCATGTCCATTGTACATCATATATGATACGTACACTTGGTCATGGGTATGGATGATTGGTATATGTATATATATGGTGAGCATAAAATACCTATAAATATATATTTATATATCCTATAGATGAAAGGATATAGAATCTTTGTGGAGTACATCTTGGATGATTATGGTGTACTAGATTGATGGGGGTTGATGTATCGCATTTAAGGAATATTTCGGTTACATCATCCCAAGGATATTATTGGAGTTTTGGTAATAGTGGTAGTATTATATTGTATGTATGGCATCATGGATCTCTAGGATCGACATTGTCAAGGAGTAGTGTAACGGGGTGGTTCCTTATTTGGATTTCGCTTTGCGAGACACCCCACGCATGAAACACGGTGCAGTGTTGAAATTGGAGAAAAGTTCTGCCAGTTATGGTATGTACGGCATTATGGATCTCTATGATCGACATTGTCAAAGAGTAGTGTAACGGGGCGGTTCCTTCTTTGGATTTCGCTTTGCGAGACACCCCACGCACGAAATGTAGTACATTGTTGAGAGTAGAGAGAAGTTCTGTGGCATAATGGATCTCCAGGATCGACGTTGACATGGAGTAGTGTAACGGGGTGGTTCCTTGTTTGGATTTCGCTTTGCGAGACACCCCACGCACGAAACGCAGAGCAGCGTTGAAATTGGAGGGAAGTTGTGTCAATTATAAATTTTGCATGCTTATTAATTAGAAATTAAATCATATGTTTCAACCCAAATGCATAGTGGGTAACTTATTAAATTCATAATTGGTTAAAGTATAAACCGGAATCCACTAAGCCTAATAAGGCACTCATGATTGAAAATAATTACTTAACTGTGGATAAAAAGGAGTGGATTCTTGGGGTATGATAGGAAGGTAGATCTCGTGGGTATAGGCTAGGCCTATGATAAGTTAGGTTGTCCTAATAAATGGGGGTAATTTAACTAACAAAAATTGAGGACGCGAATAGGTGCGCGCCTTTAGATGAGAGGTGAGTTGGGGCTCCACGAGAGTGCGATCCCATTTTAATTATGAAATAAGTGCACCGATATTTATTATGCACGGTTAACACACTTGCTAAATATTTTCACAACTCGGGCTCTCACCCGTTTACTTTTCTCTCCTGCCTGTATATATATATATATATATATATATATATATATATATATATATATATATATATATTATTACAGGTGTCCTACCGCATGGATGCCGGGTGACTTTCTATCCAGAGTCTTGGGAGCCGTGACAGGTGCGGACTGTTGCGGGATGTATCTGGTAGTCGCCTCCTACTTTCAAAATTCTAGGTAGGATTCATGTTGTATATCGGGTTTGTGCCCAAGGGATATTTATAGATGTTTATATTTATTCCATTCCAGTTATTGTATTTGCTGTGACCCGACAGCTTATTCGGGTCTACTTTTTTTGTATATTATGTGGTAGTTATTTCTTTCATTTTTTTTTATTCTAGCATTTCATTTATGTAGTTCTTTTATGCATCTTTCTTTCTTTTATTAGTAGTGTTAGTTGGTTATCTGTTCCATTTTATTTAATTTTAACATCTCGCCTATATGATATCGGGTAGTTAGTCCTATATTATATAGTACCGACAGTTGATGTTGAGACTAGACCATATGAAACTCCTGATTTAATATAATATAGGGCTGGCCACCCGTTATTATTTTAGGCGGGGTGTCACATCGGATCCTAATTAATTACTTAGGTTGTGGTAGAGTACACCTTCCTAAGACAAATTAAAATGAGGGATGATTCATTTCACACATGAATACTACTGATTCAATATATATGATTTATATTACTCAATATAATAAAGATATTATTACTATATTGTTCTATTTTTTATTGGGTAATTTTATTTAGGGCTTGAAATTGGTTTTGACCTCAACCTCACCAAATATGCATCCTTACGTTCACACTTAGGTGATTCTCTTTGGTATAATCAATATGAAGTTGAATGCCACAAATATAACCACCCTTTGATGTCAGCTAAGGTGGTTTGATGAAGTTTGAGGTCTTTGTAATGAGCAAAGAGCTCTTTGAAAGAACCTGGTTGGCTTCTCCAAGTACTTTTTACTCACTTGGGACTCATAAGACAAGGAAACAGGCTAAGCCGCCTAAATATGGAACTATATGAGTACACCAAATTGGCTTCTCTAAGTAATTCTCTTGTTTTTCAAGACTTGATCATTTTTTTCACCTTTTGACAATCGGTTGCGTTGTGTATAATCAATATGAGTATGAGATGCAATGATAAATTTGGCAACATTAAAGTGACAATTATGATACAACTAGGTGGCAGAGTATGACTAGAATCTAAAAAAAATAATAAATAAAAAAAAAGGTGACAGAGTATGACTAGAAGAATCGCAGATAAAATATTTTGTATATTCACTCAACATTCTTTTGGTCTCAGTCATTCATTGGCAACTATTGTACCCACTATCGCATCCAGGGGTGTCCCAAAAGACTCCCGAGTGGGATAATATTAGGGTTCTCAATGTGATTTTATAAAGTCAAAAGTATATATAGATAACTTTTAAAAACTAAAAGGTGTAAAAGATAACTACAACGAGCCTCTATGAATGACGAACTCTTAAACAAGTCTATGCACTAATTTAGAAATTTGGTACTGCATTGAGCATCTTCATATTTTGAGTCTTTTGTTGAGAATAACGAGTACAAAACTCTAATATTCGCAAGAAATGATAATAAGGAAGTACTCAACAAACTACACTTTCAAAACACTTAAAGAAGACAAACTCTTAAAATACCACACTCAAACTACAAATATAAAGGAGACATATTGCCTTATGTTATTTTTTTGCTACTACTTGGATGATATTAACCAAATGATAAGCTTGCCTATTTATAGGCTAAGTAAGCAAATTATAGCCACAAATTTCTTATTTTCCCTTCCAACACTCATTCAATTTGTGGTGACCTAACTTCTCCATTAATGGTAGTGGGATTAACTAGTGGTGACCTAATTTCTCCACTAATGGTAGTGGGCTTAATTAGTGGTGACCTAATTTCTCCACTAATTGGTGTTGATATCTTAACACTCCCTCTCAACACCAACTCCCATTCCTTTCACCATGCCGAACTGACGACGAAAGTTTTCGAACATGCTTGCACTCAACCCTTTCGTGAACAAGTCCGCAATTTAATCATCTATCTTGATTCGTATCATCTCAATTTCTTCTTGCAGAACCTTCTCTCTGATAAAATGATAGTGTACTTCCACATGTTTAGTTCTGGCATGAAAGACTAGATTCTTCGCCAAACGAACTACCGACTGGTTGTCACAGTACAACGGAACTTCATAATCTACTGGTTGATGTAGATCGTTCATCAACTGTATTAACCACGTACTCTCTTGAGCTGCCATTATTGATGCTCGATACTCTGCTTTCGTAGTTGACAAAGATACCGTCGGTTGTCTCTTACTACACCAAGAAATTGCTCCAGTTCCAAGCTTGAACACGTACCCGGTAGTTGATCGGCGAGTGTCGTGATCTCCTGCATAGTCAGCGTCACATTAGCCAACTAACTTGGAATCTTCACCTTTCTTGTACAAAATACCATAGTTAGCTGTACTCTTCACATTGCATCTCATACCACTAGTTAATGAGACTTCTTTAGATTTTGCATGTACCGACTCATCACACCAACTGCATAAGAAATTTCAGGTCGGGTCAAGGTTAGGTAGATCAGACAACCTACTAATTGTCGATACATCATGGCATCTTCCAAATCTTTTCCTTCATGCGCACACAACTTGCCATTTGGTTCCATCGTTGTCGAGATTGGCTTGCATTCGAGCATTCCGAACTTCTTCAATAAATATTTGGAATAATTTTTCTGACAAAGAAATATTCTTCTTGTGTACGGTCAACCTCTACACCAAAAAAGTGCTTGAGTTATCTAAGTTCCTTCACCTGGAAACGAACTGAGAAATTCTCCTTTGTTCGAAGAATTTTTGCCTCATCATCACCGGTTATGATTAAATCACCCACGTATACCAGTACAATATCTAACTTTCCTCCATTAGCTTTGACAAACAAGCTAGAATCCGCAGGTGTTACTGAATAACCACTTTGAGTTAGAAATTCAGCAATCTTACCATACCACACCCTTGGTGCCTGTTTCAATCCATAGAGTGCCTTTCACAACTTACACACATGCTCAGGATGATCTTGATTATGAAAACTCATTGGTTGAATCATGTAGATCTCCCGATCTAACTCCCCATGAAGAAATGCATTCTTCACATCCATTTACCACAAATTCCAGTCTTTGTTGGCTGCAAGTGCGAGTAGGAATCGTACAGTTGTAAGCTTTGTCACTGGACTAAATGTTTCTTCATAGTCTAGTCCATATTGTTGAGAGAACCCTCGAGCCACCAGTCGAGCTTTGTATCTCTTAATTGATCCATCTGGACGACGCTTTATCTTGTAAACCCATTTACATAATATGGCTTTCACATCTCTTGGCTTCGGCACGAGATCCCAAGTCTGATTTTGCTCCAGTGCAGTGATTTCTTCTTCCATAGCTTTAATCCACTCAGAATTCTGGAATGCTTCTTCAAACGAATCAGGTTCTTTTACACTTGCTTCTTTATCAATGGCTGCGTTGGCGTTTTTGGGATTTGGCTTTCTGATTCTTATTGACCTCCTGAGTTGTGATTGTGGAGTTGATACTTCCATTTCACTAGGTCCACCTTCTTCATCTGGTTGGTAATATACACCAGTTTTCCAAGTATTCTGAGTTACTTCTTGCTCAATATTATCATCATCATATGAATCTTCAGCTTCATGTGAGCTTGATAGGATTTGAGGAGTCTGCTCTCCCATTTTCTATTACAACTTCTCTTTAAATTCCTTCGAGTTTGATAACACCTCCTTTTATGAGGACCACCAAGAAGATGCTTCATCAAACACCACATCTCATGATGTGTAACATCTTCCAATCGTAGCATCGCAACATTTCCACCCTTTCCTCTGGTTGTCGTATCACACAAAGATACATCTGACGGATTTTTTATCAAACTTTCTACGTAGATGGTTAGGAACAAATACATAGCATACACAACCGAATACTCTAAAGTAACTAACCGTCGATTTCATGTCCCATAATTTCTCAAAGGGTGAAATAAACTCTAACCTTGGTTGAGGAAGTTTGTTCATCACATGGGCTGCAGTTCTCATAACTTCAGCCCAAAATCTTCCCAATACATTCTTAGCATGTAGCATACTCTGATAAACTTTTGCAAGATGTTGATTCTTTCTCTCTGCTACTCCATTCTATTGGGGGGTGTTGGCACAAGTAAATTAATGACGTATTCTACAGTCTTGTAGATACTGGAAAAACTCATTTGAGGTATATTCTCCTCCATTATCTGTGCGTAGACAAATAATCTTCTTTCCCACTTCTCCTTCAATCGTCTCTCTGAACTCTTTAAACTTTGAGAACGTGTCAAATTTTTCTTTCATAAAGAAACCCATACATACCTGGAGAAGTCATCAATAAACGTTACCATATACCGCATCCCACCAACTGATGGTTGCTTGACTGGTCCGAACACATCAGAGTGAACTAACTCTAATGGTTCCTTTGCTCTAAACTTTGATTCCTCATATGGTAATTGATGTGCTTTACCATACTGGCATCCCGTACAGATCGTGTCTGTCCTCACATCAAATTGTGGAAGTCCCTTGAGCATCGACTTTTTCATCATCACGCTTAGCTTAGAATAGCTAACGTGGCCCAATCGCATGTGCCATAAATCTGTTGTCTCATTTTTTTCTTGTCTTGTCTACATATGCAGACTCTGATGACATCACGTAAATTGACTCCAATCATCATCCCTCCGTTGTTGGCATTCCTGAGATCTTGAGGTCTTGATATACCTTCACATCTCGTGGACCAAACAAGATAAAGTGGCCTGATGATGTTAAATGTGCCACTGAAAGAATATTTTTCCTCATACTAGGAACATGGTAGACATTTTGAAGAGGCACCTCGTTAGAACTGTATTGAGGTGCTACTACTGTCTTACCGATATCAACTATTGGTAACCTTGAGTTGTTGGCTATTACCACAACTCTATTTTCCTTGTAATTTGACAGGCTCTGTAACTTTTGTTTATCACCCGTCATGTGATTTGAGCAGCGTGAGTCGATTATCCAATCATTCTCGAAGTCAATCCGCTCAGCTGTCGAGACTGTGAGAGCTAACTCCTCTTCTTCCACAGCAAAAGATGCTTCAGCATCCCAATCATCTTTGATTTTCTCCTTTGAATTAAAAGTAGCAGCATTTCTCTCAGCGGGCCTTTTGTTGGACCAATAATCTTTTGCCATATGTCCCTTCTTACCGCAGTTGTAACATTTGCCCTCAAATCTTTTATCGTAGCCACGATTCTTTGAAGCTCCCTTGGACAAGAACCTCCCTCTCCTTGATGACTTTTTGCCTTGTCATCATCCTTTTTATATTCGCCTCCGACATGTTGCTTGAAGTAGCCTTTGCTTTTGTTGGTGTAGAGCAGCTTCCTCCTCACCCTTCAGCGAGACTCCTCCCATTTTCTTAGCCATAGCTTCTTGACTGGAAAGCAACTTTTCAAAGTCAATAAGTGATGGTTGAGTCAGCCATCCTTGTACAGCAGCAACAAAACTTCGATATTCGGACCTCAAACCATGGATAATTATTCTTTTTATCCTGGTTTCACCAATAGCAACTGTTGAATTTAAACTTGAAATTTCGTGGCATATTTTCTTCACCTTGTGAAAGTACTTGGTAATAGTCATGTCGCGTTGCGCCATTGATAGCGGCTCGTTCTCGAGAAGTTGTAATCTTGTGTCGTTCTTCTTGGAAAAAAGTGTAGTAAAAGTGTCCCATGCTTCTTTCGGTGTTTTGGCATCCCGGATGTGGTCCAACATTTCTTCTTTAATTGTGGTCTTTAAGGCAAACATCGCTTTACCCGCTTTAATATTCCATTTTCGCAAAGTTCCATTAGCGTCATCAACCTTCGGTTGTATAACTTCACTACCGCCAACGACCTCCCAAAGGTCTTGCCCTTGCATATAAGACGTCATACATGTCGCCCACGTGTTGTAATTTTTGTTGTTGAGCTTCTTGATTCCTCCAACTACTTGAAGATCACCCATCGTGTCGGTAAATTTTTTATATTACCAAACAAACCTGATTTCAAGATACAAACTTGCAGAATACAAATTTCTCATGACTCAAGAAAACTCGCTCCAAAAATACTGGCATACGACCGTCCCGCTCTGATACCAATTCTTGAGAATAACGAGTACAAAACTCTAATATTCGCAAGAAATGATTATAAGGAAGTACTCAACAAACCACTCTTTCAAAACACTTAAAGAAGACAAACTCTTAAAATACCACACTCAAACTACAAATATAAAGTAGACTTATTGCCTTATGTTATTTTTTTGCTACTACTTGGATGATATTAACCAAATGAGAAGCTTGCCTATTTATAGGCTAAGTAAGCAAATTATAGCCACAAATTTCTTATTTTCCCTTCCAACACTTGTTCAATTCTGGTGGCCTAACTTCTCCATTAATGGTAGTGGGATTAACTAGTGGTGACCTAATTTCTCCACTAATGGTAGTGGGCTTAATTACTGGTGACCTAATTTCTCCACTAATTGGTGTTGATATCTTAACATTTTTCCCTTGTGCTGGAGCCTCTCTAGGATTTTATTAGTTTTTCTCTTCTGCATTTAACGCATTGGTTATGTTCGAAATGGTTTCAATGATGTTAATTCTTAATATTATAAGTGATTTCACCCATAATAATGTGTTTAATAGAGGCACTTTATCTTCTATATAAACTAGCTTGTAGGCCACGCCTTGCGTGGCCGTAAAATGTTACCTTTTGAAGACTCGTATTATTAAAGAAAATATAGTAAAGACATGTTGAAAACATATTTAACATTGTAGAATGAACACCCTTATTTAAGGCGATATTTATATACCAAAAATGTCACTGATCAGAGTGAGACTGTTGTTAACCTTGAACATGTCTTTGAGCACCCCAACTGTTCTTTAGATGACCTAAGTTTTTTCCCATTCCACACACCGAATAAAGTGTTATTATCTTCCTCATAATCTCCCATTTGTTCCATTGATAAATTCATATCGATGCCTTTCCTACGATGTTAAATTGAAAACATCAAACAAATAAAAGTAGAGAGCGAAAGGGTTATATGTGTACCAGAAAAAAATTGAAAGATGGTTTGAACAGACCCCATTTAGAATTCTATACATGAACCTCCTAATACATAAACCAACTTAATGCATGTATTGACCAAGTACATATGTGTCTACATACATGAACCAACAAAATGTATGTATTGACCAAATACATGTGTCTACATTAATCTAGAAAATACAAAATTAATAAATGGTTAACACATTAATGAAATATACATGTGTCATCGTATAGGTGCGATAAATGTCAACGTTGTGTGATGATGACAACTTTATATATATTTATAAAATAATTAGTTGAATCCTAATTAATTACTTAGGCGGTGGTAGAGTGCATCTTCCCAAGACAAATTCACTGAGGGAAGATTGTCTCATATAGAGATGATATAATATATAACTTATGGAGTATAGGTTTTGAAACTCGTGATAAAACTCTCTCTCAAGTGGAAGATGATAATTGGGGATATTTTCCCCAGCAAATAGGGAAGAGAAAACTTCCCATCGCAAATTATTGACTTATAATGCGTTACTACTTAAGTGGTAAATCACAGTAGTTTTACTATAGTATGATAATATGGATCAAATTTGTGTATTATATGGTGTTTTAAATGATAGTTGAAAGCACCAAAAATAAAATGATAGTTGATGATCAATATTACAGTCCATAAAGTCCCCAATTTGAGATGCTACACTAATCCTTAGTATATATATATAAAGTTGTAGGCTTAAATCTGAATTTGACATGTAGAATTATTAATGGAGGTGTGCTCTTCTTTCTCCACCGAGCATTTATAATTTACGACTATTCCTTGAAAATTGACTATTCACATCCTTTATAATCTCGGTAAAATCAAGTGTTTGAAAACCTAAAAGTCCAAAGAAATGTCCCTGTCTTTGCTTTTTATAACCCCAGGTCCGTAGATCTCTCTCCAATACACTTATAAAATGACCATAGATGCCCTACCAATGTCTATATTTTAAAGAATTTTTCCCTAGGAACCCACGCCACGTCGACTTCTTCTATACCTCGAACGACATCAAATCTGGGTGTGTTCGGTTAAATTCATCGAATTCCAGTGGCAATTCGTTTGGTTAAAGTCAGGTGTTTGCAGGGTATTATTTTGCAAATTTAGTACATATATTATGTTATGTGTCTTTCATAATTTTTATGTTCACTGAGTTAATTTTCTTGATTGAATTAGTTAAACTATTTGTATATTTGGATCAAAAACTTATTATCAAAGTATTTAAAAAGAATGATACATCGAGTGAACAATACATGCCCTGTTTGATTTATTGGTTTATAAAAATATTTTATTTAAAAAAATATTGCTACCATTTAATTCACTTGCACTTTCCATCTTATATTTATTTTAATGATATGTACTTTCAACTTTTCATAAGTTAAGAATTGATATTGATTGAACTTACATTCTTTTAGAGATGGTTTGACAAATGGACTTTAAAATTTGAATGCCAAAACTTGGTGTTCTTCCCGTACTTTATCTCACAATTTTAGTTCTAAAAAGGATTTATAGTTTTAATTATTATATTAAACTACTCCAATGAATGAAAATAATTGTTTTCTTGTTTAGTACTGATAGAAATTAAGTTATAATGTATTCTCAAAATTAAAAATATCGGTAGCACTTATTGAATGTCATTTGTACGACTTTTGTTATGAATTTAAAATCTAATCTCCTTTCATTCATAGAATATATTGTGTGAAACAAGATACAACAACAAAACAATACATTTTAGATAAATTCGATCACGCATCATGTGACCAGCATGCTAGTGTGCTTAATAACAGATGGAGTAGGCCTTCTAGTTAGTTATGTCATATTCGGCTCCTATTAACTTCAATTTATAATTTCATTACTATTCAACATTAACAAAAACTAAGGTAATTACAAAGCCACACCATACATCAATTGAGACCCTTGTCGAAGAAAGAAATAAAAACATTAACAGCTTCTCAATTACGACACTTCATTTTATTCTACTCATTATATACTTCAAAAAAATCAAAAATCCCTGCAGTAATCGGGATTAAAGCTGAAATCACGCATATTCATTCTATTTCACCTTCAGAATGCAATCATCTACAAAAACGAAGTGCGGGGTTTTAAAGGACAAATGTGTACAGAATATAATGTCCCCATGCATTAAGATGAGAGAGGCTGAAGGGTTCTGAATAGCTAGTACATCCACTAGCATTTGTCAATGCTTTCCTCGAACGTAAAATGGCCCAAAAACTGATTATCAGTTAGTTTGATTAGCTGTGTGTTGCATACAAATCCAATTTGACTCGCAAAGATCATAAGGGGAATTGCCATCATCATCCTTTATTTCTCTGTCAGCCTTTTGCTTCACAAGAAACTCGGCAATGGATTCTCTCTCGCAAACAACAGCATAATGCAATGGAGTTTGACCTTCATTGTCCTTCATGCAATAACAACAGTAACAATAATCCGTTAAAAACGAATGAAGAATTGAATCTAAGGAACTATTACTAACAATCGAACGCCGAAAAAAAAAGGATTTCAATGTAGGAATGCATGAATGTCTTGATCCAGTTGATTCATGTCAAAATGAGAAAATGGTGGACCACTAGAGAAAACCATCAAAAACTAAGGTCCCATTTAGTTGCGGGAAATTATTTTGGGCTACTGTCATAACGATCCTTTTACAACATATATTTACCAAAGAAGTCCACCGCCAAAAGACTTACCAAATGGATATATAATATTGGATTAATTTGGAAAAATCCAACACATTCTCCTTCAAGTGCCTCTAACGAACACTAATTAGATTTTCCAAATCGATCCTACATTGTGGATCGATTTGAGAAATCTTTTAATATTATGGATCGATTTGGGAAGTCTTTTTAGCGGCGGGATTTTTTTAAAAAATATGTGGTAGAATACGATCGCTTTGACATTTTCTAAAGTTTTCATAACCAATTCTAGTTTTATATTATCTTTTTTATATAACTTGGGGTTGTGCAAACCTTATTGAACATTTGACTAATCCCAAAGGGTATGTTTAGACCCTCCAATCCGGACACATGATGGAAGGTAGCCATTTCTAGTTTGGGGTTATCCATTTCTAGCTTACATTTAAAAAATTAGAAAGCGCGTCCAATTAAACTAAAACCCTTTTTATCTTTCTTTTTCCATAAACACAACGGCCGGTGGTGCTGATGCGGTGGGGATGGGTGGATAAGGAGGTGAGTTGTGTTGGGATCTTTGGTATGGAAAGAAAGAAAAATTTAAATTAATTTCTGCAAGGCACGTTCTGGGAATGCTGTTTTTTAGGCAAAATTTCTCCCAATCCGGTTGAGACAGAACCTCGAGTACACTATGGGCTTTATAGAATCGGCCTTCAGGATACAATGCAGTGTATGAACAGTTGTTTGATTCAAACTATGTAATGTTTGATCAAACCGAGAACACTCTGAATTTGTAATCTGATAATGCCAAAATGTAGAGGACGAAGAGAGGAGAAATTAGTAATTTTTTGTGTCCAAAATAGAGGCCTGGAACTCTTTTTATAGCCATTTCTATTACTGTTCTTTAACAGTCACAACTCTTCATTTAGCGACTCAGCAACTGTTGGATCATGCATGTTTAAATCAGCTTCGATCTAACGATTCAAATTAGGCGCCCCATCGTAAGCGAATGGACATCCCCTACACGAAATGCTACGAGTTCATCTAACGGTTAAGATCAAGTCATTTAAGATTTTAAATCCTTTGATCAGATCTTTTAATCACAACCGTTGATCTGTTTTACTTCATCAAAACTTTAGGCTCCCACGCTCCAAGCGACGATGCGCGTCGCGCGCCGCGTGTCGCGTATCGCGATTGGTGGTGCTTAAGCACCACCGCAATGCGTAGGATCATAGTCTCTTGCTTGACTTGTCAACTAAGAATCTTAGTTGTCCTTTAGTTGATATACCACTACTTTTTATAGTAATCTTCTAATGTGGGAAAATGTGGGACTTTGAGCACTCTCATATCTTTCACACCCATTTGCTCATGTTTCTTCCTTCTAAAATAAAACCCAAACTAAGTTTAAAATAAAAATAAAACACCAATTAATATAATAAAATTAATAACTAAATATTATATAATAATATATAAATGTTGGAATTTATCCAACATTCCCCCACCAATTTCAATATACATAAGAGAGGATACAAAGGATCGATTACAAAATAAAAATAGAAAATTTTTGGCACTGTCGCTGAAACCTAGTACATAAATGAGAAGTGTCTTCCGGACTTGAACTTCCATATAGTCAAAACAATTAAAAGCTTCATTAAGGTGCTGTGGTGAACGTATCTTGAACCAAGGAACTTTTGAGACGAGCCGGAACTATCACACATACTGATTTCTGAGTTTATAAGTGTTCTTCTAGCATGCACATTTATGGCCTTGTGTTAATCCTGATTTCATGAGCGTTGTAGGATCGGTCTTGATTCCATAGAAAGCAGCCACACTTTTGACACTCATATAGGTAAATCAACTTTAGTGATTCTGCGAGTCAGACTTATATGATTTATTAAGAAGTAACCTTCATCCTCTAACATGCAGAAAACCAACACTAGGCACATAGGAATGGAACTTTTGTATAAAATTCCTAGTGTTCCATAACTATAATTTAACTTGTTTGTACCACATTGAACTCTATCTATATTTTCAAGATATGAGTTGGGTTCCCATTAAATATAGTTGTGTTATTTAATAGACCTTAGTCCCAAGCAGTAATTACTCCTTCCTTGAGTAATTTTCTTATAATTTGATGCCTTAAACTAATGTGTCTAGATTTTTCGTTGTAAGTTTTGTTCGAAACTTTATAAATTGTGGCTTGGTTATCACAACTTATCCTAATAGAAGGAGGTGGATTTTTCCATAAAGGATATCATACAACACATTTCTAAGTCATTCTGCTTCTTTACATACATCTGCTGGGGCTATAAATTTAGATTGCATCGTTGAATCTGACACACGTGTTTATTTCTTGGATCCCCAAGAGATGGTTGCTCCTCCTAGTGTAAAAATCCAACCAGTAGTTAATTTGGATTTTGATTCAAGATTATTCTAACTTGAATCATTATATCCTTCTAAAACAGATGGATATCTTACATAATGTAAGCCATAATCTAAAGTCCTCTTCAGGTATCTAAGCACCCTAGAAATTGCATTCCAGTGCTCTTGTCCTGGATTACTTGTAAATCTACACAAGACACTCACTGCATAAGCAATGCCTGGTCTAGTGCAATGCATGGCATACATTAGACCTCCAATAATACTAGCATGTTTAAGTTGGTCCATAGCACGCCCAGTATTTTTCATTAATTTGATACTAGGATCCATTGGTGTAGCCACTGGCTTAAATTCAAAATGATTATATCCTTTAAGAACTTTTTCTATATAATGAGAATGAGATAATGCTAAAGAATTATTCTTTCTCACAATTTTGATTCCTAAAATCACTTCAGCTTCTCCAAGATCTTTCATATCAAAATTTGATGATAGAAACCTTTTGGTTTCTTCAACATATTTGAGACTAGACCCAAATATTAACATGTCATCCACATACAAGCAAATAATAACACCAACACCGTTTTCAAATTTACTATATATACATTTTTCGGCGTCATTAACTTTATATCCATGGGATATTAAAATATTATCAAACTTCTCATGCCATTTCATAGGAGCTTGTTTAAGGTCGTAAAGAGATTTAACCAATTTACGTACTTTCTTTTCTTAGCCAGGTAAAACAAACCCTTCGGGTTGTTCCATATAAATCTCTTCATCTAAATCACCATTTAGAAAAGCAGTTTTGACATCCATTTGATGAATTACTAAATTATGAATAGAAGCAAGAGATATTAATATCCTAATGGAAGTGA
Organism: Sambucus nigra; assembly: GCA_949130495.1. Classification (NCBI taxonomy): domain Eukaryota; kingdom Viridiplantae; phylum Streptophyta; class Magnoliopsida; order Dipsacales; family Adoxaceae; genus Sambucus; species Sambucus nigra. Next base: position 1,983,116 of record CASBWL010000058.1, read on the forward strand.
TTCGAGCAACAGGAGCATATGCATCAAACTAATCAATTCCATGTTTTTGCTTATAGCCTTTAGCAACTAATATTACCTTAAATTTATTTATAGAACCGTCTGGATTTAATTTTCTTTTAAATGTCCATTTGCACCCAATAGGTTTAGTTCTGGGGGGAAGATCGGAAAGAACCCAAGTTTGATTTGACAAAATTGAGTTCATTTCATCATTGATTGCTTCTTTCCAAAAAACAACATCCCTAGATGTTACCGCTTCATGAAATGTTGTCGGTTCATCTTCTATATTAAGAACAAATTTTGTTTTATTCTTAGTTTCATTTAAATCCCCTTCAACCAAATAGATAACAAAGTCGGGCCCATATGTTTCTTTAGTTCTTTTTCTTTTACTTCTTTGCGGTTCAACGTCATTTGTTGTTTCTGAAGAAGATATTGTTTGTGAATTTTCTTTTGAAGGTGAGGAGTCAACAGTCGGATTATTATCTTCTAAACCTTATTTCAAAGTACTAAACTTGGTTAGATGTTCAAAGAATTGCACATCTACTGACTCAATGATTTTTTGAGTTTCAAGATTTAAAAATCTATAAGTCGTACTGTTACTAGAGTGTCTAATAAAAACACATTTGTAAGTCCTATTTCCTAGTTTAGGTCTTTTCGGTTCGAGTTTTCTTACATAATTAAAACATCCCCAAACTTTAAGACGTCTAAGATTAGGCTTACGATTAAACCATAGTTCGTATGGTGTAATATCCTTATTTTTCAATGGAACTCTATTTAAAATATAACATGCGGATAAAACCGCTTCTCCCCACATCAACAAAGGTAAACCATAACTGATTAACATTGCATTTATCATTTCAACTAAAGTTATATTTTTCCTTTTCGATGTTCCATTTTGTTGTGGCGTATAAGGCGCCATAACTTGATGGATTATCCCATGAGTATTAGAAAATTGTATAAACTTACTCGGGTAATATTCACCACCCCTATCGGATCGTAGGAGTTTAATTTTTCGATTTTGTTGAGTTTCAACTTCTGCTTTAAAAATTAGAAATTTCTCAAAAACTTCATCTTTACTTTTAAGCAAATATGTATATGCATACTTAGAGTAATCATGAATGAAAGTTAAGAAATATTTATTTCCACCACAAGTCATATTACTCTTCATATCACATACATCACTATGAATAAGGTCAAGCATTTCGGATGTCCTCTCAACAGATTTAAACGACTTTCTAGTTATCCTCAATTGAGCACAAATTTCACATTTAGAAAGGTTATCAAATTTACAATCCGAGATTAAGCCGAGATTAGTCATATTTTTAATACTTTTATAATTCACATGACCTAATCTACTATGCCATAAAGCAATAAACTCAACCATATAAGCAAAACTAATTTCATTGATTACATTAATTTTGATCATGTCGTTACAAGAGTACCCTTTGCCAATAAATTGGTCATTCTTGGATAAGACAAACTTATCAGACTCATACACAAGTTTGAAACCTCTCTTATTGAGAAGGTCCCCAGACACAAGATTTTTACACATATCAGGTACATGAAGTACATGAATTAAAGTAAGAGTCTTTCCAAAAGTTAATTTCAATTCCACTGTGTCTTTCCCAACTACATTGGTGTGAAGATTATTTGCCATCTTCACTACTTTTCCATCAATTTCTTGATATGTTTTGAATGAAGAGCGGTCTTTCCATATGTGGATCGTTGCACCGGTATCCAGCCACCATCCACTTTCATTATCAAATGAATTTTCTTCGCATACAGTAGCAATAAGATCTTCAACATTATTGGTTTCCTTCGACTATTGTTTTTCCTTAAATGCCTTCTTTTTAAGACAACGTTCTCGAGAATAATGGCCCGGTTTGTCACAAAAGAAACATTTTTCCTTCTTTTTCTTATTTGCACCTTGGTTCTTGAATTTTGAATCATTATTTTCTTTAAATTTTGAGTCTTTGGTAATCTTGGATTTTTTTATCCTCAACCATATTGGCTTTTGAATGACCCTCACCTTGTTCATCCATCTTTTCTCGAATACGAGTATCATCTTCAATACGAAGGTGACGAAGAAGGGATTCTAGAGTATAAGTCTTTTCATCATGATTAATTTTCTTCTTAAAGCCATTCCAAGAGGATGGAAGTTTTGAAACAATCACTCCTACTTGAAATTCATCTTGAAGATTAATTCCAGTGGCTTTAAGGTCACCAACAATCTGTTGGAGTTCATGTGCTTGTGCAACGACATATTTATTATTACTCATTCTAAAATTCATATAATTTGAAATCAGAAACTTATGGTTGCTCGCTACCTCGTTTTGATACTTTGTCTCCAAAACCTTCCATAATTCCTTTGTCGTCGGAATCATTCGATAAGTGCTATAAACAGTTTGAGACAAAGTATTGAGGATGTGTCCTCGACACATAAATTCGTCTTCTTTCCTTTTCACACGTTTTTGCTTTATTTCTTCGGTGTCTTTGGGTGTGGGCTCGGAAATTTGCTCAAGATTGTCATATAGAATGTATGCTAGTTTTAATGATGTGAGGAAGAACATAACTTTCCCTTGCCAACGGGTGAAATTTTCGCCATCAAAACGGTCGAGTCGAATTAAGTCTTGACTCGTGACTTGGATAGATTGTGCCACTGTTCCTTCCATTTGAGTGGAGTAATAATAATAATTTTACCTAAAACTATTGGGATTTTTGGTATGGAAAGAACGAAAATTTTAAATTAATTTCTGCAAGGCACGTTCTGGGAACGCTGTCTTTCAGGCAAAATTTCTCCCAATTCGATTGAGACAGAACCGCGAGTACACTATGGGTTTTATAGAATCTGTCTTCAGGATATAATGCAGTGTATGAACAGTTATTTGATTCAAATTATGTACTGTTTGATCAAATCGAGAACACTCTGAATTTGTAATCTAATAATGCCAAAATGTAGAGGACGAAGAGAGGAGAAATTAGCAATTTTCAGTGTCCAAAATAGAGGCCTAGAACTCTTTTTATAGTCATTTTTGTGACTGTTCTTTAACAGTCACAGCTCTTCATTTAGTGACTCAGCAGCCGTTGGATCGTGCCTGTTTGGAACAGCTTCGATCTAACGATTCAAATTAGGCGTCCCATCGTAAGCGAATGGACATCCCCTACACGAAATGCTACGAGTTCATCTAACGGTTCAGATCGTTTAATCGTTTAATCACAACCGTTGATCAGATCGTTTAATCACAACCGTTGATCGGTTTTACTTCGTCAAAACTTTAGGCTCCCACGCTCCAAGCGACGATGCGCACTGCGTGTCGTGATTGGTGGTGCGCAACGCAATGCGTAGGATCATAGCCTCTTGCTTGGCTTGTCAACTAAGAATCTTAGTTGTCCTTTAGTTGATATACCACTACTTTTTGTAGTAATCTTTCAATGTGGAACAATGGAGGACTTTGACCGCTCCCATTTCTTTCACACCCATTTGCTCATGTTTCTTGCTTCTAAAATAAAACCCAAACTAAGTTTAAAATAAAACTTCAATTAATATAATAAAATTAATAACTAAATATCATATAATAATATATGAATGGTTAAATTTATCCAACAAGTTGGTGGTAGGTTCAAAAGTAGATTTTCATTTTAAAAGACAATATTAATAAACATTCTAACTGTGTTTTCAAAAAAAATTAGAATATAAGAAAAACGAAATATATAATGAGATTGGAAAAAAGTATTTTTAAACTCCAAATTTGTTTTTAACAGATAAATATAGCCCCATTTGTCCACAATTGGAAAGGGCCAAATGACTAAATCCTCACAGTGATGTAAGTATTTAATCATGTTCACAAAAGCCCTATTTCACGTATTAACTTCTACAAAAAAATTATTTTAGTGAAATAAGCTTATCAAAATATAGGGGTTAGAGATTCAACAGTTGCTGCTACGTTTCAATTCTAACTTCGATAAGAGTAAAAACATCAATTTTATAACCATATTGGGAAAGGGGGATGAAGCTCAAACCCGTGCCTACCTGTGGGTGTGAAAGTCTAAATGCTAACATTAGCCTTAGGTGAGATGAGTCTACAGATGGTTCTTTAATATGACAAAAGATTCTGCAGAATAGAAGCAATATAAGTTGGCTTAATGTACAAAAGTAATACTATTTTTTTCTTGCCCTGTTGTACTTGAGTAAAATTAAGTTACTGATTATTTAAAGTGTATTTGAAATCTGTTTAAGTGGGAAAAAAAACTGATGTAGCACAATTTGAGTAATATCCCTCTCTATATGGATAATCAAGTAAACGACTTAAACGCAACTCTTTACCCTCTCAGGTTTCACATACTTGTTTGTGCTCCTATTACTGAAATTTCACTCCATATACTTCATTTTAATCCTATTTATTATAAACCATCTTTGCATATAGTGTTTGTCTCCATGCTTCCAATTTAGCAAGGATTAATGCTAAATTGCTCCTGGATAGAGGATCTCCAACACAAATGATCTGATGCCTAAGAAACTAATTCGCTCTCACCCCGCCAACACAAAAATTAATTTTTTTTTTTCAAGTATAAATAAGAATGCAAGTACTCAATCGAATTATTTTCATATTTATTTATTGGGGAAAGTACTCTTATGTCCTTCACAAACAGTTTTTAAACACTAAAGGAATTTTGACAAATTTAAACACTTAGGTCCACTAATTTTCTTCTTGTAGAAGTCCACGCTAGTAGCATAACAAGTGGACCTAATAGCAAATTGTCCTTAAATGTTTAAAAATTGTTGCCAAGGGACCTAATTATAAATTGCCCCTTATTTTATTTATTCCGACAAGGTATTGTGTGGTGGCCATCTGATCGATCTGACTGATACTGACGTAAACTATACGCCAAAGGCCCAAAACAAAATAAATAACAAATTTTAGATAGAGAATCTAATAATGTCTTGTATTCAAAAGTAAAGGTCCATTACAAATGAGAGTTATATGGGTATTATTTATAAGAGAGGAGAGAAGATTCTAGGAGGGGTCTCCTAAGTTCTTATTGGTTGAAAGAGTCTTGACCCATGTGATGTCATATGGGTCATTAACTACCTTCAATTACATCACATGCTAAAATATAACTTTCTAGAAGCTTCCTCTCAACCCTCACTAAAATTAAAAATGTAACAAAAATACCAAACTAATAAAAGGAAAAATACAATGAAATAAAAATGCAGAAAATACTAAAATAAACATAATTTCCATCATCCTCCCCTCAAAAAGCTTGTCTCGAGCGTGAAGGGAAAACGACAACGCGACTAGGCCTCTTTCCATGAATTCTTCTACTTGAAATAGAAGGCGACCTCTTACACGACTCACGTACCTACTTGCAAGAAACCCCGAAAACATAGGCAAGAAATTCAAAGGGTTAAGTTGAATTGGGTGCGGGTTGATTTGGGACCTAGAGTTTTTATTTGAGATCGAGGAAGTCCGCTGAGGGTCTCGGTATTGATGGCATCGCGGGGACCTCCGAGAGGCTTTGAATTTTCGAGGAAGTCTGGTATTTCACTGGGTCCGGGGTACCCTGGCTTTTTCGAAATTTTTTAGTAGATCAGGATTTCTGACGGGGTTGAGAGACTCAGGAATGAATGCGCTACCGGGGGTTTTGAAATTTCTTAATTTTTTGGTGACATCCGGATTGCTGAGGGGTGTAGAATTTTGGTCGGGGGTCGAGGGCTCTTGCCACTGAGGGGTTTTTGACTTCGCCCAAGGCCGAGAGGTTCAAGAGTGCTGCCAAGGGGCTCTTTTTCGGGTCTTCGGAGGAATGACTCTGGTGGTTTGATCACGACGGTAGGTGGTGGTATTTTGGTGAAGAGGTAGAAGAGGTTATCAATTTTTCTATTGAGTTCACTATACCAAAAACAGCAATTTAGCACGCCCTGATATTAAAAATCTGGCAGAGTGTGTGGAACACTTTAAAACAGTGCCAAAATTTGGCACTGTTTTAATGCGTACCAAAATTGAGTACACTTGAGTAAAATATAAAATGGCATAAAAAATCATTATACTAATTTTGTGATTTCCCGCTCACCCTCTCATCCCCTCTCTGGTTCGATTTCTCTCGGCTCAGCTCTCTCTCTCTCTCTCTCTCTCTCTCTCTCTCCGGCCTGCACTTTCTCTCCCTCTCCGATCAGCGCCGAAAAGCGTGGAGAGCTCTCTCCAGTTAACAAACTCTTTTTCCCCTCTCCACGACTGTCTCCCCAACGTGAGTTCGTCTCCCACGATTATCAAAGCTTATCTAAGCTTTTTGGGTTCGATTTTTTCTATATTTGTGAAAAACTAATGTTTACATTTTGCAAATCGGAGCTCTTTTGGATCTATGAGATTTATTTATGTGGTTGGAGATGTGGTGGCTGATTTGATATTTGGAGTTGTTACGTACATGGAAGGTATGGTGATTTGCAACAGGCTACTAATTTTATATTAATTTAGGGATTTGTAATTTAGGTTTTATGTATAGATTTATAAGATGTTTGAAGCTATAGTTCAACATTATAAAGACCATCCCAATTAGGAATATGAAATTAAGGTTTGTTGATAAATTTAGGACTTTGTAATTTAGGTTTTGCGTTCAGATTTTGATTCATTTTGTTTAAGATCTATTTACGTTGATGTTTATGTTTATGTTTTGGGATCTAATCGTTTTTGTGTTTTGCTATTTATTTTTTCTTTTCTAGATCAAGATCTGATTTTGTGGGTACTTAGATCAGGTATAAACAAGTGATAGTGTTCTACTTGGGGGATTTTGACATTGTTATCTATTGTTCCAACTTTTTTAATATTTAATTAAGGTATTGCAATGTTCATTTTTTATGAATTATATTATTAAAGTGCAATATAACAATATTGTCCTTTTGTCTTTTTTCTGCTATTTTTTTCATATGGACTCATTATGGCTATGTGTATTTTGTTGTGATTTTATTTGAAGAATATTGTTGTGGTAATTAAAAATATTTTTTGTTATTATTTTATTTGCACTTGAATCAATTCAATTCATTTCTCTTTTTTTATTTAGTGTGTATATTTACTATTTCCTCGTCTTTTTAGATCACTAACGTGGCCACACACTCGACAGAGAGCTACAGATGGAAGGGTAATTTTTATTATTTTTAATTATCGATAATTTTTTTCATTATTAATTATTGGTAAAAAAATTTCATATGCTGATTTAACTTATGTGATCATATGCAAAAACTAACAGCGTTTGTTCATAGAATTTACACACAACAACATCTCGATGTACTATTGCAGGTCATATACTTAATTTATCTTTTCATGAAAAGGGTGCTAATCACTAGTGAATGAAATTTAAAGACTGAAATGAGAATAATGTTCAAAGTTCTTTCATTTCTTTCCCATTATGATGATATTGCTTTATTCATTTCACGTTGTGGGGTAAAACGGGTAGTTATGGATAATGATACTACTTGCTTAAAAGGATGTTATACGAGTATTTAACTGTTAATTTCATAATTGATTTTAGATTTTAATTTTATATCTTTTCACATCATTGGAAATGACCAGGAATAATGAAATTCCATACTGATTTTCTGATTGAACATCGTTGACGTGCCCGTTTTTGTTTGTATTTGTATTCCAAATTTTAAAAAAATTATGTTCGAAAAGTACATGCAAATAGTTTGTTTAAGCCTTTTAGCTTGATTGCATTATTATTGAAGTCCCTTATAGTAAATTCGTACTAAAATATCCAAAAACGAACATCGGGAGTACATTGTAATGATACTCTTACTGAGCCGCTCCTATGGACCATATATTGACTCTCTGACTTTTTTGTGGGGTTGAAATTATATGACGTTAAGTATATTTTGATGATATGAGGTTTTGACATCCTAAAGATATTTAATATGCATAGCTACCCACATAGTATTAAAGATATTGACTTTTTACTAATATGAGATGATTGTATTGTTTTCCAATATCCAGAGGTTGATGTAGGCATTGGCATCCATACAATTATTTTTGACATACGATAATTCCTTCCGAATGATAAGTTTAGATCTAGTGATTAACATGAATTGTTTACATGGGTTTAGGGCGAGGTTTCTGATTCATCGTAATGTTCATGTAACTAAGCTTTAGTATTTTTAGCTTACATTGAGTTGCAACTTTGGTGTAGTTTTTTAGCTTTGTGCGTCAATGATGTATATTCTTTTTCACTTAGGTTTAATGACACTTACATTAACACCATAAATCCATTCTTACATGAAATGTTATCTCTATTTTTTGGTGATTGGGTTGTACGTTCAGTGTTATTAAATTATTCCCTTTGGATTTCAATATCGATCCATGATTGTGGATTTTTTGTGTGAAGAAGCTAAGATTTTTTATATGGAATTTGGTTGCTTAAATGACTGTTATGACATGCATGGAAGTTAATATGATTGCTTAGCACGATTATTATTGGATTAATAGAGTTTGAAATTAAAAATAATAATATGCAGTGCTAAGTAAGACTAAACTTTATTTTGTCAAGTTAAACCAAGTGACGGTTTGATTTACTGTTTGTATGTTAGTTACTTTACAGTGTGTTATCCGAACTTGGTTTAATTTTGGAATGATATTTGTTGCAATTGATTGAATATGGCTACAAGCATCCTAAAGCATCATTATTCTTACCATTTGCATACTAATTGTTTGATGAGTTCCCATAACTTAGGCAATGTAAATAAAAAAGTTCTTTATATGTGAACTTTATAATTGTTTGATGATTTCCCGTAACGGTTTAACTGTTTAATGAGTTGCCATGAGTAATACAAGCCGAAATGAATTTACAGGTCTTAGACTACTTAGAGCAGCACTTTCGGATTTTAAAAAAGAGGTTTATGGTCATAAGAGAATTAAAGACCAGTTGAGCATGAAACTTCATCCCAAATATCAAGCCAAGTCTTGTTTCATAACCTATCAAACCTTCTTTGAATAGCACTATTAAAGGATAACACCCATGTATAAAAAATTCTAGAATAACTAATCTAAAGCAGATCTATAGACTTATTTATTTGTTTGAATTCCTCAAATGGCTTGTGATAAGGGGACCTGGAGACTTTAAGTTCATGAGATCCAAGAACTTAATTGAACTCACCAATAATAGCCCAAGAAGAAGGACGCGGAATATGAATTTGATTAATTGATCTCCAATGATTTATCTGAATAGCATAATCACTAGATTCATAAACAAGCAAGAATTGATCAGTTATTGTTCCTAGTTATCTTTAATTACACAAACTTTTTGTGAGCAGGGTTCTTGGAGTGCACGAGTACCATTCGAAGTGCATCAACCTGGAAATGGATTCAATTTTCAAAGAGTTTATCCAAAAAGTCTATCTACATCTGAAGGTATACACCATTCTTTCTACCTCACTGTTTCAACTGATACTTATATACAAAGTAATATAGCATGATTGGTTTATATCATAAAGTGTGTAAACGTTCATACTGTCATATGTTAAGAGTTGTTATAAATTTTATGCTCTACATTATATTAGGCATAACAAACTCGAACTATACAATTCTTAACACAAAAAAACCTTTGTTAGTTTATTCAATTTGTTGAATATGGTTTGGACATCTTTTAGGTTGAAATAGTATGGTGTAGTGTATGTATGTGCTTTTATCGTGAGTGTGTGACATATATCCTTTTCTTCTGATTATTAAGTATTAAGAAATTTTGATGTTTGGAAACTCTTGCTTTGATAAAAATGAGGGGTTGAATCTGGGGAAGATTCATTTTTTTATACGAACACGACACGATGCGACTTCGTGTCTAAATGACTTAGTTTTGTATATCTCTCATTAAATCAATCACTAAATCGATATAACAAGATAACTTACTACCTATCGGGATTAATGACGGCCAGTGATGTTCTTATTCGTGCTAGCATATATGTAATATATATACATACTACAGCATATATGCAGCAGTTGTATTCATATATGCATACAAAATCATACATGCAGCAGTATATATGCAATGGCTGCATGCATATATGTTGTTGTGCATATATGCAACATTTATGCATACAGATGTTGCATATATGTTGTTACATATATGTTGTTGTATGCATATATGTTGCATATAGCTATAACTTCGAAGAAACTAATGTTGTTGAACATCTTATTTTGATTTGGAGAAACTAATCGCCGTTGAAATTCAAAATCTAAGATTCTCTGATAGTTATTCGTGCAAAACTTTGTAGTTTTTATCTCAGAGTATATGTGAGAAAATTTTAAATGCTAAATGGTTACTCTTTGTCTCACTCTATTCTCTGATGTAGGATTTCGAATGGGCTCCCTATATCAGCATTTGTGAGTTTAATTGTTAAAATTTGATGTACGTTTTCTCCCTAAGCAGGAGAATAAGAATGAGAAACTAAAGATAGATCATGTACAAATATTAGAGGATAACAGTGGATTACACGTGCAGAATCAAAAACTGTCTGAAGAAGCTTCTTATGCAAAAGAATTAGTGGTGATTGAACGGTATAGTATACTTTCGATGTACACAAGTCAAAACTAAATATGTCCATACATTGTATACTGTCAAAATTTAATCCGTCCATACCTATAGATAAGTACACATTGTATGCATTGTAAAAAGTCATGTATTGCATGACTTTTAGAAAAGATACGCTTAGAGAAAATCTTGCGTGCACGTTCCGTATTGTTTTAAGATTTTAACGTGCAAGTTGCTTGACATGTACAACTTTTATTATATTTTCTAGGCAAGAATTTTTTATTGGTGGACTGGATTATGAGTTCATGTGCCAATTAACCTCAATTGACTACTTAGCCAAGTACCACTTTGATTTCAATGCGTGCATACACGAGGTTGATCACTTTCCTTTCCTTTTCTATCTCTTTATTTTATTAGGCAGCATCACTATCTAGGATACTAGTTATTATTTAATATGCTTTGGTGTAATGGTTAATGTTTCGAATTGAAGGATTAAGTTTCAACTCAAATTTTTAGGTTTGATCTGAATAGATATTTTAGAATGGTATGAGTTTTAAGTACTAGAATAAAATTTAAGATTACACAAGGACAACTAGGGGAGGACTACATTCACTTTCAGTTATACATGTTGAATGTTCAACTAGGAAGCACGAACACTTCACTGGATGTGAAGTGTCCACGCATGGATCACATACGGATACGAACACACACAAGTCTATCACTTTGTGGACACAAGAAAGTGTGTTTAATTGTCACTATTATTCACAAACAAGCCGTTAAAGGGTGAAAATCCAAACCAGCCCCCAAACGGCCCCGTAAGAGGCATGAACACCTCGCACGGGACCACTGTAACTTGTAGGAACTGATCGCATAGTCACAGATCTCCCGATTTGAGAATATGATAATAATTTAAAAATATTTAGATTATTCATTAAAACATGCCGTTTGAGGGTGAAAACTCAAACCAATCCTCAAACGGCCCCGTAAGAGGCACTAACACCTCGCATGGGACTAATGTAACTCGTAGGAGCTGACCACGTAGTCACAAGACTTTCGATTTGAGAATATAATGATAATTGTAACTCGTATATGATAATTTTTCAGGTTGAGTAAGATTTTTTTTAAAATTATTTTGTTACTAATATCATCTCTTTTTTGTATCCTATTTTTTTGTAGGATAATATTTTATCGTTAGCTTTTATCCATGTGGAACACACGAAGGAGTCAATGTAATATCGTTAATATTTGGGATTCTATCTTTTTATGTTATGGCCGTGTGGGATTTTGTAGTTTTATTATTAAATTTTATGGTCGTGCGGGCTTTTATAATTTTATTGTTATATTTTATGGTCGTGCAGGCTTTACAATACACAGGTTTTAGAGTCCCCGGAAAATAGAGGAGACTCTGCCCAATTTTTTTTATGTGAACTATTAAGACTTGTAATAATTTGAAGTTTGTATGTACATTAGTTTATCAACAACGTGTGAGATTCGCAATTTGTGAATTTTCTTATTTTCAAATAATTAATTGTTTTTCTTTGATCCAAAAATTTTGCACGTTCAAAATCGTGCCAAAAGTGTATCAAATTTTAGCGTGATTTTGAACTGTGCCAAAAGTGTTTCAAAATGTACTCAATCTGGCACAGTTATAAAGTGTGTCAGAAATATCAAATTCTGACACGGTTTTAAAGTATGCCAGAAGTTTTCTTGTTTGGCTAAATCTAGCATACTTTTAAACCGTGCCAAATAAAATGGCCATTTTGGAACACCTGATTCTGGCACAGTTTTACACCGTGCCTGATTGTTGTTTTTGGTTTAGTGGTTCTTGGAACATTAGGGTTTGTTGTTGTGCTTGTTGTGTTAATTAATCAAATTTTTGTCTCAATTATTGATTGATCTCCTCTTGATGTCGATTTGATTTCTTCGGGGACATCGAAAGTATAGTGTACAATTTTCTTGATAATCAATACACCAATCAAGGAAAGACACCTCGCTCTGATATCAATTTGACGTAAACTACACGTTGAATACCCAAAACAAAACACATGACAAATTTTAGAGAAAGAATCTAAAAATGTTTTGTATTCAAAAGTGAAAGCGCTTTACAAATGAGGCTTGCATAGGTATTTATAAGAGAGTAGAGAAGATTCTAGAAGGGGTCTCTTAAGCTCCTATTGGTTGATAGAGTCTTAACCTATGTGATGTCACATTGGTCATTAACTACCTTCAATTTCATTATATGCTAAAATATAACCTTCTAGAAGCTTCCTCTCAGCCCTTACTACAATTAAAAATGTAACAAAAATACCAAACAACTAATAAAAGGAAAAATAAAATGAAATTAAAAAAATACCAAAAATACTAAAATAACCATAATATCCATTAGGTACTAACCAATTTCAACTTCACCATCTATTGACTTCTATCAATCAAACTAGATATGCATATAGGATTTGTCGATATGTACAAGATTTAAGTACACGTAATAACTAATCACATGATTTTACTAGTAACCAATTGATGTTGAAGTTACCTTTGCATATACATCAGCATTCTTGTTAACAAGTAGTTCGGTAATGTTCAGATGACCACGATCTACAGCCCAGTGCAATGGAGTGCGACCCTCACTATCTGCAATTGTTTCAAAAAAATTATTTCAGAAGATTATGGAACCAAACCTTGCAAAAGACTATATTCGCAACGTCTCAAATTAAGAGTCATTTGTAAGATTCACAAATATATACTAAGAGTCTTGTTTCCCATTTGGAGCTATCATGACTTATTATATATTTTCCTCTGACAAGCAATGTAAAGATGAGGTAACAACCAAAGGCTAGCTGAAATTAACATACAACTAAACATGGCCTCTTAACGTCGGCCATGATCAACGTTTCCCTCAAGCTAAAAATTATTTATGTCCCGATCCAACATTAATTACGTCATAATTCTACCCAACTAGCATTACTAGTTTAAATTAATTACACGCCCGAAACATTCTTCACTAGCTCATGTGTGGTATACTATAAATCTTCTTGTTTCCCCCCAAATTTGCATTTTTTTGTAATTTTAATTAGGATTTTATTCAAACAAATGATGCTTATATCATATGTTCGTAATATTAATCGGGCTATAGTAATTCAAGATTTTTATGAAACTGTTCTTGCTTGAAACTTGAGCAATACAATCCACACTCAATCGATTGAGCTTCTTACTAATCTTATACGTATCATATTGATCCTAATATTTAAAGATTATTTAGAGATTTTCTAATAAGCATTTTATGTAACATCTCAAAGTTGATTCTGTTTAATTTATTTCTTGATTCTTGAAACATATGTAACAACACCCATTTTCTCATATAAAGGTTTTCCAGGCACGATACGCCGAAGATGGGGCTTGTCGATCAATTAATATCATTCTCGGGATAACGTAATATAAATATTATTATTTAAAAAGGTCGATACTTTAAACTTTATGAATATCTCACTGACAATAATTGAACTCAACCAACACCAACTAGATAATAAAAATAACAACAAGTAAATATCACAACTCCAGTATAATGTAAATAAATCAATAAATTTGGGACTTATGCCTTTACAGTGTTTCCCAATTAAAATAACTAAACTCTGGCAGAAAAGCACTTAGGCTAGAATCAATAAATCTGGAAAGCCGCTAAGCAGCGAGAGATCACAAGGCTGGTACACCAACAGTCCTGCTATCCCTGTCTAAAAATAACCTGGGGGGAAAATGTTTAGATTTGGGTCAGAGCCCGAGATGTGCAAGAATTAACTTAATTAATTTATGACGCAATAGTAAAATCGATGCAAAATAAATATTCCCCTTTCGCCACTTACATGCGTTTAACACCTCACCCCTCATCTAAGTGTGATATTATTCGCATCCCAAAACGTCCCAAATAATAACTACGACCACGTGTCATATTAATAAAAACATAGCTAAATGATTTAAGTGTACCGAATATATTTAATTATCAATACCCGTAATATCCCAATCTCATAATTTTCTCCTAATTAGCAAAAATATCTATTTTTCAATAAAGGATCACAATTTTAATTCATGTCCACATTCTTAGACATTTCAGTTTATCTCATATAAATTCCAGGTGATTATATATATGTCCTTTATATATATATATATATATATATATATATATATATATATATATATATATATATATATATATATATATATATATATATGACACACAAGAGCATCTACCGTTGGTGTCTAATTCGTTCTCTATCGACAAGTCCGGAGGAATCGCTTATCCTAAACGGACATCACAAAACACACACAAGTTGTGGGCGGTCCCTACGCTGGACTCCTGTACACGGCCCATACCCAGCGATGATATAGGAACGGTCAGTATCAACACCTACCTCTCATGGCTGGAACCTCCACCTAATACCTATATGGCCAACACATCGTCAAGCCCACATGTGCCAACATGTCGTACGCAGCCAGAACGCGCGAACCACCCAGCCGATAGGACGATCCACTGGTATGTCCACACAAATACATAATAGTACATATTATTATCTCATATAATATGTATAGGTAATTACTCCATAATTACCATAAAAATCTCACATAAAGTCCACCATACTTTTATTTATTAATAATTTACCATCTAGCGAATCATTAATTCCATTTCATAGAATAATTTCTATCCATTTAATTAAATGTAATTTTTCCAAATTAAATGTGACATTTTCGTATTTTTAATAAATTCCCTGTTAATTCAGTCATAGTTCCATTAACTCGCATGGCCGCCCAATCAAATCCTTAGGTAAAATCCCAAGCTAAATCACACAAAGGACGAATTGCCAAACACCCTTTTACGTCGCTCAAATGACATTTGGGGTCGTTTGCGCTCTAACACCCGTAGCACTAGTCTAAGAACACCCAAATCTATATCCTGCCTTGCAATTTAATTCGTCTCTCATTAATTTGTTATTAAAGTAGTGTCACCTAACTACAATACTTAAACTCACTCATTCGGTCTGTAACTTCATATCTTAGAATATGTTACTCAAGGTCCCACTATCAAGTTTAACACTCCTCATTAATTTTAATATTAGATAATTTATTAAATATTTCTATTATAAATTAAATCGACTAGCTCGTGCCTAACTTCCGTAGCACTCCGCCTAAAAATATCCGAGTCACAACCCTGACTCTTAATTCCCTAAGTATTAACTGACATTCATATTTTTATTCAAGATACTAAGCACGTCTCAATCCAGTCGTATCCTAATTTCATCTAAAATTTTCATTTGAATATGTTCATATATTTTCGAGTGTTGTTCACCCTAAACACTATAATTCCATACCCCGAATTCATTCTCATCCAATTTGAAGGTAAAAATAATGGTCCTTAATATTTTTTTCGAGCCCTACACTCATCTACGGACATTCCTAAGTAATCCAGATTTGATTTTTCACAAAGGATTTCAGTTTTGGACACCATTCAGTAATAAAATCATAACTAATTAAAAAAATCAGAAAAATTCAAAACTGGCGGCCACGCGTTCGTAACAAAAAGATCTATCTCCATGTGTAAATCCATGGTAGTTTGAACGAGATAACAATCTCATTCGAACGAGATAACAATCTTGTTCGAATGAGATACCAATCTCGTTTGAATGACTCTCAGTTTCGTTCGAACGACCCTTTCTCTTCCCCACTTCGCCTTCTCCATTTACAGTTCGTCCTGTTCAACATCTCCAGCCTATAAAATAGTGTACGAAAACCCAGAAAATAAACATGGGGCAATGTATATCTAAACCCAAAATCTCTCATTTTTTAGGACTTTTAACGAGGGAAGTATCCTTAAATTCTAAATCTAATTAATATATTTCATGAGGCAATCACCCTGATATTTCTACCAAAATTAAGTCCATAAATTTACCATAACATCTCTATCAATAAATCAAATTATCCCCAATTTAACTATCAAACCCCTAAAGGAATCTATCACCAATTTTTCAGATGTACGCTACCTAATTTCTAGGACAAATTTTACACAAAAAAATCAGTCATCTACATGTGTTGTTCATCATAACATCAATCATATTCAAACCTAAATCGGCTAAATTAAAGGTGTCATTACATGCATCAAGAAATAAATTAGAAACGTAAATTAAGCAAGAGAATTCTTTCCTTAATGATTTTTAGAAGAAAAGCTCCTTGAAAACCCCTTGATTTCCCCTTTGTTCTTTCCCCTTCTCTTCTCTTTTGGCCCTTCTCCTATTTTCTCCCATTAACCGTTCTTCTAGGTTTTGTGGA
This sequence comes from Sambucus nigra, assembly GCA_949130495.1. Classification (NCBI taxonomy): domain Eukaryota; kingdom Viridiplantae; phylum Streptophyta; class Magnoliopsida; order Dipsacales; family Adoxaceae; genus Sambucus; species Sambucus nigra. The sequence goes on from CASBWL010000058.1 coordinate 1,999,934, forward strand.
AAGAAAGTAGGGGAATGGTTTACCCCTACTTAAACACTAAATAAAATACTAATCCCGAGTTGGCCCTAAAATCTAACTTTTGGAGCCCCCAAATGAACCCGAATTCATAACTCAACTAGCCCAAAAGTTCCCAGACTCATATACTTATGACTCGGGACCATTTTTAAATATTTAAAACACTAAACCGAGTCTCTAACGCTCCCCCAAATACGTCCCAATTATTTTTATTTCATTAGACACTTGTTGTATTAAAACGACACGCGTCCATAAATTTACTTATGTGTCATTTATTTTTCACTTTCAAGCCCATTATGTCGAGTTGCATTTTATATTTATATAATCACGAATAGCCATCTATTTTAAATTTCAATTTTACCCATCTAGATTTAAAATCATCCGATTTAATTTATTCCTAAATTAATATTAAATTAACGATTTTATATTAGTCGAAATATTGTATTCTAAAAGTACAGGGTATTACAACATCTCTACAAAAAAATCACTGAAAAGCAACATTTTGATATAACAGCCTCAAAGTAATAAACCCTTTAGATCCACTGAAACACCGCCCTCAACACATTTAAGCAAGTTCTCCACCTCCCCTTCTCTTGCAAACACATGTATATCATCCATTTTTCTGAAGTGAAGATATAAAGTCCTGAATCAATAGATAAACTTCAGTTTTTTTCTATTTAACTAGGGGAAAAGGTAGATATATATGTATAAATAAAGATATAGATATGATGAAGCAAGACAAGAGAAAATAATCCAGTCTCTAAAGATCATATCTAAAGCCAACTTTGCTTTAAAGAAAAATAATCCAGCATTGGCTTGATTCAGAATCATTTATTATAAATCAGCCTTTTATTTGCATGCACAAGATCGAAACAAAAATTTGTAACTATCGATATTATAAATTTGAAATAAAATAGAAACGAAATATTTAATTACAGTAATTACAAAATAAATTAAAATTCAGAAACTTACTTTGAAGTCGATAAAATATGCAGAATATAAGAAAATAAATCCAATCCATATAGAATAGTCTGAAGCACCCTATATCTTTTACTCACTTGAGTCTATATTATATAGGTGCTCATCTAGTTTGGAAATAGTGAGAAAATTGAGCCATATCCTTTCAAACCAAAGAACCTTCAGACTCTTTACTTTGAGATCCTCTAACTGTCCAAATGGTAGTACACCAACACTTCACCTAGGATGCATTCATGTGTTGCATATGTGCTTACTTTATTCATCAATTGGTGTTGTGTGAGTTAAATCCCTTTAAAATAATTTTTGGGATATTTTAAATCATTTCTATGATTTGTTAAACATTTTTTTGAAAAAAAAAATTGGTTTTTAATAAAGTTGTGGGCTATTTTGTAAATTCCATAAGCTGTTAAAAATAGCTTGGGTAGAAACTGAAAGCTCTTGAGAATTTTATGGGTGAAATTTGTATTTGTAGAAGTTCAAAAACACGCATTTTTCCAGCCATCTTAGCCTTACACGTGTTGTCTCCACAACGGCTAGATTTATGTTTCTACGCTCTCTCATACCAGTGCTTGACTGAGAACCCCTGGATCTTTTTAACCAACGATCTGCATGTTATCTGAGATGATCCTTGTAACGCCTGGATTAACCAATGAGGGTTAACTTTGAAATGGTGCAACCTTAACCCTTGGATTTGCTTCGATCTTTTAAACTCAATCCTGAGCGTTGATTTGCCTCGAGTTTCTAGAGCCTTCCATCTCTTACTATATATACATTCCATATGTTATACGTTTACGGTCTTTTGCCAATCTCATTTTTTAGAGAAAAAAAGAGAGAGGGAGGAGAGAGAGAGAGAGAGAGAGAGAGAGAGAATTCAAACCCTAAACTAAACTCCAGCCAAATTCTTCCAGAAAATCCTTTCTGTGAGTGATTTAGTTTGAGATTCATGAAGATCCATCCTCTTCTATCCCTTATCTCTTTCCCAAATTAATCACGTTGGTTAAATTTCATTTTCTTTCATAAGAACTTTGAAATTTGATCTCTGTGATACATTTCACTTAAATATTGCATAGATTTGATTTCTTCTTTCGAGAAATCTTATTTTGTTGGTTGTTTTCAAACTGATATGTTATTTTAAAACCCTAAACCAACAAAACCTTTTTTAATTTTAGTTTCTTTAAATATTCAAACTTAGATCTAGTTGATATCTTGATTGGGGATTTGCACTTTAGTATATTTCACATTTTGTGAAATAAGTGTAAATAGAATCTTGGCTCGTGTATATAGAAAGTGCATAGGATCTTGGCTCGTGTATATAGAAAGATTCCCTCTTGATCTACGGATATTTGAAAGATCCAAAGTTTGATATTTTGATTTAACTGATTTTGGAAATTCCTTTGCATATTTGTGATTTGTTTTGCATACTGTCTGTAATTAAGTGTGTGTGTGTGTGTGTGAGTTGCATGCATGTGATTTAGAGCACATCACCACTTACACTATCACACTACTACACTAAAAGGTGTTGGTATTGACATCTTGAACATTTTGAGTCGACGTAAAGCTAAAAGGAGTGGGGTTACCAAGCTGAGAGAACATCAACAACATCAGAGCCTTGGGAGAAGTCAGAAAGTCCAGAGGAGTTGGTATATTTCTGAACTTAGAATAAGGTCTGATTGTGTGTCTTAATTGTTATAGAGTTTGTAAGTTGTTACTCTATTTTAGTGGACTTTTTTACTTTTGAGGTGTAGAGACCTCCGTGGATGTTTCCCCAATTGGGTGGGATTTTACCACGCTAAAATTTCTTGTGTATCCTTCATCTTCATCTCATCCCTCTCTTAAGGCTGTGTTGGTTTAATTTTCTTAAGTTTTGTTTTTTAAAACTGGTAAACCTATAACTAAAATTACTCATTCATATTGTTTTACACATCTTGGGTTTAAAATTTGCTTTAAGAAAAGAGTTTCTTCAACAAACTGTTCGGAACCATTTAGATAATTTAATCTTGAATTAAACGACTTAAGTGGTATTTTTTCACAGTCTCCTTAAGACAAATATATTCCCTCCAACGTGCTTCAGGTTAATGAATAATTATCTCCAAAAATAGAATGGATTTTTGAATTAATTCAAGTAGCACCTCAATGATGTGTTTTGTACTCAACCATGGAACATAATGCAGACTGTTTCAATATAAGAATGAAAGAAATTTGGTACTGGACAAGGGTTAAGCATTTTCTGTAATGCAAATTTCAGAATTTTTCATTAGTGAAAAACTGGAGGGAAGGAATTTTATTTATAGCTTTAGTTTTGACTGTTGGAAACAGTCAAAACTGATAAACCATTTTTAAGTGTCAAATAGTTAAATTTTGTTTATCTGTTGTTAATTAATTTCTGAATTAATTAATTTTTAGCCCAAAGAGTTAATTTAAATTCGGCCCAAAAAAGAAATGAAATTTATAAGCCCGAACCGAACCGAGTCGAGTCGGTCGGTCGGACGACGTGTATGGACTTTTGGTCCTAGCCAAACACTTGCATAGTATAGGTCATCTCCCCTTTAAAGAGTTGGGATACCCCAAAGGCATCCAAGCCTTAGTCCATATTTGGGTTTTATTAACTCTTCAAATTTCCACTACTCTTCCAATGTGGGACAAGAGTTGAGACACTCCCAATTCATTAACTTTCATTGCTTTATGAGTCACTTTGGAGACATATTTATCATTCATAACTTAATGGAATGGACATGTGAATATACTACGTTAATCTCCTTGCAAAGGAGAACGTGTTCGTATATGGTCCCATAAATATCTTAGTGCGGATCCCATCTAAATTTGAGCTCAAAGTTTCTCATAATTTTGTCCAGAAAATTCTGGACAGCATTTATGTCCAATTTTTCCAACAATTCCCCACATGAATGATATATCTCTATAAATATAAACAAAGCAGATGCAAATGCATATGCGGACACATGTTGCGTAAAACTGGAGATTTGTTGCATCGGGAGAAGTAGCCTAGTGGCCTTGAACTTTCCTTAGTAATATACCATTGGATTTACTTGGCTAATTAGTGGACTTCGCGTCTTTGAATCGTCAACCGTTTCAATAAACCTAGCAACAGTATTCACACAATAATTCTTCAACACAGTTAGTTCTCACGTTTGTATTCGTTTTGGCCATGAACACCTCTTGATTCCATGAGTATTTTAGAGAACTTACCTTTCATTATTCTCATAGAAGTGGCCCCCTTATTACTCACATGGGTGACTTCCATAAAGAGTATCCTGCAATACTCCACTTAGACATACTATGATATGGATGTCATTAAAAGCATAATTTATCCTAATTTCGTGGCATATGTGCACTGTCTGATCTTTGGAATGGATAGGATTAAATATCCTCCAGTTCTTACTGAATACAATGTAGTTCGATTTGCCCCCCCCCCCCCCCCCTTGAACCTAGATCTTAGGATCTCCAGTCAGCTAGGATGGGTTGACACTATATTGAATCTTATTTATTTATAGGCTTTAGACACATTCCTCTCGATGATCTTTCAACTTGCTCTCGGTTTAAACCTTTCGCTAGTGGATTCTCTATATTATCTTTTGACTTTACATAGTCAATTGAGACAATTCCATTTGAGAGAAGTTGTCTAATGATATTATGTCTACGATGAATATGTCTAGACTTTCCGTTATACATGTGATTCTGTGACCTTTCAGCCGCCGATTGACTATCACAATGTATACATATTGCGAGCACGGGTTTTGACTAATATGGAACATCCTCTAAGAAATTTTGAAGCCATTCAGCTTCTTCTCCAGCCTTTTCTAACGCAATGAATTCAGATTCCATTGTCGATCTAGCAATGCACGTGTTTTTTTAGAATTTCAAGATACAGTTGCACCTCCAAGGATAAAGACATACCCACTCGTAGACTTAGAGTCCTTTGTATCGGATATCCAATTTACATCGTAATGTCCTTCAAGTATAGCTGGATATCTTAAATAGTGCAGTCCATAGTTTTGAGTATAAATGTAAGGACCAAATTTCCAATTGAGTCTTAATGTAGTTTTGACTTATTCTCGGAACAAAACACGTTTGAGTCATATTTAGAACTTTATTTGTTACAATCTCACACAGACTGTGACGTGTCGAAGATTAATTAAAGACGTTGCGGCAAAGCTTCAAAGAATTAATTATGCCAAAGTTTAATTAAAGTTTATTTGGTGCGAATTTCTCGTCTTCAAAGTTTAATTGTAAGCTGAGATCACTCAGGAATGAATGAATAATGTTAACGAAACTCGAAATTTAATTTTATAAAAATAAGGATGTTATTTTTTAAAGAAAAGGTTTTTAAAATGGTTTATAAGTGTTTTATTTGTTTACACTTCATTTTTATCAGATAAGGACATTTTAGAGTAAATTATAGTTTAAACTCTAATCTGGGCGTCGTTCAAACGACATACGATGTCATTTGAACGAGAATTACGGTCGTTACAATGATGTGGCATCTCGCTTGAACGAGACGCACCACCTTAAAAAATATATTTATGGAGTGTCCCTATCATTTTCTCAAAGTGCGTGCAGAACGAAATCAGTTTTTAAACAGTACGTTTTTCTGCAATAGTTTTCTGAGGTTTTTAAAGCTTAAACACATCCTCAGAGTTTACAAAGATCTGAGTTATCATTACCATATGTTTATGTGATCCTTGTTGCACCAAGTTGGGTTTGTTCAATACTTAAACATTGCTAGTTTTGCGATGGAGAAGCGAAGAAGGTTACTTTCATGTTCAACATCGTAGTTGATACAGGCCATTTCGGTGGACACCGAGGCATTCATGAAGGCGATTGTTGTGGACGAGCATCGTAAAAGAAGGTTACTTTTTGCGTGGGCACTGTATAGATTGGTAGAAGATCATAGGAGCCTCAAGTCTCGTGGGTGGATCAAGTCGTTATGTAAAACTACCGTCTGAATTTATAAAACCATTGTCATAGTGGTTTTTTCCCGATTGGGTTTCCTCGTACATCGGCTTTGTGAGTAATACTTTACTTTATTTTACTTGCTTTAATCATTAGTTGCATGCTTAGGGTTAAGCAAGATAAAATTTAGTTAAGTTAACTTGTGTCACAATTTGGTGTGGTTTAAGAAAATTTGAAAAAGAGTTTTACATAAAGAGAAAGTTGGTTTGTGTTCATCCTTAATTGAAATTCCGCACAAGAAAAGCTTTTGTTCAAGATAAGTGGGACCTACAAACTGGTATCAGTGATAGAAACTGTAAAATATGACGGTGTGTGATACCGATTTAAATTAATTCGCAAGTTTTCAATTAAACCTTATTTAATTAGAGTTTATTTTTAAACCAAATTAATTTTACCCCTAAACATGCAACTACGTGTGTGCGTGTGTGAACCCATAATTAAATAAAGCATGTGACACAAATTTCAGGAAAAAATTCCGCAGGGAAAACCTTTTATTTCTAGAACTCTCACAAGTTTACAAGACCATTGACTTACATATCATCTTGCTTTCTCCGACAAGAGTAACGCATGGTGTCTTCGTCAAACCTCCAAAGCAACGACTAGAAATCAGCAGTGGTTCACGCGCAGCTATACCACAAGGACGCGTAGTCCAGACACGCAGTCTAAAATCTTCACAAGGACTCCCTCCACAATAGCACGCAGCTCTCCAATTGTAGAGTTCTACCCACAAAGAATGATCAAAAGCAAACTGTGTTCTTGAACACCAAAACAATTCACCAAAGCATATGGGATTTTTGTGAATTGAAAACCAAAAGGGATTAAACCCTAAAAGAAGAAGTCAAAAGGATTTTGCAGTTTCACAGTTTTTTATCTTTCAAAATGCTGGAACTTCTTAATGAAAACAAAACCATTTAATGAGTATTTATAGAAAAATGCGTCACCTCGATCGTTTGAACGAAAAAGGCATCTCGCTTGAATGAAGTACACGTGTCGTTTGAACGACATCGCGCAACATCTCCATGTCGCTCGAATGAGATAAGATCTCGCTTGAATGACCTGGGCATCAAAATCGAGGAATGCTACAGGACTTAGAAAAATTGCTCATTCTCAAAATTTGACGAAAAAAGTCCTCTCCAACACGTAGAAAATATTTTGAAAAAATATCCCAAAGCTCTAAGTGCAGAGTTAAGGTATTTAAAACATAATCTTAACAAAGTAAACTTTGCGGAGTCTTTTTGATGAAGAACCTTGATATATTCGGATCCGTCTTGATGTAGATTGCTCTTGAACTTCTTCGACGGTTGTAACGGTATACGACCTAATGAATTGATAACGGACTTATAATATAATGTCCTTACAAATCTCCCCTTATGTCTATGCCGGAACATACATAAAAACACCTGAATTATCAAATATGAAAATGCCTATACAAATCTACCCTCCCATGAATAAATTTACAAGATCTCAAAGTGTTGCTCAAAAATCTTAATCAAATCTCAAAGATTTTCTCATCATGGTGTGCAACATAATGATCTTAAATATTTGTACCTATACACATGAGATAAAGCAAAAAACTTCGTGACGTATCGAATTTGAAATGATATAAGAATAAATCATTAATAAATCCAATCTCTCCCATAATGCAAAAACTCCCCCATAACATGATAATTCTTTCTCCCCCTTTTTATGATGTCCCAAAATAGGCAGATAAGAAGAAACAATCAAAACATGGAGTGTCACGATAAAAATGCATAGTAAACAAGGATCAAACTATGCACATGCAAAGGTGTATCTCAAAAAATTCCACAAACTATTTTTGGATTTTTTAATTTTTCGTACAAAAATAAGATACCATAAAAATCACACCATGAATTTAACCAAAACAACCAAGTCATGGAAATGGAATGTATGGGTGTGAACACATTCTATAGGTAAATAACCTCAATCAATCATATGTGCATGATGTATACGTGTACCCCTAACGAATGAACATCAAAAGTATCCTTAGGTGTAAAAATTGTTGAATTTAGATGACATCGTCTTATGCAAATCAACAAATCAAAGTCAAAGTGATTTTCACACCAATAACGTCCAAAACTATTTAACGCTTTTTCAAGACTTTCAAGGACGTGCAAACCCATTTTAAATTTCATCCAAACTCCCTCATGCATATTTTCTTTTAGAGGTAATCTAAATTCTCAAACATTGGAGAATTGGTGCAAAACCTAATGGCCCCTTTTTGGCATGAATTTCTCTTTATTGCCTTTAAATTTTTTCGGACTCTTTTATACCTCTTTGGACCCTGGATAATTAAAATTGCTTAATTTTTTTAGGTTCGATTTAACGGTGTCTTAGTATTCGCAAAGGCCAAATGAACCTTTCGTAGCCCTTCCCCGTTTTCAAATAAAGCACACAACCTCACAAACGGCTCTTACATGAACAACTTTCTTATCAAGTTTTATTGCGCTTGGTTCGTTTTAAGGACAGGATTGAAGTAAAAACAGCCAACCAAAATGGGATAATACAACAACAATAATCAAACAAATTCGTGAATGTGTGTAGTAAAGGAAATCATGAGTCAAACGTGTAGAAGGTAACACTTAATTACGTCTCAATGACTCCAAACATTATAAAGCACATGGATGAATTGACCTATTGTCTCAAAATACTATCAAATAGTCACATGGATAAATGGAATGAAATTGTGACTTGGTTATCCTAAGTGTTCATCCATAAATGGTGTAAACAAAATACAAAACTCTTTTTGGATTTTTCAAAAAATTTATGAAAATAAAATCTTTTTGTATTTTTCAAAAAATTTCAAAAAAATGGATAACATACAAAAATGATACATACTAGCAATAGGCAAAAAATGTCATCATTAAAAACATCATATACTAGTAAACAAGTCAAACTTCAATCATTAGGTGCGGAGGGGTTTTCCATAGGTGGTGCCAACTTATGAAAAACCTCCATCAAATTTTGTGAAGTTTTGACCAAAATCTTAACTTGCTCTCCTAAATGTGCAAACTCTCTCATGTAGTCTCCAGGAGCATGTAAAGTATCATGTGTGGGTGCATGTAGTAGCAAAACGTGACACATTACCCAACTTAAAACAAAATTCCCTAAGGTGTCCTCTCCTTTTGCAATGGGAACAAACATATATAGGCCTAGGAACACCTCTCTCAAAAACTCTAGGACGTGATCTTCTAATAGGAATACGACGCCTAGGTGGGTTAATTTTTGGGCCATGTGAATCTGTCACTAAAGTGGGAATCGGCTCGGGTGCGACAAAATAAGTGGAATCACCGTCATGACCTTTTCCTAGCCCGTCAACTCTACCCTTATCGGGATTAAGAACCACCTTTTCAACCTTCTTAGGTGCGTTCTCAAAATTGACTTTGACCTCCCTTGTACGTTCAAGATCACTCTCGAGTTGGGATATACATGTCATCAGATTAGACACTGTGTGGTCAAATCACATTTTTTCTTTTTTAAAACCTCCTTATCTCTCTCCAAATCTAATACTCGTCGACCTAAATCCCTATTATACGTCTTTGTTTTGAAGATCTCGGTGTACAAATCTCTAAATTATTTTTGGAGATCACTTTCATCTCCACTTTCACTCTCGCTTTCTCCCTCACTTGAAGCGTTCAAATCATCCCTATCGCATTCGTGTGCACTATTGTGGGACAAAGTGGGTGTACTCCCACGATTTGCTAAAAAAGCAACAAACTTCTCACCACTAGTCTCATCACCCTCACCTTCATTACTATCACTAAGTGTGGTGGGCATGGCTACTTTCTTTCCTTTCTTTCTAAGTCACGTAGGACACTCAAACGACTTATGCTCCTTACCCCCACATTCAAAACAATTCACATTCTCAAAATCCTCCTCACACTCCTCATCTGAGTCATTCTCTTTTTCCCTCTCACCGCTTTCTTTGGCCTTTCCTTTCTTTTTATTTTTCTCAAAAAACCTCTTTTTATTGGAAGAATTTTCTTTAGAAATTTTGAGAAAATTTTTAAAATTTTTTGCAAATAAGGCCATATCATTAAAATCAAAATCTCCCTCAGAATCTGACTCACAAATTTTTTCTTTCTTTTTCTTAAAATGAGTCTTTAAAGCAATGCCTTTATCCTTAGCCATAATGGTTTGGGGAAAAATGTCAATCTCATATGTGTGAAGATCTCCTACAAGTTCTTCCAACTTAAGTGATTTCAAATTTTCCAAAGAGTTCAAAACAGTGACTTTAGGAATAAAGCATTTTGGGAGAGATCTCAAAATCTTTTTAACGACACGCATGTTATCAATCGCCTCACCCAAATTAAAACTAGTGTTGAGAATGTCTGACAAACGTGCATAAAATTCATCAAAAGTTTCGGACTCTAACATAGTAATGGTCTCAAATTGGGTGGCTAGATTTTGCAATTTTGATTTTTTTACCGCGTTGGTACCCACATGCCTCTTTAGACGTGGTACACGTCATAATTCGACGGAACTTGTCGGGAGAGACGGCTCCATAAATAGCACTTAAACCACAAGAATTAAAATTAGACATTTTAAAATCATCTTCAGTCAAGGCAGACACGGGTTTTAAAGAGATGATATTTTCAACGGTGACAGTTGGAGGAGTCCACCCACTTTCACACAACCAAACACGTTCATCAATAGACTTTAATTGTGATTTCATGCGAGCTTTCCAATAGGCATAATTAGATACGTCAAAAATAGGCATCATATTATATGAGTGCTCCATTAGAAAAATTACGATTTTTTACAAAAGTGATTTTTCAAAAAAAATCAATATCACATGATTTTGCGGAAAACAGGAATACGCGATAAATTAGCGCAACCGGCTCTGATACCAATTTGACAACGTGAGTAGTCAAATTGTATCAGGGATAAACTTTAAAAATCAGGATCACTCGATAATTTAGAGTAACCCGCTCTAATACCAATTTGTAAAATATGACGGTGTGTGATACCGATTTAAATTAATTCGTAAGTTTCCAATTAAAACTTATTTAATTAGAGTCTATTTATAAATAAAATTAATTAAGCCCCTAAACATGCAACTACGTGTGTGCGTGTGTCATCCCATAATTAAATAAATCATGTGACACAAATTTCAGGAAAAATCCCTACAGGGAAAATCCTTTTATTTCTAGAACTCTGACAAGTTTTCAAGGCCATTGAGTTACATACCATCTTGCTTTTGCCCACAAGAGTAACGCACGGTGTCTTCGTCAAACCTCCAAAGAAACGGCTAGAAATCAACAGTGGTTCATGCGCAGCTATACCACAAGGATGCACAGTCCACACACAGTCTAAAATCTTCACAAGGACTCCCTCCACAATAGCACGTAGCTCTCCAGTTGTAGAGTTCTCCCCACAAAGAATGATCAAAATCAAAGTGTGCTCTTGAACACCAAAACAATTCACCAAAGCATATGGATTTTTTTTTAATTGAAAACCAAAAGGGATTAAACCCTAAAAGAATAAGTCAAAAGGATTCTGCAGTTTCGCAGTTTTCTATCTTTCAAAACGCTGGGACTTCTTAATGAAAATGAAACCATTTAATGAGTATTTATAGAAAAACACGTCGCCTCGATCATTTGAACGAAAAGGGGATCTCGCTTGAACGACGTACACGTGTCGTTTAAACGACATCGCGCGACATCTCCATGTCGCTCGAACGAGATGAGATCTCGCTTGAACGACTGGGGCGTCAAAATCGAGGAATCCTACAGGACTTAGAAAAATTACTCTTTCTCAAAATTTGACGAAAAAAGTCCTCTCCAACACTTGAAAAATATTTTGAAAAAATATTCCAAAGCTCTAAGTGCAAAGTTAAGGTATTTAAAACATAACCTTACCAAAGTAAACTTTGCGAAGTCTTTTTTATGAAGAACCTTGATATATTCGGATCCGTCTTGATGTAGATTTCTCTTGAACTTCTTCGGCGGTTGTAACGGTATACGGCATAATTAATTGATAACGGACTTATCAAATAATATCCTTACAGAAACATATTTTCATTGTGTTTGATCCCTTTTGCTTGTAAGGATGAATTTTGAAAATTATGATAGTTTTCGCACTCCTGTGTTTGATGGCACAAATTATACTTATTGAAAAATGCGAATGAAAGATTCTTTAAAATCCATTGATGAGCATGTGTGGTTAGATGTTGAAAAAGGTTGGTCACCACCTGTCACATGAGAGGGTGAGGTCAGTAGTTTGAAACCCGTCGAGTCATAGACTGAGACTGAACATAGGCTTGCATTGTATAAATCTAAAGGTTTGCACGTTATTTCCTCACATGTGATGCCTGAAGAGTATAATAGGATCATGACTTGTGAAACATCGAAAGAAGCTTGGGATACAATTGCACTCACTAACGAGGGCACGAGCACGATTAGGGCGTCTAAGTTACAAAATCTCACTACACAGTTTGAGACGATTAAGATGTTAGAGAGTGAGACGTTCGATGAGTTTTACACTAGGTTGTCCACTATTGTTAATGCGGCATTTAACCTAACTGAGAAAATTCCCGATAACCGAGTTTTTAAGAAAATTCTGAGATCGTTGCCGAGTAGGTTTGATGCACAAGTGACCGTTATAAATTCCCCTAGTATGCTTAACTCGTCGAAACTTGAAGAGGTCGTAGGAGACTTGTAAACCTATGAACTCGATATATTTACCTCCAAATAAGTGTCAAAGAAAGAAAAGGTCATTGCTTTGAAAGCCCTAAAGGAGGAAACTAAAGTTTCGAATGACGATTCTGATTTCGACTTTGAGGATGTCGTCTTGTTGGTAAATAAGTTCAAAAAGTTTCTTAAATTTCAAAACCAATCGAAAGATGCTAAAAAGTTTGAGAAATTCAATAACAATAAGGGAGACTCCACCCTTAGGGATAAGAGTGAGAAACCTAAGAGAGATGAGTTTGATAGGTTCTTTGGGTGTAAGGGGTTTGGTCACAAAGTAGCTGAGTGTCCCACTAGACTTAAGAAAGAGGGAAAAAATTGATAGCATACAATGCCACCTTAAGTGATAGTGAACGGGAAGAGGGAAAGATCTCCTCCGATGAGAGAAAGTTTGTTGATTTCTTGGCATGTGATGTGAGCGACGACGATATATCTTCCCCCGAGGATACTCATGTGCTTGACACTTCCGAGGCTGTTGAGAGTGCTTCCCGAGAGCATGAGGGTGATGAGAGCGAGGATGAGGAGATCGACGTAGGTGAGTTACAAGTTGCATTTCGAGAGTTGTTTGAGGAGACGGTTAAGATAAAAAAAGGGTATTTAGAAATTTCAATCGAAGTTGAATGAGCGTGCCGTTGAAAATAATGAAACGTTGATTGAGTATCTTAGGGCACGAGAGAAGAAGCTTAGGAAGAAGCTAGAGTACGTCGAGAAAGAGAGAGATACCCTTAAAGGTTTGATGGAGGCTTTGAAAAAGGAGATTTTAGAGTTTGAGGAGTCTAGGCGTCTTCTTGAGTCTAGGATTAAGGAGTTGGAGGAGAGTTTGAGAGACTCGTATAGAGTTAAGTTTAACTTAGAGTCTAGGTCGGAGAAATTGGATAGTATGTTAGGCATCTTCCAAGTCAAGAGAAATAGGTTTGGTATAGGCTACGACGAGAGAGTTGTTCCCACCCCCAAAGCCAATACCAATCATGTGAGAGAGCCGACTAGGAAAGGAAGGAGAGGTCGACATTTTGGTAATCATTCCCACCGTGTTTACACTTGTTCCCATTACGGTAGAAAATGTCACCTTAGACGTTTTTGTTATGACCTTAGGAATGCTCCTAGGAAGTTTAGGAATAAAGTCGTGCCAGTTCCCAAAACCCCCATGCGTTATGTTACACCTACTTGGGTTAGAAAATCGGACTTAGAAGCTTTAGGACTAAAACTTGATGGTTCTCATTTGGTTGCACTTGATTCTTCCCATGCTAAATCTAAAGGATGATTGTGTTACCATTTTGAATGCTTTTAAAGTAAACACATTTATTGCACCCTTTAATTTTGAAACCATTTGGTAACACTACAATATCAAATTTTTCATGCCATTGTTTAGTGATTGTTTTAATCCGTAAAGTGATTTCACAAGCTTAAACACTTTCCTTCTTATTCGGGAGCCTTGAACCCTTCAGGTTGCTCCATATATATTTCCTCGTCCGATTCACCATTTAAGAAAGTAGTTTTTACATCCATTTGATGTAATTCAAGTCCATTAATGACAGCTATTGCTATTAACATTCGAATGGACGTAATTCTCGTTACCAGTGAATATGTGTAGAAGTAATCCAACCCTTCCCTTTGCCTGTAGCCTTTAGCTACAAGTTTAGTTTTATATTTATCAATTGATCCATTGGACTTCAACTTCTTTTTGAAGATCCATTTGTAACCTAATGGTTTTGAACCTGGTGGAAGATCCACTAGTTCGCATGTATGATTTTTTAAAATGGATTCAATTTCGCTGTTAATTTTTTTTTCCAATTATAAGCATCAAGTAAGGATATCGCTTCTTTGTATGATTGAGGTTCATTTTATAGCAAATATGTTAGATAATTCGTATCGAAGGGAGTCGAGGTTCTTGCACTTTTACTGTGTCTTGGTTCATTCTCTATTGACGTGTGATCAATAGGTTGATGAATACCACTAGTAGTTTCTTGATTTGTCCTTTTAGAAGGACCAGATTCTCGGGTCACGTTATATGGAAATTCATTTTTTTTAAATGAAGCGTTCCTCGATTCAATAATCGTATTTACATGAATATTTGGAATCTCAGATTTACAAATTAAGAAACGATATGCACTGCTATTAATAACATAACCAATGAACACACAGTCAACAGTCTTTGGTCCTATTTTTACCTTTTCAAGTTTAGGAACCATCATTTTGTCTAAGCATCCCCACACTCGTAAATATTTATAGTAAGGTCTTCGACCTTTCCATAACTCATAAGGCATCTTGTGAGTTTTCTTGTGTGGTACTTTCTTAAGAACAAAATTAGCGGATAATTAGGCTTCCCCCACAAGTTATGTGGAGCTCCTGAACTAATTAACATAGAGTTCATCATATCCTTCAACGTAAGATTTTTTCTATCAGCAATGTCGTTCATTGAGAAGAATAAGGAGTGGTGTTTTGATGTATAATTTCATGTTTGGAACAAAATTCCTCTAAAGGACATCCATATTCACCTCATCTATCACTCCTAATAGCCTTTATCTTTTTTCTTAGTTGATTCTTAACTTCATTCTTATATTGTTTAAATGCATCAATATCCTCATCCTTACTATATGTAATAAATATACATAGCAATATTTTGTGCAATCGTCAATAAAAGTAATAAAATACTTTTTTTCACCTTTAGTTTGTACAAATTTTAAATCACAAATATCCGTGTGACTTAAATCTAGTGGTTCAGTGATCCTTTCAAAAGAATGTAAAAGCAATCTAGCTAATTTTGATTCCACATAAATATCACATTTATGATTTTTATCAACATTAAATTTTGGCAAAAATTCCAAGTTAATTAATATACGCAATGTGTCAAAATTAACATGTCCTAATCTAGCATGCCAAATATTAGAAGACTCGGTCAAGTAAGTAGAACTACTAATTTCATGCATTGAGGATGCCTTTGGCATCAATGTCATTACATTCATTTTAAAGAGCCCCTCAGACAGGTATCCATTACCCACATACACATCATGTTTGGACAACACAAACTTATCAGAAACAAACGCAAGTTTAAACCCATTCTTGCTTAACAGCGATCCGGAAATCAAATTTTTACGGATGTCAGGCACGTGCAACACATTGTTGAGAGTAAGTTCCTTTCCCAAAGTGATTTTCAGAATAATCTCTCCTTATCCAACGACTTTTGAACTCGAAGAGTTCCCCATAAAGAGGGTCTCCTCATTTTCCAAGGCCTTATAAGTAGTAAACATCCATTTGTTTGCACAACTGTGGTATGTAGCCCCAGTGTCCACCCACAATTCTTTGGTATTTTCTATTATATTTCATTCAGAGACAACAACAGAAAGATTTATGTTTGTGATACCATCAAAAATGTTCTCACCTTTTGTCACATTTGCTTGAGAATTTTTCTTTTTAGCGTTCTTTGGCTTGCAACACTCGCTTGAACGGTGTCCTAGCTTGATGAAATTGTAGCATTTGCCTTTGAACTTCTTTCTTTGCTTAGATGTGCCTTCCCCATCACACTTACGTTTGGTTTTAGGACCATCAACCACATGAGCCTTGGACTCCATGATTATCTTCCCACTTTTCTTTTAAGATTCACGATTGTCTTCTTCAATACGCATATGTACTTCCAATTTTTCGACATTCATCTCCTTGCATTTGTGCTTGAGATAATTTTTGAACAAATTCCAAGATGGAGGCAATTTTTTAATTATTACCGCCACTTGGAAAGAGTCACTAATCAACATTTTTTCAGCGTGAATGTCATGGAGAATGACCTGAAGTTCCTGAACTTGTGCAATAACCAACTTGGAGTAAACCAATTCGAAGTCTAAAAAATGGCCCACGATGAATTTCTCCATACCCGCATCTTTAGTTTTGTACTTCTTCTCCAAAGAATTCAATAATTCCTTTGTGGTTTTCATTCTGTCGTACACGTGGTACAACGTCTTGTCCAAGTACGTTAGGATGTAGTTACGACACAGAAAATCAGAATGTTTCCATGCGTCAACGGCATCAACTTTTTCAATCCCATCTCCCTCTTTCAAAGGTGGGCAATCATTATACACGAACCTTTTCAATTGGAAAGTTGTGAGATAAAAGTACATTTGTCCTTCCAAGATTTAAAATGAGCCCCGATAACATTCCCCATGTGGCATGGTCACGGGGGTAGCAACAATTGCATGTGTCACATTCACGGTGGATGGGATGTTCACGGTAGGTGGTGGAACTGTGTTCGTACTTTGCGATTCTATTTCTGTCACAAAAACAGAACTTTTATCAATGATAGTATTCATTTGTAATGAATTTACCAAAATACAATACACAAATTTGTACACAAATTTTCTCAAAATATAATTAATACTATATTAATTCTAACAAGAATTCTAAATTATATTCTGAATTATATAACACAGAATTAAAGTAAAATATTCTACACAATATTTTGAATTCTATAACACAAAATTAAACTAAAATATTAAACACTAGTTTTTACTAGTCTAAGTTAAGTAAAAATCTGTGTCAAAATATTTTTAAAATGAAGTTAAAAATTCTGTACAAAAGAGAATAAAATTTTAAGATTTTTAAAAAAATCTTATCCTAACATATTTTTGAAAAAAAAAATTATATGTAAAATTTTATTTTCAGAAACAGATTACAATTTATGTATAGAAAATTAATTTTACGTAACACTAAAATAATATTTCAGTTTGAATTTATAAAACAGTAAAACAATAAAAAAAAATTAAGATTGTTACTACCGATATTATAAATTCGAAATAAAACAGAAATAGAATAGTTAATTACAATAATTATAGAATAAATTAAAAGTCAAAAACTTACTTTGAAGTCGACAAAATATACAGAATATAAGAAAATAAATCCGAGCCCTGTAGAATAATCTTCTTAAGACAAATTTATTCCCTCCAACGTGCTTCAAGTGAATGAATAATTGTCTCCCAAAATAGAATGGATTTTCGAATTAATTCAAGTATCACATTAATGAATTAATTCTAACGAATGCAAAACTATGTGTTTTGTACTCAACCATGGAACACAATGGAGACTGTTTCAATATAAGAATGAAAGAAATCCGGTACTGGATAAGGGTTAAGCCTTTTCTGTAATGCAAATTTTGGAATTTTTCATTAGTGAAAAACTGAAGAGAAGGATTTTTATTTATAGCATTGGTTTTTACAGTTGGGAACAGTCAAAACTGTTAAACTGTTTTTAACTGTCAAATAGTTAAATTCAGTTTAATTATTTTTAATTAATTTCTGAATTAATTAATTTTGAGCCCAGAAAATTAATTTAAATTCGGTCCAAAAAGAAAGGGAATTTTATAAGCCTAAGCTTATGCCCAAACCAAGTTGGCCGGACAAACGAACGACGCGCGCGCGCGCATGTGGGCTTTTGGTCCAAGCCTAACACTTGCATAGTTTAGGCCATCTCCCCTTTAAAGAGTTAAGATACCCCTAAGGCATCCAAGCCTTAGTCCATATTTGGGGTTTTATTAACTCTTCAAATTTCCACTACTCTTTCAATTGGGATAAGAGTTAAAACACTCCCAATTCATTAACTTTCATTGCTTTATGAGTCACTTTGGAGACATATTTATAACTCATAACTTAATGGAATTGGACATATGAATATACCACGTTAATCTCCTTACGAATGAGAATGCGTTCGTATATGGTCCCACAAATATCGTGGTATGGGTACCATCTAAATTTGAGCTCAAAGTTGCTCAGAATTCTGTACAGAAAATTCTGGACACCATTTATGTCCAATTTTTCCAACAAAATTTAAAGCAATAAGATTGATAGGAAGAAAGCATGGTTTTATTTAGTTTTTTTCTTTTTTCCCTTTTATATGTGTGTATGTTGAGGGGTAGAAGTTGCTTAGTTCAGAACGGCTATTCATTATTATTCAGAGGGCATCTCTACTGTAAATGGAAGGATCATAATGATTCAGCTCACCCACATCGAGGCAATACCAATTCCAAGCACAAAACTTTTGCTACATCTATTTTAAAGATACGCTGATTAGCGAGTTTATATTTTTCTTTTATTCATATCTCTATGTATTAATTTTTTCTAATAAATACATAGTATGATTTTGTTAACCAGATTCACAGCAATTTATGTACTACTCTTCTAACACAAATGAGCCCCAGATTCATTTAAAGGTAATTTGCAAATGGAACTACATGATGGGGTCCAATGATTACTAGCTAGTGAGTATTTAAAGAAATTCACAAGTACATAGTATACCATCATCCCTTGCATATTTTGTGTCACCAAGCATGGATAGGGTTGAACGTTGATCAAACTAGTCGTGAATCCACCACTTGAGTACCAACAAGCTCTAACAAAACTCGATCGGAGATGGGACCAGTAGGTCGAGACACGTATGGCTCATTAACGGGTCTTTTATCGGTTGTCTGCTCCATCTTTACATTGTGGGAGCGGCTTAGGGTATATTTGGAGCACTCGGGTGGGGTACATAGTAAGAAAAGGGTCGTGGTTAATATTCCATTGGGTATGGGTCACGGGTCATAGGAGGGAGAGTAGCTCGGGATGGGTTAGGGTTTGTTCGAGGGTTAAAGTTTTGTTGGGGCTTGAAAACAGCAAACCTGGGATCATAAAGAAGTTTCTCTCCTCGCCGGAGCTCTGGCGAGGGCCTGGTGGTGATGATGAGAATCGTCGAGGGCCGACGAATCCTAGGGTGGGTGGGATCGAGCAAGAGGGTTTGAGAAGCTAGGGTTTCGCGACTTGATTTGGTTGTAGAGTGCTGGAGCCTTATTTTTTTGGTGAGACGGAGCTCTGGACGGCATCTCACAGCCACGGTCAGGGTGCTCAGTGGTCTGCGAAGACCAAGGGTGGTGGTTTGGGTTGAGGGGTGGTCTAGAGTTCGGGTTTGATGCGAAACGGCTAGGAATTTGGGTGGTGGTTGTGCACAACTGTTTGGGCAGTGGTTGTGTTTGGGATTTGGGCATTTAGAGTTTGGTTATTGGATTGTCATTAGCCATCACGTGCGCATATCTGGTGAGAAGGGTTTGGAGCACCCCCTTGACTTCTCCAAATCTTTCTAAGCGTTCAATACGCTTTCTCATCTGTTTGTTTTGCATATCCACCATTATCACCAATAGCATCCTCCCAGAGCAAATGCGGCTCAGATACAACTTTGATGTAATCTAGGTTGAGGAAGCGTAAATAAATCACACGAACACAGACACGAATTCTCAATATTGCTTAAAGGCACTATGTCTCATTAATTCATAATCAAGGAGTGAAAACTAATTACATATGAGAGCCTAAACTTTTATTTATAGCCTACTAATATCTTGGGGAGGAATTCTCCTAATTAAAATAAATAAGTAATTAAATGATAAATCCTAATAATTATTTAAACAATAAATATTTAAAAAATCTAATTAAATAATAATATTTATAAACAATTAAATAATATTCGAAAGCATTAGTCCCCTCTTCTTTGAAAGTTCGTCCCAAACACTAAAGCGGAATGTCATTCGTCTCGAGTGGTACATGCACACGAGTGATCAAAACTTTCTCCCCAGTTGGCTCATCGTTGTTCTCCGCTTCTATCACCTCTCAATCAGTCTCAATGACTCTTAATTATTTAGTGTTAACCCCTGCAATGCGCGGGCGAATGTAACGCGTTAATAATTATTTAGAATCCAATTGTGAAATTATGATAAATAGTTAAATGTATGTGATGTTGTCAAATCTCTACACATGGAAAACCAAATAATATGACGGAGCCTCATCACTTGAACAACAATTGAGTAAGAAAACAATTAGGCGGCAACAACAATTGAGTAAGAAAAAAATTAGACGGCAAAGTAGTTAGTCGTATCGAGTAATGGTTGTAACTACAAAGAAACTATTTTTTAAGCATGTAAATGGTATGCATTGTTGTTGAGCCATGACAAATAAGAATTTTCATTGTAGTTGTAGGGTGCAAATCTCTATATATAGAAAATAATAATTAAAAAATTAGAGTATGCATGTAAGATTATACTTGACATAAATATAGAAATGAAATTGCAAATGAGACGACGGGCTAATAGCTCTTCAGAATGAGATCGAAGCACTCATTAGACGAGGAAAACTGGCAAAGTATGTTGATCGTAGAAATGAAAGAAGAAGCAGCGACCGAGCAAGAGAGAGGTCTAGATCTCCTCGTCGAGCAGAGGAGAACAAGAAAAGAGACCATGAAGATGATCCAGAAGACGACCCTGATCTCCCCAAAAGACCAAGGCAGCCAGAACGTGAGGTATTTTCAATACGTTTTGGATCATTTGATTGTAATGTTATTACAGGTGGAGATACAGGAGGTGGAGACCTTACTGCAGAAAGAAAAGCTTACCTCAATGAGGCTCAAGCCTGTTCATATATTCAACGAATAAACTTGGCTGAAGATGATCGCCCGAGGAAGGTCAACAAAGAAAAACTGGTTATTGGTTTCTCAAAGAACGACCTTGCAGGTGTGTTGTATCCTCATAATGACCCATTGGTGATCAAAATGAGAATGAAGGAAGTGATGATCTCGAGAGTACCGGTTGATAATGGTAGCTCGGCTGATATTATGTTCAACTCGTGCTTTGACAGCTTAAATCTAAAGTTGTCTCAGTTGGATCCTTATCACATGCCCCTCCTCGGTTTTGCTTGTGAGAAAGTTTTTCCACTTGGGAGGATCAAGTTGGATATGTTCATTGGTACATGGCCTGCTTGTCGAACAGAAAGAGTACGCTTCTTCGTGATGGATAAAAATATCCGATCAGCCTATAATATCATCAAGGGAAGGGTAGGATTGAAGAAGTTTGAAGCAGTACCATCTACGGTACATCAATGCTTGAAATTTCCAACCAATTTTAAAGTAGGAGTTGTAAAGGGTGACCAAAAAGTAGCTCGGGAATGTTCCTACTCATCTGCCGAGCAGGAAGAGCTGGAGGAATCTAGGAAAAAGACTATTACCTACCAAGTGGATGAAGGTGCAGAGATTGAAACATTAGATCCTAGAGACGAGTCGCAACTCGTGAAAGGTCAAGTGGTGGAAGCTACTGAAAACATCATTTTGGACGACGAGCATCCAGAACGAACAACTCAGATAGGTTCATCGTTAGATGCCTCACTAAAACAGGAATTGATAATTTTCCTAAAAAGCAGAAAATAAACTTTTGCTTGGAGTCATGAGGATATGCCCGGAATATACCCAAATTTCTTATGTCACGAGCTCAATGTGAATAAGGAGATCAAGCCAGTGAAGTAGAAAAGAAGAGTGTTCAGCCCCGAGAAGAACCAAGCTATACAGGAGGAGGTCGAGAAGCTCCAGAAAGCTTGTTTTATTGAAGATGTTAAATACCCAGACTGGTTAGCAAATGTGGTGATGGTGAAAAAGAAGAATAACAAATGGAGGATGTGTGTAGACTTCACCGACCTCAACAAGTTATGCCCAAAGGATCATTTTCCCTTGCCCCGAATTTATCAATTAGTGGATGCTACCTCAGGACCCGAGCTGCTGAGCTTCATTGATGCTTATTCTGGTTACAATCAGATCAAAATGAAACCTGAAGACAGGGAGAGTACCTCTTTCATAACCCCTAGGGGAACTTATTGTTATAATGTTATGCCTTTTGGTTTGAAAAATGCAGGTGCAACATATCAGCGGCTGATGAACAAGGTGTTTGCAGAGCAGATCAGTTGCAATATGGAAGTTTATGTTGATGATATGCTGACAAAGAGCAAGAGAGATGCTAACCATCTAGTTGACTTTGGTCAAACCTTCGATCAATTAGATAAATATCAAATGAAGTTGAATCACACAAAGTGCATATTCGGAGTACGAGAAGGCATGTTCCTCGGGTATATTATCAACCAACGAGGTATTGAAGCAAACCCTGAAAAGATCAAAGCTCTATTAGGGCTGCGATCTCCAACGACGAAGAAGGAAGTACAAAGTCTCACAGGGCGAATGGCAGCACTTAACAGATTTATATCACGAGCAACGGATAGATGCCTTCCATTCTTCAAAACACTCCGAAAAACGTTTGAATGGAATGAAGAATGCGAGAAAGCCTTTCAAGAGTTGAAAAAATATCTGGGAGCACCTCCACTATTGTCCAGGCCAGTGATGGGAGAAAGATTGTACTTATATCTGGCAGTTTCAGAAAATGCAGTTAGCTCGGCATTAATAAGAGTGGAGGATGGAGTGAAAAAACTAATTTATTACACTAGTAAGGCCTTCCGAGGAGCAGAGATCAGATATCCAAGAATGGAAAAGTTGGCATTGGCGCTGATCGAAGCGAGTAGAAGAATGAGGCCATACTTCCAGGCTCATACCATAGTCGAGTATACCGATATGCCGTTGAGGCAAGCTCTTCATAAAGCAGAAAAATCAGGGAGATTGATGTATTGGGCAATAGAACTCGATGAATATGATATAATTTATGAGCCTAGATCGGCACTAAAAGGGCAGGTAGTAGCAGATTTTATAGCAGAGTTCACCTACCCTGATACCTCCAAGGAGCAAAAGCCAGATATCGACCAACCTGTGGATGTTACAGGATCATCGAATTTAAACTCGGATCAACTTACGTTGGTCGATGAACACAAGAAGTTGATCGACGAGCAAGAGAAGTTGGTCGGCGAGCAAGAGAAGCTTGCCGATGAGCAGCAAGAAGCGCTGGATGAGGACAAAAGGAAGTAGTAAATGTTTCACCGAGGAACTCTGTCCAATAAAAAATTTGAAGACGAGGTACCTATATGGAACCTATATGTGGATGGCTCATCTTGCACTACAAGTTGTGGGGTAGGGATTGTTTTAAACAGCCCGGATGAGGTCGATATGGAATATGCTCTACGCTTCCAATTCAAAGCTTCTAATAATGAGGCTGAATATGAAGCTATGATTGCAGGCCTTAATCTGGCAAAAACCATGGGGGCAGAGCAAGTTATTGTATTCAGTGACTCGCAGTTGATCTTAAATCAAACACTGGGAGTATATGCAACCAAAGGAGAATTAATGATCAGGTATCATGCAAAAGCGATGGAAATTTTATCAAGTCTAATGGTAGTGCAGATAATTAGAATACCAAGATTGAAGAATGCCAGAGAAGATGCCTTAGCTCGTTTAGCATCAGCCATACGCGCCGAGCTACGGAGAATAATCCCAATTGAAGTCTTGGCTAGTCAAAGCATAGATGAAGATCTTATGATGAACTTTATTACCCTTGATTTAGGACCATCTTAGATGGATCCTATCAGGGCATACATTGAAGAAAGGTATTTGCCAACTGATAAACTAGTAGCCAAGAAACTAAAGTTTAAAGTTGCTCGTTATGTATTAATCAATGGTGTTCTATATAGACGAGGAATTATAGCTGGCTTGCAGAGATGTGTACATCCCGTCGAGGTGAAAGACTTGATTGAAGAAGTCCATGAAGTGTCTTGTGGAGCCCATGTAGCAGGTCGGATACTTCTACAAAGGATAATGATGCAGGGATACTATTGGCCGACAATGAGGGCTGATTGCATAGCCTATGCAAAAAAATGTGACAAATGTCAACGCTTCTCCACTATCCGAAGAACTCCCCAAGCATTGTTGACACCCATTACTTCCCCTTGGCCATTTGCCATGTGGGGAATTGACTTGGTTGGGCCACTTCCAACGATTAGAGGAAGATTTAAATATCTCGTCGTCGCAGTGGATTACTTTACAAAGTGGGTGGAAGCCGAGCCTCTTGTCGACATGGTGTACGAAAAAGTGTACCAATTTATTTGGAAAAATATCATCTGTAGATATGGTCTTCCCCATGCATTCATCACCGACCATGGAACACAATTTGATAATGAGGAGTTCGCTGCATATTGTCATCGGTCGAACATACTAAAAACCCACTCTGCACCAGGCCATCCCCAAAGCAATGGGCAAACTGAAGTGACGAACAGGACACTGCTGAATGGCTTGAAGAAAAGATTAAATAATGCAAAGGCAAATTGGATCAACGAGCTACATTCTGTACTGTGGGCTTATCGTACTACTCCCCGAGCAGCAACAGGAGAATCTCCATATATGCTGGCATTTGGAAGTGAAGTTGTTATACCTGTCGAACTGGGCCTCCCAACACACCGAGTGCTGAACTTCAATTCCCCTGTCAGCGACTTGATGAGAAGGTTAGACTTGGACATGCTCGAGGAAGTTAGAGAAGAAGCAGTCATCAGGAATGATGCTTACCAGCAACGAACAGCTTTGTTCTACAACAAGAGAGTGAAGAAATGCAAACTGAAAGAAGGGGACTATGTGCTGAAGAAAGTAATTCAAAAACACAATAAACTAGAAGCTAACTGGCATTGTCCCTACAGAGTAACAGAGGTTGTTCGCCCACGGACATATAGAATTGAAACTTTAGAAGGGGAGGAGTTTAAGAATGCATGGAATGCAGAGCATCTTCGTAAATATTATCAGTAGTCTCATCTCTATGTAATGCAGTTTTCTTCGATATGAATAAAGTTTTGGTTATTTCGCCCAATTCTCTCTTTTTGTTGAAAATTTTTCGGAGTACTAGTGCTGCACACTACGCATCAAGCCCAGAAATACCAACTCCGGTTGGTTGGGAAGAAAATCCACCAACTATAAGTTGGTCGGGAATAAAAATTTCCCAGAAATACCAACTCCGGTTGGTTGGGAAGAAAATCCACCAACTATAAGTTGGTCAGGAATAAAAATTTCCCAGAAATACCAACTCCGGTTGGTTGGGAACAAAAATTTCCCAGAAATACCAACTCCGGTTGGTTGGGAAGAAAATCCACCAACTATAAGTTGGACGGAAATAAAAAAAAATTATTACCAACTAAGGTTGGTCGAGAACGAAAGACACCAACTCCGGTTGGTCGGAAATAGTTGGTTATGGCATTTTAAATAGTTGGTCAAAAAACGAAATATCATCAACTCTGGTTGTTCGACAAATGATTATCATTAAATTAAGATAGTCAACAATAAATTTTCACCAACTTTAGTTGATCAGCAATTTAAAGTAACACAAAATATTTCTATCTTTTTAACAGATATACGTGCACATTCATTAGTAAATAAAAAGAAATGTTTTACAAAATATTTCCAAGACAATCGAAATTGCAAGTAAAACTAGAAGTCTTTCATTAAATCTAGAGAAAAATACATCGAGAATGAAATACAAATTAATTATTACATCAAGATTCCTATTCTATTGGTTTCTTCCCCTCTGCTTTTGAAACAGGTTCCTCGCCAGCGGGAGGATCGTCTAAAGCATAAGGGGAATTTATGAAATTAAGGTCTTTGAGCATCTTGATGTTCATCACAGATGGCTGATCGAGTAGATGCTCCGGGCGAGATATCTCAACATTGGAATGGAGACTGTAGTCGCCAAGATATTTGAAAATCAAACACTGAGGGATTGCCCGAGCAGGAATCCAGCTCATGTCGAGTTTAAATGGTGGCACTGGCAGGTCGAGCAACCCAGGATTATAGTGATCCCACAAATAGTGACCTTGTTCCAATTATAGCACACCCAAGGCATTTAACCATCCTTTCTTATACCCCTCGTTGTTTGACTGCTGAATCCGATCATCGAGGTGATAGAGGGCTTCATGAGAGGAGAGGTTTGGATAGTTTCCCAGTTTGGGTAATACATCCACAATGTAGTTCAGTTATAACTGTTTTCGTAAATGAGACGTGGGACATATGTGATTCCGTGAGTATAGATGACTCTTTTGTTAAATTAAATAGATGGCACGTATAATAGTCAGAATAAAAAAATTATAAATTCTAAAATAATAGAATCAAGGGATTGGAAGCCTCTCAGCATTCGACATACATATGTATATATAATAAGATGAACCTCATACCACGTGTTAATTTACCAACTAACACAACTATATATATATATATATATATATATATATATATATATATATATATATATATATATATATATATATTTCTTCCTAAAGCCAAATAGCTACTAAACTGCATAGACCTTTTTTTTCTTTTAAAATTTACCTTCATCCGTGGGTTCGCTCAAGACCTTATTTCTCTTTCTTTTTATCATTTGTTTAAATCCATATTTTTGCTTTGTCCTCATCGAGATTCCTCATCCATCTTTACACTTGTATATGTGCACACATAGGAAAGTCAGTCCACTCTTATTAAAAGTCGCTATATATGTGTGTTATTGGGGGTATAGAATTCTCTCTCTCTATCTATCTATCTATCTATCTATCTATCTCTTTATATATATATATATATATATATATGTATATATATATATATGTGTATATATATATATATATGTATATGGAAAGGATCAAGTGAGGTTCCAGTTTGAGGACCCTATTTTTTTTTAGTTTTTAACCATTTCAGTAGGGCCATAAAAAAATAATCATCTCAAAATGATTTTTTTTGCTATTTTAAAAAAACCGGTCAAACTATGCCAATTTTTAAGTTGTTTTCAAGCTGTTAAAAACTGACGAAGTTTGACTGATTTTTTTAAAATAGTAAAAAAATTCATTTTGAGGTGATTATTTTTTTATGGTCCTACTGAAATGTTTAAAACCCATTGGAAAAAAATCAGCTCCAAAATATTTTTTTACTATTTTAAAAAAATAGATATCATTCAAAGTCCTCAAACTAGTGGACCTCACTCTCTCTCTCTCTCTATCTATCTATCTATATATATATATATATATATATATATATATATACATGGTGGGAACCCATTTATCTTGGCCCAGGAAAGTAGTTGACCAGCCCAAGTTGCAAGAAGGACTGCCCGGCTTAAATCCACTATTCATTAAAGGCTTATGTATTTTACTTACACTGAAATACTTATGGATATATTCAAATTGGTTACCAAAATCTCGGAGGAGATATTCAGGGATAGCATTAGTTATCCATGATCATATTAAGTTACTTGTAGAACTCAATCTCTTATGTTACACATTTATAAATTGTAAACCCTGGTCCGGGGAAAAAGGATGTAATATCTAGCAATGAGAAACACTAATAAAAATATAGTAACCTCTTCATGGACGTAGGCAAGTTGCTGAACCAAGTATATCGACATTGTGTGTGTGATTTTTAGTTTTTGTATTTACAATTGCTTTCGTGGATCTTTATTGTGCTATTTTTTGCACTCACAATTGGCGCCGTCTGTTGAAGCGATAACTATTCCAACGAAATCATTCATCAACAGAAATCCCCTAATTTATCACCACAGAAGTAACATTCCTTAGGTTGGCGACGTGCATGATGACACACT
Source organism: Sambucus nigra (assembly GCA_949130495.1). Lineage (NCBI taxonomy): Eukaryota > Viridiplantae > Streptophyta > Magnoliopsida > Dipsacales > Adoxaceae > Sambucus > Sambucus nigra. The sequence goes on from CASBWL010000058.1 coordinate 2,027,924, forward strand.
CCCACCTAGGGTCAGGTCAGAAATTCGCCAGCAACCAAATCCCAGGTTTCGCCAAGAAAGGCAGCCTTCTGAAGAAAGTCAGGGGCCACCTAGGTATACACAGATCTCCAGGTTGGTCGACACTTACGAAGCTAGGCTTCGAGAAGAAGAGGAGGGTACACGCCTCCAGGTATAAGAAAATGCTCGCCTACAAAGGCGATTTGAAATAATGGAGAGAAATATCCATAGAGATACCAGGAAGTGTCGTGATAGGACTCCTACTCCTCAGGAGAGCAACACTCACAGCGAATGAGGAGCTCCAAGTGCGGCCAAGATAAATTTGAATGTGGCAGGTCAAAGCGTGATCGATCAGAACGTGGTCAATCAAAGAGGCACCACAGGAGCAATGATCATCAAGATGAGAACATCAGAATTTTGGTTCGTAGCGAGATGGACCTACATCTAGCCCATCGAGGAGGTAGTTCTACCATGGAGATAGCTAGGATAGCTCTCAACACCCAGATGAAATCCTTTTTTTAAAGGGAGATTGAAGAAGAGGAACCCTCAAAGAAGTTTGTCATTCCCAGGGACCACATAACATGACGGAAAGAAAAATGTTAAAATTTCCATTAATACTCAAAGTTATTACAATGAAATTAGAATTATGAATGATTTACAATGGAAAGTAATTACAAACGGGTCACTTGTATGATTTGGGTGACCTAGCCTTGGAAGACTCAGTTTCATCAGCTAGGCCATCCTACCCAAAGAGACTGATGGTATCAGCCAAAACTCTGAGACCTGACAGTCAAGTCTATCAGATAGTCCTCTGATGATCTCATCCTTGTTGTGAAAAGACTTGTGGTTGTTCTCAAGCTATTCCTTTAGCTGCCTATTCGCATTCTTAAGAAATAAAGTCCCCCCAGCTTCCTTATTTGGTCGAGACTTTTTGGTTATCTCAAACTGGACCCTCAAGTCATTATTTTCCTTTTTAATGAGAGAAGTAACATCCCTCGCTCCCAAGAGATCAACTTGTAGAATATAAGTCTTTTGGCATAAATGGACTCTGGATTGGCCAACTTCAGATCAAATCCTCCAACTTTAGGCAGCTCAAACATCCTTGTCAAACTTAGCCTTCAAATTAGGTAAAACTTCACTGTAATTGACTTGGTTAGTACGAATCATATCATGATAAATAGCATTGGCCACCACATCTTAATGGAAAAGTTAGCGCAGATTTCAGCATGCTTCTTTTGCTTGTGAAGACGCATCATAACCTAATATCTGGTCGAGGTTATTATCTTCAGCGATATCATCACAACTAGAAATGAGGAATCTTGCATGCCTTTATTGAAAGTCATAATATGTAGCGACGAGTGATGCACGTCTTGCCTCAAATTGAAAAGTGCAAGGTTAAGTGGTTGGTCATTCAGCTCAGCAAAGGAAAAATTATAGAGAACATTGCAAGATAAATGTATATTGAAGTTTATTAAAATAATAGATTTCATTGATAAAAGTTAATGGAGAAAAATCCTATATTACAGACTGAAGGAAAGTAAATATAGATACAATGTCTCCTAAAATAATCTAAGTCGAGCTCGTAGAAGCCTTTTCTCCCACCTTTGTCTTCTTACTAGCTTGAGCAGCACCAATGTGTTCCAGTTGGTTGGACCCATCATTGGCCTTCTCAACGTCTTGAGAGGCACCCACTTATTTTAAGACCTTAATAGTGTTGGATCTATCCTTTGCCTTCTCAGTATCCTGGTAAGCACCAACATGCTTCTATTGGTTGGCATCAATGCTAGCCACCTCAACACCAGCAGGCTAGTTGTCAAATGATTCCTCCTCATCGTCTTCATCATCGTCGTCATTGATTGGAGGAAGGGAGCCTTCATCATTCTCTTTGAACCTCAGAGTCCTCCAAGATTCCAGCCTTGATAAGGTCTTCGTCCCAACTACTATTTAAAAAACACCTTCTTGAGGTATTCGATATACTTTTTGTAACACCCCGCCCGCCCGGGGAGAGCGAACGGAGCGCTAATGCGATAAAATAACTAAATCCACAAGTAACAAGGTATAGAGCATCTAAATCCCACAATAACAAAAGAGAAACTACAAATCTCAATCTCTTCAAATTAAATACCAAATCTCTCGAATTACATACAACGACTAACTCGAAAATAAAATACAAATCTCCAAAGCTTTATACATCAAAATAATACATATCTTTCCCAAACAATCCTCGCTAAAATCAATCTCCATAGCGCCCCAAAATCCGCGCTAACCTGCAACTAAAAGAAAATATGGGGAAGTACACAATACGACAGAAAAGATGCTCAACAAATATATATAAGCGATGAATAAAGCGTAACAACACGAGTACGAATATTCAAATCAAAATGTAAATCTCAAAGCAATTATCAATATAATTTCTCAACAACACATCAATGGGTCACCAGGCCTCACCACATTCGCATATGCTTTATCAAGCCATAGCCCGGGAATAGGTATTTTGGCGGGTACTCAACATCCGTGCCATATTAAAATCTCATGACAACGTGCTCATCAACAATATAATGATACCACATGAATCAAAATAATTTCAATAATTATTTTCCAGATTTCAATGAATTTATGAATTCAAATATGAGTTCAATTAAACAAGAATTCAAAGAGAATGACACTCGCAAGATTTAAGGAGCATATTGTGTAAAACCCCATACCTCAAACCATGATGAGAAACCAACGATCACATCCTCAAGATCAACAAAAAATATCTACAAAAGCTCCTCCAAGAACCTTCAATAAAATAGCCCCAAGATCACCTCTAATCTAAGGTTAGAACTCACAAATCTCAAGGGCCAATGTGTATATAAAAAGAAGAGGAATATAAAATATATTTGCTGCCAAAATTTGTGCCAAAAGTAGGTTAAAAGGGTTGTCCACGACTTTCTTTTATAATGCAAAGAAATGAAGAGTTGGAATCCAAAACACTCCTTTAAATAAGGCAAAGAAATGAAGAGTTGGAAGTCAAAACAACTCTAAGAATTAAAAACATTTTAGAACCCGTTTTAACTCCATTTTCTAAACCGTTTGAAATTCTCGCCTTTAAAAATAATAACCAACATATTTGAGTAATAAAAATAATTTTATCAAAAAGTTTATTTTCCTCCATTTTCCAGAAATTAATTAAAATAGCCCAAAATTACGCGGGTTGTTACACTTTTGAGCTTTAACTAAGGCCTTATCCCAACTATAATTAAATACATTAAATGTATCATGCGCAACTTCGGCCTTAGCTTCCTCAACTTTAGCCTTCGCCTCTTCAGCTTTAGCCTTAGTATGCTCAGGCTTAACCTTGGACTTTTCAATAACGACCTTAGCCTTCTTGGTAGCAGAAACTAGGCTGAAGGTTTCCTTGATCTTTTTATTAAGGTCGACATTAGCAGTCTCCAGCCTCAAAACCATCTCTCCAAGATTATTTACCTTGGTGGCGTAGTGTCACTAGCTTTCCCGACCGAAGTCAAGGCCTTAGTTACCTCATCCAAGGCTACCCCAGGTCGTAGGAAGACTTCCATAGGGCAACATATCTCTATAGAAAATGATTATAGTCAACCAAAAAAATGCAAAGCTCACAGGAAAGAAAAGTCAATAAGAGAAATGATGTGAAGAGAAATGCATATGTAAAAAATAAACTTACAAGAGACAGGGTTTGGGTGGAATTTTCCACGAACTGATCATGAGTTAAACTGGCGACCACTACCGTATCAACGGTTAGGCAGGTCGTCCTAATCAAATTGCGTGCCAAATCTAGTCGTTGGACGACAGAGTCGGTAAAAACTTTGCCCTTATCCACCGCATTCTCCCCCACGACAATAGGAGGGGAAGAGGAAGGAGTCTTATCCTTCTTAATTTTCTTGGAGGGGCCTTCATCGCCTTAATTGGGGAATCCCTAATTGCTAAGGGGTTAGCATGTCCACCACCCTCATATTTTTTTCTTGCAGACCGAGCAAGATCTTCTTACTTGCTCGCCTGGAGAGCAATAGGATTTTTTGGGGCTTAAGTTAACGAAAATTAGATTCATCATATTCCTCTTGGAGGTCATTTCAACAGGAGAAAGGTCGACGGTAGGGATGGATAAGAGAACTAATGACCCAAATAAGGAGGGTATTCTCTCCTCGTTTGAACTATTAGAGGTGGAAGCCTCCGAATCATTCAAATCGACCGGGATAGCTGGAGTCTGATCAACTGGATTTTCAAAAAAAAAATGGTTAAACTCGTGTAGCCGAGGCGAAATGTATTCGACCTTAGATGATCCCTTTTACAAGATTTGGCTTCACTGACCATTTTTTTGGATATCAATAAAGTTGGCATATTTGTCATGAGGAGGTTTCTTCTTTTCTTTAGTTATCAAGAAACAAAGAAAAAACAATTACAACAAGACAAATTCAATATAAAGGGGAAAATACAAAGTACAAATGCAAAAGACAGTTTAACATATTCCTCTCCCTTCTTGAGGGAACCTTGGCCCTTCATATTTTATGCCCTTAGGGAGAGAAGTATGTTGTCAGTTCTTCACAATCACACCGTGATCCCAATACTCTTTGTTGGAGTCAGGTAAGTTTATTACCAATGCTCGATTAGCCACCCTTGTTTTCAGGTAGTAAATATTTTCATGGGTTATCACCCATTGGTAATAGTACATGACCTTAGTAATGCCAAGGTTGGTCCCAAAAAAATCATTAATTAGGTGAACCCCGTTAACGATCCTCCAAGTATTTGGAGTGACCTAGGTAGGGATCTCAAAAAGTATTGGCAAAATTCAAGAAAAAAGTATATTTAGGGGAAAAATCAACCAACATTAGATAATGAAGATTGAGGGCAACCAATGACCCTCATCAAGCTTACAAAGGTCACAAGGACCATCAACTAATTCTACGGTAACCCAACTAGGGAGATAACTACGATTGAAATTTTCTGTGGTGTTTTCATTAATTGCATACACTATTGTTAAGAGTAAGGGGACGATACAAAGAAAGAATTAAGGAAGGAAAATCATAAATACAATAGCAAAATAGTAAGGGAGGTAAAAATAGAGTGCTTACAACGAAATGGATGGGGGTAGGACTACTTCTTCAAGTGATCCATTTTGAAATGAGAAGGAAAGAGATGGGCCTTTTATGGTGAGAAATAGCCTCATGGCTCCCCAAAATGATCATTGCTTGAATAGTAGTTGAAACAACATATTGCATATGCTGAAGCAACGACTATGTCCACCCACGGCTAAGTAACACTTCCAGATTACGAACCAGCCCCTAAGGCACTCAACGGGCAGAAACCCTTTAGTATCTGGGGCATTTACAATATTGCCCTCTAATCAATGTACAAAGATCTCATACAGTAGTTGACCTCTGACCAATAGAGGAATTATTCCATCGTTGACAAGCAAGAGGACTTATCCAACATTGCAACCGATGCAAAGCCTAGCAATCTCAATTAGCCCCTAGACTTTGGGGGCAATTGTGGAGCCAACCATTTTACTAGCACATACTCGGCCACATTGGCCTATAACCAAAGAAGTCATCCGGTTAAAATAAGAAGAACAGTTCAACTCAACTAAACGTAACGGTTGGTTACAATCAAGAGATAAGGCCGAACTCTTAGCGATAGTTGTTAGTGGGGCTTAGGACTCTCCTATAAAGCCTTATAAATATAAACTCACCCCTTATGGGCGTGACATGTAACACGAGCAATACTGAAACTCTTCCGACTTGAATTATTAACTAATAAAGAACAAACTCTATCACCCTGTGGACGTATGCAAGTTAATGAACCACGTACATCTTATGTTGTTATGTGCGTGATATCATTCTCTTTTACAATATTTATTGTTCTTAGACTTCTATATATTGAATCTAACATGTAGGAATTTACCACATACAATAACCATATAAAATGTACATATAGTACATATGTTTGAAATAATATTATCAATTAATGTGTGTATATAGTTTTATTGGGTGTTATACAAGCCATATGATAATACATACATATATTTATGTATTATGTTGTGTATGTATACATTAATGTATTATGCATGTATGTATGTGTATATATATATTATATGTATTTATGAATATTATATGTATTTATGTATCATGTTTGTATGTGTGTGTATATATTATATGTATATTATAATGCTCTTGTGCGGACTGTCCCGCATTTTAACAATGCGGACTGTACGTGCATCACCGGACGGTGAGCCTAGAAATTATCGACTAAATTATAGGCACCCTCTCTCTCTTTTCTAGGCTCACTGTCGGGTGATACATGTCCAGTCAGCACTGTTAAAGTGCGGGATAGTCCGCACAAGAACAGTATTGTATATGTATAACATACACACATACACACACATATATATACACACTAATTGTGTGTGTTAGTTTTTAATTTTTAGAAAATAGAATATAAAAGCAAGTTTACCAAATGTACATTAATATTTTAAAATACAAAAAATTAGATTTAAAAATAGTTTTTAAATCTAATTTTCTGAATGCATAACCAAATGGACCTAGATTTGTGAGTAACTCCACCCCTCCCTTTAATGAACTTTTAAAATGTCAATAGCATATAAAAAAGAAAAGAGTACTTCTATTGTAATATAATTTTTTACATAATTTGTTTTTCAAAATTACACGTTGCAGCGTGTTATTAGTGTGTTCTTTAGTTCCACTGGCGTGGACCCTACAAAAGAACCAATGAAAACCCTCCACCTCATTCGGTAATTTCACTTTCGCTCAAAAATTCAATCTCAGTATGATTTTCGAAAAGAAAAAGGAAAGTAAAAATGAAAAAACAAAATATTGGAGGAGTTATTAGCGAGGACAAGATAGGCATATTAGCCATACACGTTTCTAAAAATCCTAAACCGAAAGAAATTAAGTCGAAATCAACGGCGTAGACCACCCCAACTCAAAATCGAATGTGACAACAGCTCTACACAAATCTGATTGGTCCAACACTTCATTTATGACATCATACCTTAAAATAACACACACGGTCTCGTTGCTATACATACATGGTTGCATTCATGTTTTCTTTCATTCCACCAAAACACACCCAGAGAGAGATAGAGAGAAACTGAGTAGCTATATACAATATTAGCTGACACACATCGAACAAAGCAATGGATGGCTGTTGGAGGAGACGAGCTTCTTTCATCGTTTTCGGAATCGTTTTGTTTGGTAACTGTTTTTATCTGTCATCTCACTAAATATCAACTACTTTTTTATATCTCCAGTTATATATATATGTTTGTGTGATAGAGACTGTGAGCGAAAGAAATACTCGTATCTTTTGTTGAACGTTTTAATGTCATGTATCGCACAAAATACAACGTTTTAATGCACATCTCGGTGTTGATACGTCTTAATTAGTAGTGGCAAAATGTGGCCCAAATAATAAAACAACCCATATTAGCCCAGGCATCTAAATATGGGGCCCATGTTTAAAAGCTATGAGTTAAATATGGGGCCCATATTTCAAAGCTATGAGTTAAATATGGGGCCCATATTTGAAAGCAAAAAATCAAATATGGAGCTCAATTTTAAAAGATACAAATCAAATATAATACTCATTTTAAAAAGTTATGAGTAAAATATGAGTTTTTTTTATATATACCTCGAATTGTAATACTTAATTTAGTAGAAAAATAATGGGTTGCCCAACCCATATTTGGTCCGCCCATATTTGGCCCGGCCCACATTTAACCAAACCCACATTTGGTCCGACCCACATTTAGCCCAACCCATATTTGACCCGCCCAAATTAGGCCCAGCCCATAATTTTGCCAGTGCTAGTCTTAATCATTGAAACTTAGTCACCAAGTATATTTGGGCACCAAGTACTTCAAAATAGTTTGTCAAATCCCACCTCATGATATATGTATGAAAGTGTACACACACATATATATTGAGAGAGAACCTGAGAGTATCTTGTACATACCAATCAGTATATATCAAAGGTGTATACCAATTTTTTAAAATAATAAAAAAAATATTTTTCGATTGAATTTTTTTATATTGGATTTAAACATTTCAATAGACTCATATAAAAAAAATCGACTCAAAATAACATTTTATGCTGTTTTAAAAAAATCGATTAAACTTTCGCATGTTTTAAAAACATTTTAAAATATGTAAAAGTTTGAACGATTTTTTAAAAATAGCAAAAAAAAAAAAAATTGTACTCATTTTTTTATATGGCTCTCCCAAAATGTTTAAATACCACATAAAAAAACTCAACTCAAAACATTTATAAAATGGGTCCGTGCCAGCGGTATGCACTGTTGCTATGTACAGGAGCTTCTCTCTCTCTCTCTCTCTCTCTCTCTCTCTCTATATATATATATATATATAATAATGTTCCTGTGAGAACTAGTTCGCATTTTAAAAATGCGGACCGGACATGTGTCACCTAACAGTGCACCTAGAAATTATCGCCTTATTTATAGGCACACTCTCTCTTTTCTGGGCTCACCGCCAGGCGACACATGTCCGATCCGCATTCTTAAAATGCGGACTAGTTCGCACTGTATATATATATATATATATGGACTGGCTCAAATACGGGAGCTTCCTTATGTGACTTCCAGCGGGATTTTTTAATTAATATATACACCCCAACATAAATACATATTTATTAAAAAAGATAATTATTTTTAGTTTAACCGATTTAGTCCCTCGAATACCCATTTACTCAATAGTCTCTTATTTTTATAACTATTTTTATAAATATTTATATATTTATAAATATATAAATACATATTTATATATGTATTGTATGTATGAGTGAGAATATATGTATGCATATAATGTACGTATGAATGTATGAGAACTGCTCAGATAATCACATGCTTGTGTGAATGATGTGGATCGGATGTTATGTTATGCATGCTCTCATTAAGATTTAGTGATTAGACCAAAAAAAAATGTATGCGTATATATGTGTGTATGTGTTATGAACTTATGATGATAATTTGTATGTTGTAATTGACAAATTTGCTTTATGTTTATGTATGTACATAGATAAATAGATATTTTGAAATTATTAGATAAAAATCTGGATTTTTTATATGTTTTCTTTTGTTCTTTCTAGGTGTTGCGAATCATCGGGATATAGTGCAAATTAAAATATGGCATATACTATCATTAGCTTTTGTTAATTTTAGGTCCACTCTGTTTCCTTTTCCTAAACTAAGGACATGCATTAGATGTATATTTTTGCGAATCAGTTCCTGGGTTTTTTGTCTCCTCATCCTCATTATGTCTCCATTCTCAAGTTAGATCTTTATATGTATCTTGTATACGGGTTTCCGCCCCTTAGGCGGCTTCTTTTAATACACTTTGCTTACTTATCAAAAAGAAAAATTGTGTCAGTGTAACAAAGTGTTGTGTATTCTCATTTAATACACTGTGCTTCTAATAATACACTGTGCTATCCACTCTCGTTGCTCCAGTGGTAAGGGATGAGTTCAGATTGTGTGGGTTAAGCGCACGGTCTCGAGTTCAATTCCCCAAATGATACCAGACTTTAATTGGGGTGTGTGTTAGGGTGGCTCTGGCACTAGCACCACCCCCCCCCCCCCTATTTAGCTTGCATGGGGGAGTCCAACGGACTCGTTCGTGTGGAGGTTCAGGATTATCAAAAAAAAAATATACAATTCTTTATTGCAATGTCACATCGGTTTGTGTACACAATCTTTTTAGGTAAGGAAATAAGACAAACTTTTGGAACATGTAATATAGTGACTATAAACTAGAAAGAGAGAATGAAAATCTTAAGCTTTTCAGTTGAAGACATCTTTTGCTATTTCTATACTGGACTATTCAATAGCATCATCAACTCATTTAGTCCCATAAAATTAATGGTAATGCAAGGCATTAAAGTGGTTATTATTTCTCTAACAGGAGGCTTATTCGCTTTCTCCATTGCGGCAGAGGAAGCCACCAAATTGGGGACCGTAATTGGAATAGACCTTGGTACTACTTATTCATGTGTTGGTGTTTACAGAAATGGTCATGTTGAAATCATAGCTAATGACCAAGGTAACCGTATAACCCCATCATGGGTCGCCTTCACTGACGAAGAGAGATTGATCGGTGAAGCCGCAAAAAATCAGGCGGCTGTCAACCCCGAGAGGACCATCTTTGACGTCAAAAGACTCATTGGAAGAAAGTAATAATTTTTTCTTTCTTGTTTTCATGTACTTTATATATGTGAATAATTAGTGAGCCTACAACATTCGTCATTAAACATACTTAGAAATCATACCTCTATTTTCCTAGACTAGATGGATGATTTTATTTAATGAAATTTGGTGAAGATGATCTCATTCAAAATTCCTACCAATTTCAACAGCCCAAAATGTACTTTAATATCCAACTTACATTTCACCACAAAATTGTAAATTTGTAGAATAAACTTGGTGGACATGATCATCTCCATTAAATTTCAATAAAATATTATTTGTTTGATTATAAAAAGTGGAGGTATGTTCTTTAACTATGTTGGAGAGCCTAATTTTTTAAATAATATTTGAATATCTATTTGTTTATGTGATATGTTTTTACTAATAGATTTGAGGACAAGGAGGTTCAAAGAGACATGAAGCTTGTTCCATACAAGATTGTGAACAAAGATGGAAAGCCTTATATACAAGTGAAAATCAAAGATGGGGAAACCAAGGTATTTAGTCCTGAGGAGATTAGTGCCATGGTTTTGACAAAGATGAAGGAGACAGCAGAGGCATACCTTGGAAAGAAAATCAAGGATGCTGTTGTCACAGTTCCTGGTAGAGTGAATCTTTTTAATACTAAATCCTTAATGAATGAAACTAAATTTTGATATGAAATCTGATTATTGAGACATGACATTTTTTTCTATTGAATGATATGTACAGCTTACTTTAATGATGCCCAGAGACAGGCTACCAAGGATGCAGGTGTTATTGCCGGATTAAATGTTGCAAGAATTATCAATGAACCAACTGCGGCAGCCATTGCCTATGGGATGGATAAGAAAGGTGAAGAAAAGAACATTCTTGTGTTTGACCTTGGTGGTGGGACATTTGATGTTAGTATCTTAACCATTGATAATGGTGTTTTTGAGGTTCTTGCTACAAATGGTGACACTCATCTTGGAGGTAAACACGATATCTCTTGTTCTATGATTTTCCCCATTTTATAGATTAGATTCAAATTCATATATTTGAACAACTCATGTTCCTTTTGAAGTAGACTCATTGTAATAGAACTTGCAGTTCTGTATCTCATTGAAGTTTAGGCTCAAGTATATGAGGCCATGTTCTTGGCATGACATAAATTTTACTGTTCCGAGACATAATAGAACCCCATAATGATTGTTGGAAAACTTTGTTTTTATAGAGACAATTATAACTGCAAAATATGTCCTTAAGCTTCTAAAGTTCCATTTGGCTATTTTGCCTTTTAATGCATAATGTGGAACTCTGAATGCTAAATGTTGTTATGAAAGAACCTCTGTATATATGAACTTATTTGATTTAGAATAATGAATACAATTTATTAGTTTTTCTTTACCATTATTAATAGTTTATTAACCTTTATTATATTAATGTTTGTTAGCAAAACCAATTGGTAAATGAACATAGAAGGTCTCTTAAGTTATGTTCATTAACATAAGATCAATTCCTTTCTTAATGTTCAAATTTTGCATGTGGAACTATAAGTTTACATTCACGGAAATCACAAACGCCCAAACTAATGAAACTCAATTCAGCATTCAGAGGTAAAAACAAATATCCTCTAATGGAGTTTGACGGGTGAATTAACATTTAAATACCCCTGCAGGTGAAGATTTTGATCAGAGAATTATGGAGTACTTCATTAAACTGATCAAGAAGAAACATGGGAAGGACATCAGCAAGGACAATAGAGCACTAGGGAAACTAAGAAGAGAAGCCGAGCGCGCCAAGAGAGCTTTGAGTAGCCAACATCAAGTCCGCGTCGAAATCGAATCTCTTTTCGATGGTGTAGATTTCTCCGAACCACTCACCAGGGCTCGTTTTGAGGAGCTGAACAACGATCTATTTAGAAAGACCATGGGACCTGTTAAGAAGGCCATGGAAGATGCTGGTTTAAAGAAGGGACAAATTGATGAAATTATACTTGTCGGTGGAAGTACTAGGATCCCTAAAGTCCAACAGCTTTTGAAGGAATATTTTGATGGAAAGGAGCCAAATAAGGGAGTGAATCCAGATGAGGCTGTTGCTTATGGTGCTGCTGTACAAGGAGCTATTTTAAGTGGAGAGGGTGGTGATGAAACAAAAAGTATGTCTTATTTCCTTTATGCTCTCCTAGTAAAAGTCTTGTTTTTATAAATATCATGAAATTATCATCCTGCTTTTAAACTATTGCACGCATACGAAATTTGGCATACGATTTGGTATGAACCATGAACCACTGTCAAGCGAAATTTGGAAGGATAAATTGTTCCCTTAAAGGTTTGTGGATTTGGATGGGGACTCAAAATTTGGGACAGTATATTAAATTGAAGATATTGGTAATTTAAAAGAATAAGAATACTTCATCAATGTAACCATTCATCCTACGAAAACTACCCATTATCATTCATTATTAAAATTATAGGAAGAACCCCTTAATATCTCGATAATGATATAAATAAATTTATATTATCTTTATTATATTACACAATTTTTTTGAAAGTATTTCAGTTTTTCTCGGCCCACTTTAATCATTCCTCCCAATGTCATTCCAACAATCAATCCATAATACCCTAGATTTGACATGACAACAATTAAATCTTAAATGAATGTAAATTTTGAAATTAAATCCCATAAAAATAAACCTATAAAATACAAGATAGACCTAACAAATACATGATTATTTTTTTACTCCTAATATTATATTAAAATAATTAATAATGAAAATGGAACATGTTCGGGCATGTAATGCACAGTTAAGCTCTAGGCAAGCAACTTATACAGTTACACTAATGTTACATTAATTACATTTTCTTTATGTACATAACACATAAAAATATTGATCTGCTCAGCCCAATTTAAATCAATATTTGACTTTTGCGCCTATTAAGGATAAACTATTAAGGATACGCTAATCCATGGATACACCAATTCATGGTCAAGATCAAAACATATTACCTATTGTGACTTTTAGTTTGTTTTACTGTAATTAAATTGAGGTTCCAATTCATTTGATTGACTACTGACCCTTGTGCATTTCATCAGATGTTGTTCTCATTGATATTGTCCCTCTCTCTCTTGGTATCGAAACTGTTGGTGGAGTGATGACCAAATTGATTCCTAGAAACACTGCTATCCCAACCAAAAAATCCCAAGTTTTCACAACCTACCAAGACAAACAGACATCAGTCACCATTCAGGTACTATGTCTTCTTCACTAGCAGTTTCCCCATTAAAAAAATTGGACTTGTTTCATCTTCTAATATGACCTCAATTTCCTTGCAGGTTTTTGAGGGTGAAAGAAGTCTCACAAAAGATAACAGGTTGCTCGGGAAATTCGATTTAACCGGAATAGCTCCAGCTCCAAGGTTTCTATCTTCCCATACTTTCCAGAGTTGTTTGTATTAAGTAGTGCAGTAGTATGGGGTCTAAATTTCACTATTTGCACTTTGCATTCTCTTTCTGCACTTTGTTACGTTTTTTAGGATTTTTTTTCGCAACCCTTTTTTCTGAGTGTTTCAAAAGCCCCTAAGTGCAGTTATTGCAAAAAGGGAACTAGTAGTTCTTCGAAATGCATGGCAGGTCCAAAATTTTCATAATTTGAACTTCGAGGTCCATTTCCCCATTTTGTCACAGTTTTTAGTAGTGCTTTGAAATGCACTCTGGGGTCCATTTTTACATTTCTTGCTTCCTAAGATTTTTTGCTAGACTGTTCCCACAAAAGTGGTTTGAAAACTGAAAACAGATCCCACACTAAAACTTTCTATCAAAGTTTCATCCTGGTCTTTATCTAACTAGAAGTATAATGTATTTGTTTGAACTTTGAACAGAGGACAACCTCAGATTGAAGTTACATTCGAGGTAGACGCCAACGGTATTCTCAATGTGAAGGCCGAAGACAAGGCTTCACACAAATCCGAAAAGATCACCATTACCAACGAAAAGGGTCGGCTCAGTCAAGAGGAGATCGAACGCATGGTCCGTGAGGCGGAGGAGTTTGCCGAAGAAGATAACAAGATGAAGGAAAAAGTCGAGGCTCGAAACAAATTGGAGACTTACACTTACAACATGAGGGATCAGATCAATGATAAGGACAAGTTGGCTGATAAATTGGAATCGGACGAGAAGGAGAAGATTGAAACCGCGGTGAACGAGACTCGTGAGTGGTTGGATGATAATCAAAGCGCTGAGAAGGAGGATTATGAGGAAAAGTTGAAGGAGATTGAAGATGTGTGTAACCCGGTGATTACTGCGGTTTATCAGAGGTCTGGTGAGCCGGAAGATGATGATAATTCACATGATGAGCTGTAGAGAGATTTTTTAAGCTCAGGTTTTGATTAATGCAACTTGCAAGTAATGATAAGTATAGGTTAGGTAGATTTTGTTCATTTTTGAAAGATATGTTTATGGATTGATTTTGTGTTCTGTCTTACTGGAACTCTGAGTATGAGACGCAATGATAAATTTGGCAACCTTAAATGACAAATATGATAGCAGATTGTGGCTAGAAAAATCCTTGATAAAATATACTCTATTATCATTCTCTATCCCTTTGGTCTCTCACTCATTTTTTTGGCAACTATTGTATCCACTATCCCACTATGTATCTGGAGGCGTCCAGTGGCGGATCCCGGATTTTGTGTGAACTGGGGCGAAAGTTTTGATAGTTGCCGGGGGTTCGGGGGCGGGAGCCCCCGAGGCGATTTTTTTTGGGGGGGATCGAGTTTTTTCGAACATTTTTTGGGTTGTTTTTACTTTTTTGGGCATTATGTTCATTTTCAACACTGATTGAAGTGGGAGATGACTTAACCTCAGCTTCAGATACGGTTGGTGCATTGTCTTCTCTTTTTCGTTTAAAAAATTTCTCTATTGATTCCCAATATTTACAAATTTAATTTAATTTCACATATAAATTTAATTTCATATAAATTTACACAAAAATAAATAAATAGACACATATAAACAATACACAAAATAAATTTATAAATTCACATTATAAATTTAATTTCATTTTAGTATAAATAATTTTAGTATAATTTCAGTAGTAAAAATATATAGGATTTTTCTTTTACTTTGGTACGAAAGAAGAGAGAGCACCATTTTAAGTTATGTTTTTTTTTGTTTATTACAGATTTTCCCCTGAACTTTTAATTATATTAAAAGTCACCTCCAGGTTTAATTTTTTACCAAAAAAAAAAAAAAAATTTTTTTTTTTTTTTTTTTGAAAAATGAACTGGGGCGGCCGCCCCGCTTCGGCCAGGGCTGGATCCGCCCCTGGAGGCGTCCCTAAAGAATCCCAAGTGGGGGTTTTAGAAATCTTCTATATATACTACTATATAGTAGTTTGAATAGTATTAAAATTCTCAATGTGATTTTATGAAGTGAAAAGTATATAAAGATAACTTTTGAAAACTAAAAGTGTAAAAAATAACTACAAGGAGCCTCTGTTAATGACAAATTTTTGCATATTGATCCTCTTAAACAAGTCTATGCACCAACTTCGAAATTTTGTACTACATTGAGCATCTTCAAATTTTTATATTTTTTTTCCTTGCGCATTATTGGCTTTTTTCGTTCTGCATATTGGTGTGTTGGTCATTTTTGTTTCAAATGGTTTCGAACTTTCGATGATGTGAATTCTCAATATCATAGTGCTTTCTCCCATGATAGTGTGTTTAATAGAGACTCTCCGTCCCAAATTAATAGTCGTTATTTGAAAACGACAGTTTTTAAAGATTTATAGAATCGATGACCATTATCAAGACTTGTTCACTATCACAAATTTTGGTTCGTCAATTACGTCCAAAAAGGGAAAGTTACTATTAATTTGGGATGACCCAAAAAAGAAAACGGACTATTAATTTGGGACGGACTGCATTGTTGCATGCTTAGGAGTCGGATCCTAATTAATTAGTTAGGTTGTGGTAGAGTACACCTTCCCAAGACAAATTAAAACGAGCGATGATTCATTTCTCACATGAATACCACTGATTTCATTTTAACTATTTATATTTTCTTTTTGGCTTATTTGCACTTAACCCCACTTCTCAATATCTTATTTGACTTCATCCCACTTTCTTAATTTCTATGATATAACCTCTAAGAGATTAAGTTTAATTAGAAAATAATAAGATGTTTTATATGTTTAAACTCTCCATTTATCATAGACATGTTGTTTTCAAAGGGGAATTTACCTAACTAAAAATATTTTAAATTTAATAAAGATGAAGATTCAAAAAGGAATCTTGATATTAGTTGTTGTGGAATTTTCTCTCCCAAACTAAAAATCAAATTATAAAAAAAGTATCAAAAATATTTAATCACGCCATTTGGATAGTTCTTTTACTTGATTCGTTTATAAATGAGTACCTAAAAAATGTTTATATTACTAACACTTTCTTCCGATCAACGCATTAATGCAGGACGTTAACATCTCCATTCATGATACTATTACGGCAAATATCGCTGAGGGAAGCAAAATAAGATCTTCAAATCAAAAACAAAACTTCCAAGTATAATTAAAAAAAATACGTTACATTCAATGGATAAAAAATTTACGTTTTATACTTTAGAAATATTCTACAACTATTTAACCTAGATTTCATTAATATCCTGGGGCAAAGGAATGCAAATCAAGGATTGAGGAAGTTACAAAATTATGGATTGATGAAGACTTTCACTCTTTTCAATCAGCATGACGTTGTCTTTTTCATTTACATCTCAAGAACCTAATATTTTCCTCTTTTTAATAATAATGACATTGTTTTTTTTAATGACATGGTCTTTTTAATTGACTGCTCAAGATGTTTTTTAATATCAATATAAAGTGAGTTAAGTATTATACTTAATTCAATATATTGAATATCAGCTATTCATTATGAATTTACTATTCTAATATGCTATATCATTGCTCATTTCTATATAATTATTTAATTTATCTATGACAATAAAAATATATTTTGTTTTACACATGTACGCCAGCGCATCGTGCGGGTTACATGTTAGTTCTCAATATTATAAGTTCTTTCACCCATAATAATGTGTTTAATAGAGGCTCTTTATCTTCTATATAAACATGCTTGTAGGCTACGCCTTGCGTGGCCGTAAAATGTTACTTTTTGAAGATTCATATTATGAAAGAAAATATAGTAACATGTTGAAAATATATTTAGCATAGTAGAACGAACACCCTTATTTAAGGCGATATTTATATACCAAAAATGTCATTGATCGAAGTGAGACTGTTGTTAACCTTAAACATGTCTTTGAGCACCCCAATTGTTCTTTAGACGACCTAAGTTTTTTCTCATCCCACACACCAAATAAAGTGTTATTATCTTCCTCATAATCTCCAATTTGTTTAATTGATAAATTCATATCGATGGCATTCCTACGATGTTAAATTGAAAACATCATACAAATAAAAGTAGAGAGTGAAAGGGTTATGTGTACCAGTAAAAATTTGAAATGATGGTTTGAACACACCCCATTTAGACTTCTATACATGAACCTCCTAATACATGAACCAACTTAATGCATGTATTGATCAAATACATACGTGTCTGTATACATGAACCAACTAAATGCATGTATTGACCAAATACACGTGTCTACATTAATTTAGATAATAAAAAATTAATAAATGGCTAACACATTAATGAAATATACATGTGTCATCGTATGGACACGACAAATGTCAACGTTGTGTTATGATGACAACTTTATATAGAGAGAGAATAATTCGTTGAATCCTAATTAATTACTTAGGAGGTGGTAGAGTACATCAAGACAAATTAAATGAGGGAAGATTGTCTTATATAAAGATGATATAATATGTAAATTATGGAGTATAGATTTTGAACCTCATGATAAAACTATTCTCTCAAGTGGAAGATGAATAGTTGGGGATATTTTCCCCAGCAAATAAGGAAGAGATAACTTCCCACAACAAATTATTAACTTACAATGCGTTACTACTTAAAGTGGTAAATCACGGTAGTTTTACCTGTAGTATGATAATATGGAGCAGATCTATGTATTAGATGGTGTTTTAAATGATAGTTGAAAGCAACAAAAATAAAATGATAGTTGATGACCAACTAATACACTACATAAAGTCCCCAATTTGAGATGCTACACTAATTCTTAATATATATATATATAAAGTTGTAGGCTTAAATCTGAATTTGACACGTAGAATTATTAATGGAGGGTGTGCTCTTCTTTCTTCACTGCGCATTTACAATGTACGACTATACCTTGAAATTGACTCTTCACATCCTTTATAATCTTGGTAAAATCGAGGGTTTGAAAACCTAAAAGTCCACAGCAATGTCCCTTTCTTTGCTTTTTATAAGCCCCAAGTCCATAGATCTCTCTCCAATACACTTACAAAATGACCATAGATGCCCTACCAATGTCCATATTTTAAAGATTTTTTTCCCAGGATCCCACGCCATGCCAACTTCTTCTCTACCTCGAACGACATCAAATCTAGGTGTGTTCAGTTAGATTCATCGAATTCTAGCGACAGTTAAATTGATTGAAGTCAAGTGTTTGCAGGGTATTATTTTGCAAATTTAGTATATATGTTATGTTCTGTGTGTCTTTTACAATTTTTATGTTTTCACTAAGTTGAATTGGTTAAGCTATTTGTATATTTGGATCAAAAACTTATTATCCAAATATTTAAACAACAAAAAAAATTGACACACCGAGTGAACAATACATGCCCTGTTTGATTTGTTGATTTATAAAAATATTTTATTTAAAAAAATGCTGTTACCGTTTAATTCACTTGCACTTTCCATCTTCTATTTATTTTGATGATGTGTCCTTTCAACTTTTCATAAGTTAAGGGTTGATATTGATTGAACTTACATTCTTTTAGAGATGATTTGACCTATTCATTTGGCCTTTAAAAATTGAATGCCAAAACTTAGTATTCTTCACGTATAAAAATACCTAATTAACAATTTTTATCTCATAATTTTAGTTCTAAAAAGGATTTGTAGTTTTAATTATTATATTAAACTACTTCAATGGTTGAAAATAATTGTTTTTTTTGTTTAGTGAGCATAAAACTGAAAGAAAATTGAGTTATAATGTATTTTCAAAATTAAAAATATCGGTAACACTTATTGAATGTCATTCATATGACTTTTGATATTAATTTAAAATTCAATCTCCTTTCATTCATAGAATATATTGTGTGAAACATGCTACAACAACAAAACAATACAATTTAGATAAATTCGATCACGCATCACATGACTAGCATGCTAGTGTGCTTAATAACATATGTAGTAGGCATTCTAGTTAGTTGTGTCATATTTGGCTCCTATTAACTTCAATTTGTAATTTCATTACTATTCAAAATTAACAAAAACTAAGGTAATTACAAAACCACACCATACATCAATTGAGACCCTTGTCGAAGAAAGAAAGAAAAACATTAACAGCTTCACAATTACAACACTTAATTTTATTCTACTCATTATATACTTCAAAAAAAATTAAAAATCCATGCAGTAATTGGGATTGAAACTGAATAACATTACATTATAAGGTCAATTCCCGGATCCGTGTAAAATAAATATCTCAAAGATGAAATCAAGCATATTCATTCTATTTCACCTTCAGAATGCAATCATCGACAAAAACGAAGTGTGGGGTTTTAAAGGACAAAGGTGTAGAGAAAATAATGTCTCCATGCATTAAGATGGGAGAGGCCTAAGGGTTCTGCATAGCTAGTACATCCACTAGCATTTGTCAATGCTTTCCTCAGACGTAAAATGGCCCGAAAACTGATTATCAGTTAGTTTGATTAGCTGTGTTGCATACAAAGCCAATTTGACTCGCAAAGATCACAAGGGGAATTGCCATCATCATCCTTTATTTCTCTGTCAGCCTTTTGCTTCACAAGAAACTCGGCAATGGATTCTCTCTCGCAAACAACAGCATAATGCAATGGAGTTTGACCTTCGTTGTCCTTCATGCAATAACAACAGTAACAATAATCCGTTAAAAACGAATGAAGAATTGAATCTAAGGAACTATTACTAACAATCGAACGCCGGAAAAAAAAAAGGATTTCAACGTAGGAAATGCATGAATGTCTTGATCCAGTTGATGCATGTCAAATGGGGAAAATGGTGGAACATTAGATAAAACCATCAAAAACTAAGGTCCCATGTAGTTGCGGGAAATTATTTTGGGCTACTGTCATAACGATCCTTTTACAACATATATTTACCAAAGAAGTCCACCGCCAAAAGACTTCCCAAATCGATACACAATACTGGATTAATGTGGAAAAATCTAACACATTCTTCTTCAAGTGTCTCTAACAAGGACTAACTAGATTTTCCAAATCGATCCTACATTTGCGGTGGGGATGGGTGGATAAGGAGGTGAGTCGGTGGTAAGTTCAAAAGTAGATTTTCATTTTAATAGACAATATTAATAAAACATTCTAATTGTGTTTTCTATAAAATTTAGAATTTAGAAAAAGGAAATATATAAAATCAGATTGGAAAAGAGTATTTTTAAACTCCAAATTTGTTTTTAGCAGAGAGATATAGCCCCGTTTTTCCACAATTGCAAAGGGCCAAATGGCTAAATCCTCACAGTGATGTAACTCTTTAATCATGTTCACAAAAGCCCTATTTCATGTATTAACTTCTACAAAAAAAAAATATTTTGGTGAAATAAGCTTATTAAAATATAGGGGGTTAACTTCAACAAAAGCCCTATTTCATGTATTAACTTCAACAGCTGCTGCTACATTTCAATTCAAACTTCGATAAGAGTAAAAACATCAATTTTATAAGGGCCCGTTTGGTTGCGTAAATTATTTAATTTTATAAATTGATCAATTTGAAATGAATAGATTGTCGATGTATTAATTTTAAATGGGTTTAAATCTAATTTGTGGTGTGTTTGAAAAAGAAAAATGGAGTTATTTACTTTTGGTGTGTGTGTGTGTGTGTGTGTGTGTGTGTGTGTGGAGAGAGAGTAGTATGGTGAGAGGTATTCTATGGGAGTGATGCATTTAAAATTCATGTTGTAATTAGAAATTGTGCAATTTCAAACTTTTGGTGAAATGAACTAATTTAAGTTTTTATGAATCAACATGAATTGGTTCATTTTTAAATTTATTCATTCTTGTAATCAAACACTAATAATAAGACAATTCATGAATGAGTTAATTTTAAATAAGCTAATTTACAATTTTGGGGACAACCAAACAGGCCCTAACTATATTGGGAAGGGGGGATGAAGCTCAACCCCATGCCTACCTGTGGGTGTGACGAGTCTAAATGCTAACATTAGCCATGGGGAGATGAGTCTAAAGATGGTTCTTTAATATGAGAAGATTCTGCGGAATAGAAGTCATATAAGTTGGCTTAATGCACAAAAGTAATACTATTTTTTTCTTTCCCCGTTGTACTTGAGTAAAATTAAGTTACTGATTATATAAAGTTTATTTGAAATCTGTTAAAGCGGGAAAAAAATGATTTAGCACAATTCGAGTAATATCCCTCTCTATAAATAATCAAGTAGATGACTTAAACACAACTCTTTACCCTCTCAGGTTTCACATACTTGTTTGTGCTCCTATTACTGAAATTGCACTCCATATACTTGGTTTTAATCGTATTTATTATAAACCATCTTTGCTTATAGTGTTTGTCTCCATGCTTCCAATTTAGCGGGGATTAATGCTAAATTGCTCCTGGATAAGGGATCTCCAACACAAATGATCTGATGCCTAAAAAACTAATCCTCTCACCCCGCCAAAACAAAAATTAATTTTTTTATAAGTATAAATAAGAAGGCAACTTGGCAAGAAATCAAACGAATTCTTTCCATATTTATTTATTTATTTAATAAATTTAGCACATAAATTTATCCATTGTCGTTTATGACTTATACTTTGGTCAATGCATAAGACATTATCAAGATATTGATTTGATAAATGATTGTGTTCATTAATTATATATTTAATCAGGGGATAATAGGAAATATTATTTACCTTTTCTCTGTGTTTTACTGAAGTTTAGGATAACATGTGATTTTTTGCATGGTATTTATTTCTTATATACTTTCCAATTTTCATGTTGTCTATCTAGGATACCAAATAGCTATTGCAAAAGTGGATGACAGATTTTTTTATTTTTTTGTTCAGTTGTGATGTGATATATATATACTAGCGGATACCCGTGCCGAGGGCACGGCAATAAATTTGCCCCCGTGATAAAACCCAACCCATAAAAAAATAAAGAAAAAAATAGTTCAAAAAAATCCTTATACCCATAAAAAAATAAAGAAAAAAAATAGTTCAAAAAATCCTTATCTATTTATTTTTTAAAAAAAAACTGTTTTTAGCATGACATTTCATGCATGGCATGAAATGTCAAAAATATCATACATGCATTTTGGCCATCCCCATATGGCTCCATATTATATGGATTTATTTATTCCCACAAGGTATTGTGTGGTGGCCATCTGACTGGTGCTGGCGTAAACTACAAATCAAAGGCCCAAAACAAAAACAAATGACAAATTTTAGATAGATAATCTAAAAATGTCTTGTATTCAAAAGTGAAGGTCCTTTACAAATGAGGGTTATATGGGTATTTATAAGAAAGGAGAGAAGATTCTAGAAGGGGTCTCCTAAGTTCCTATTGATTGAAAGAGTCTTGACCCATGTGATGCCACATGGGTCATTAACTACCTTCAATTACATCACATGCTAAAATTTAACTTTCTAGAAGCTTCCTCTCAACCCTTACTACAATTAAAAATGTAACAAAAATACCAAACTAATAAAAGGAAAAAATAAACCTAATTTCCATCATCTTCCCCCACTTCAAAAAGCTCGTCTCGAGCGTGAAGGGAAAACGGCAACGCGGCTAGGCCACCTTCCATGGATTCTTCTACTTGAAACGGAAGGCGACCTCGTACGCGACTCGCGTACCTACTTGCAAGAAATCCCGAAAAAATAGGCAAGAAATTTAAAGGGTCAAGTTGAATTGGGTGTGGGTTGATTTGGGACCTAGGGTTTTGATTTGAGATATAGGATGTCCACCGAGGGTCTCGGTATTGACAGCGTCGCGGGGATCTCCGAGATGCTTTGAATTTCCGAGGAAGTAGGGTATTTCGCTGGCTCCGGGGTACCCTGACTTTTTCGAAATTTCCGAGTAGATCGAGATTTCGGACGAGGCCGAGAGACTCAGAAATGGCGGCGCCACCGGGGGTTTCGGAATTTCTTGATTTTCCGATGACATCCGAATTGCTGAGGGGTGCAGAATTTCGATTAGGGGCCGAGGGGTTCTTGCCACCGAGGGGTTTTTGACCAATGCCGAGAGGTTCAAGAGGGCTTCCAAGGGGTTCTTTTCCGGGCCTTCGGAGGAATGACTCTAGTGGTTCGATCACGGCGGCAGGTGGTGGCATTTTGGTGAAGAGGCGGAAGGGAGGTTATCAAATTTTTTGTTGAGTTCTTGAGACATTAGGCTTTGTTGTTGAGCTTGTCGTGCTAATTCGTCAAATTTATGTCTCAATTCTTGATTGATCTTCTCTTGATGTCGATTTGATTTCTTCGGGGCCATCGAAAGTGTAGCATACGATTTTCTTGATAATCCATACACCAATCGAGGAATGACACCTCGCTCAGATATCAATTTGACGTAAACTACACGTCAAAGGCTAAAACAAAACAAATGACAAATTTTAGAGAGAAGCTAAAAATGTTTTGTATTCAAAAGTGGAAGTCCTTTACAAATGAGGCTTACATTGGTATTTATCAGAGAGGAGAGAAGATTCTAGAAGGGGTCTCCTAAACTCCTATTGGTTGAAAGAGTCTTTACCCATGTGATGTCACATGGATCATTAACTACCTTCAATTATATCATATGCTAAAATCAATTTTAAAAAGTCGTTTGAGGCTTACGCCTCGAGGCTTAAGCCTCAAGGTTGAATTTGAGGCTTACGCCTCGATGCGCCTCACGCCTTTTTGCTGAGGCGCAAGAGAAAAAAACTCTTTTTCTTCTTCCATCACGAAATCTGTTGTTTTAAAGGTTAAACTTCTTCATTTTTCTAAAATTGCACTTAACTTAAAAAAATATTGCTTTAATCTACTAACTCTTATTCTTTTATTCTTTTTTTGTCTTAAAATTGCACTTAACTTATATTATTTACTATTGTAACTTTAAAGAAATTATTAAAAAATAATCAATATGTGAATGAAACTTAAAAAATTGATTTTGTCAATTTGATTTTGCATTGATTAATTTATTGTCATATTATAAAATAACCGGTGTGAATGAAACTAAAAAAAATAATTTGGTCAATTTGATTTTGCATTGATTAATCTATTGTCATATTATAAAATTAACCATATCTAAAAAAGTCATCTCGGGGTAAAAACAAATGTTTAACTATTGAGAGAAAGTCCTCAAAAATGTTTTTTTTGCAGTTTTATTTAATATTTTTTTGTTACTTTATTTTTTATGGTTTTATTAGTATTTTTAATATTATTTTGCTCTTTTTTTATATTTTGTGACGCTTACGTCTCTCGCCTTGCCTTGCGCCTTTTTAAACATTGGCCAAAATATAACCTTCTAGAAGCTTCCTCTCAACCCTTACTACAATTAAAATGTAACAAAAATACCAAACAACTAATAAAAGGAAAAATAAATTGAAATATAAAAATACAAAAAACACTAAAATAACCCTAATATCCATCAGGTACTAACCAATTTTATCTTCATCATCTATTGATTTTTATCAGTCAAACTAGATATGCATATAGGATTTGTCAATATGCACAAGATTTAAGTGCAGGTAATAACTAATCACATGATTTTACCAGTAAACAATTGATGTTGAAGTACCTTTGCATTTACGTCAGCATTCCTGTTAACAAGCAGTTCGGTAATGTTCAGATGACCACGATCTACAGCCCAGTGCAATGGAGTACGACCCTCACTATCTGCAATTGTTTCAAGAAAATTGTTTCAGAAGATTATGGAACCAAACCTTGCAAAAGACTATATTCGCAACGTCCCAAATTAAGAGTCCTTTGACAAATATATACTAACAGTCATGTTTCCCATTTGGAGCTATCATGACTTATTATATATTTGCCTCTAAGCATTTTCCTTCACAAGCAATATAATGTAGAGGTAACAACCAAAGGCAAGCTGAAGTTAACATACAACTAAACATGGCCTCTTAACGTCTGGCCATGTTCAATGTTTCCCTCAAGCTAACAATTGTTTATGTCCCGATCCAACATTGATTACGTCATAATTCTACCCAACTAGCATTACTAGTTTAAATTAGTTACACGCCTGAAACATTCTTCACTAGCTCATGTGTGGTATACTATAAATCTTCTTGTTTCCCCCCAAATTTATATTTTTTTTGTAATTTTACTTAGGATTTTATTCGAACAAATGATGCTTATAACATATGTTCATAATATTAATTGGGCTATAGTAATTCAAGATTTTTATGCCACTGTTCTTGCTTGAAACTTGAGCAATGCAATCCACACTCAATCGATTGAGCATCTTACTAATCTTATATGTATCGTATTGATCCTAATATTTAAAGACTGTTTAAAGCTTTTCTGATAAGCATTTTATGCAACATCTCAAAGCTAATTCTGTTTAATTTATATCTTGATGCTTGAAACATCTCTACAAAAATATCACTGAAAAGCTACAGTTTCATATAACAGCTTCAAAGTAACAAACCCTTGAGATCCACCGAAACACCGCCCTCAACACATTTAAGCAAGTTCTCCACCTCCCCTTCTCTTGCAAACACATGTATATCATCCATTTTTCTGAAATGCAGAAATAAAGTCCTTAATCAATAGATAAACTTCAGTTTTTCCTATTTAACTAGGGGAAAAGGTAGATATAGATTTCTATATAAAGATATAGGTATGATGAAGCAAGACAAAAGAAAATAATACAGTCTGTAAAGATCACGGCTATAGCCAACTTTGCATCAAAGCAAAATAATCCAGCATCGGCTTGATTCAATACCATTTATTATAAATCAGTCTTTTATTTACATGCACAACATCGAAACAAAAATTTTAAGCAATAAGATTGACAGGGAGAAAGCATCGTTTTCTTTATTTATTTTTTTCTTTTTTATAGTCTGTGTGTTAGGAGGGTAGAATTTGCTTACTTCAGAAAAGTTACTCATTAATATTAAGAAGGCAACTCAACTGTAAATGGAAGGATCATAATGATTCAGCTCACCTACATCGAGTCAATACCATTTCCAAGTATAAAACTTTTGCTACATCTATTTTAAAGATACGCTGATTAGCCAGTTTTTAGATTTTACTTTTATTCATATCTCTATGTACTGATTTTTTCTAATAAATACATAGTATGATTTTGTTAACCAGATTCACAGCAATTTATGTACTACTCTTCTAGCACAGATGAGCCCCAGACTCATTTGAAGGTTGTTTGCAAATGGAACTACGTGATGGGGTCCATTGACTGCTAGCTAGTGACTATTGAAAGAAATTCAAGTAGACATAAATTTAACCCAAAATAGAATTGTTTTGGGGTAAATTACAATAAATCTCTGGTACTATTTTGGGTTTTCGGGTCCCCTCGTACTTTCAACTCGTTGCAAGTTGGACCAAATCGGTTAACAGAGCTAGTGACTATTGAAAGAAATTCACGTAGACATAAATTTAACCCAAAATAGAATTGTTTTGGGGTAAATTACAATAAATCTCTGGTACTATTTTGGGTTTTCGGGTCCCCTCGTACTTTCAACTCGTTGCAAGTTGGACCAAATAGGTTAACAGAGCTACCGGTAGAGTGAAAAAGACTATGATGCACTTGAAAAAAGTCAAAATTAACTTGGTATAGACTATACAAAACCTAAAATAACCAACCTCTCTCACCTAGGAACCCGACCACTCATGAACCCTAATTCTTCAGCCAGGAAGCCACCACCCACTCTAAACACAGCCATGAACTGATCTCAGCCTCTCTCTATCTCTCCCTCCCTCTCTCTCTCTCTCTCTCTCTCCCTGTTGTATCGCTCTCAGCCTCTCTCGAATCGATCTCAGTAGGTGAATGGATTGATTTTAGAGCATCAATATGTTGGTGAATGGAGAGACGATAGGTAACCGATTTCAATAAGTAGAATTTTTTGCTCTTTTTTGTTTTATTTTTTTAATTTTGGTTTAAATTTTGTTTTATTTTGATTTTTTCGTTTAATTGGATTTCAGTTTGGGTTTTGATTAGTGCGGTGGTGGTTTATGTTGGTGTTGTTGCTGTTGTTATCTTATGAGATGTTGGTTTGTGGTGGTGGTGGTTGTCGTTTGGGGATTCAGGTGTGGTGGTGATTGTCATTTGGAGGTTCAAACGTGGTGGTGGTTGTCATTTGGGGGTTCAGACGTGGTGGTGGGTATTGCTATTCCTTTTGCCATTTTCTAGAGGAGTATAAAAGAAGATGAGGTGGCCGTGGAGAAGCGGTGGCGGTGATGGAGCAGAGAGGTGGTTTTCATGAGTTAATTATACCCATGGTTAAACTTCAACTACATGACCCATGGTTAAAACATTATTAAAAAATACTCGTTATAAAAAATTATGAATTAATTTCATAGAAGGGTAGTTTAGCTGTAAGGACAAATTTTCAATTGAGTCAATTTGTATGTATTGGCTTAATTTCGGATAAAGCATTTTGAGTCATAGGTTAGGACTTGAGTCAGTGACCTTCCAACCCTATGACGTGATTGTGAAGACGTAGCGGCAAAGCTAACAAGAACACTTCCTCATGTCGTGTTTCGTGCTATGTTTCGCCATCAACGTTCCAAGGATCTCTCAGGTATGAATGCGTATTTTATGTTGAGCCTTGAATATTTTTTACGTGAACTACACATCAATGACCTAAAAGGCAAGACAATATGATTTCTTGAGAGAGAAACAAACAATTTCTTATATTTCAAGAATTGAAACTATCTTCAAATGAAGATTACAAAGCTATTTATAGGTGGGTTAGTACTTGCTAATCAAGTGATAGCCTAAAATGACTAAAAATAAAAGAATGTCTAATTAGTCCCAAACATGCTTGGAGACTAATTAAGGAAAGAAAATGACTAAAAGGAGCTAAAAATAGAAATAAAAGGAAAAATAATAGGAAAATAACAATGGATTCCCATCACCCTCCCCGTCTTCAAAAAGTTCGTCCTCAAACTTGCAAAACTGGAGAATCGAGTGAGAAGTTCCAAAAATGTGCTTGAAAAGAGACGCAAATACTTGTGAGGTCAAAAATATTTTCTTGAAAATTTGAGAAATGCTCATTCTTCAATTCTTGCTTCAAGATTCATCATCTTCCTCTTGCCTCTCTTGTCAACCAAAAACTAGTGTCCATCCGGGTCAAAAACCAAATTTAGGCAGTTAAACATTAGTTCTTGAATTTATTGAAGGGTTCCACCTTCTTGATTAGGGCTTTGAAGGTTTGGAGGTGATTTTTTGTAAGGATTTTGTAATACCCCGTATTTTTTGGCGATATTTATTGTTGGGATTAATTAATTAAATGAGAATTAATTGGGAATTAATCCGGATAAAATACTAGCGAGATGTGAGTTGGTATTTGACTATATTGAGTATATATGATGATATATGAATATTGAATTATGAAATTTGTCGTGAGATTGATATACGGCAATTTGGTCATTTTATTGGGACGCGTGAGACAGTCGCATCAGGATATAATTATTTTAATAATAAAAGTGAATTTAAATTCTATTAACCGTATGGTCGTTTTGAGTGCGCCAACGCGTCCGGAAGGGTCGAGATAGTCAGAAAACACTAGCCGGGGGTTTAGTTTGGGTCCCGGGGTATTTTTAGGCCATACCGGCAACATAAAGGGTATTTTGGTAATTTTGTATTTTTGGGAATTAAAAGTGACGAAAATTAGGAGTCTTTATCTGATTGGGAATAGACCCACTAAACCCACTAACCAACCCTTAATGACCCAATAAGCTACGGGGGTTATCAGATTAGGTTTCCAAAACTTTCCCAAAGAAAACCCTAGCCACCATTGGAGAAAAGCTTGGAGAGAGAGATAGAAGAGAATTCTGCAGAAAGAGAGAGAGAACTTCAGCAAATCGTCATCAAAATCAGAGATTGAATCAAGACAAGTGGTTTAATTTCAATTATTATAGAGAATGCTTCTTCCATGCGTAGGAATTTACATAAATCAAATTGTTCTTGAGAGTTTAATAAAAACCCATTTTAATTGGACTTAGAACTTGAATGTTGAGGAGTAATTGCATGTAAAATCGTATAGAAATGATTACCCTGATGTTAATCTGTGTTGGATGTGACAAAAACGAATCTAATTTGAGTAAATTGATGATCATAAATTTTAGGGTTTATGTTCTTGAAAATTTGGGGAAAAGTGTAGAGATTTGATGGATTGATGATGATTAGGATGAATTGGTTCTTTAAAACACGTTAGTATATAACCTTGATATGTTTTGGGATGATTAGAGACCATAACACATTGTTGGGACGAATTTTGGTTGAGATTGGAGGTGTAGAAATTGGTTAAAAACGAGATAGGATTTCTGGGCTTGAATCTGGTCACTCGTTAGAAGACCTACCCAGGTCGTTCGAACGAGCTCGTTCGAACGAGTTTCTAACGAGTTGACAGTTTGGGGTTCTAACGAGAGGGATGTTCGTTCGATAATCTCGTTCGAACGAGATCTCGTTAGATAGCCCAGTTCGTTCGAACGAAATCTCGTTCGAACAGTCTCGTTCGAACGAGACTTCTAACGAGCTGGCAGTTTAGGCCTTTTTGGCCTGTTTTGATTTTGGGAGTCCCGTAAACTTGTTCGAGGATAGAGATAACATTTCCTTTGATGATGTATTGGTATAATTGGGACAATTGGGACATAATGAGGAGTAAGTTACAAAATTGTGGAACGAATCAAATAGACATTTGAGTCGAGACGTGAGTGCCTACTACGACGTGAAAATAAATTATGGCGCGTATAAATATGGACCGGGATTATATAAGTTGTATATATATTAAGTTGGTACGAGAATGCGATAAGTACTACAATTAAACTACGGTGATTACTAAGATGTGTGTTTACTTAGTATTGATATATGATTTGCGTGTATGACATACCTACCATACTTGCTATCACGGGAGGTTTGCGTTCGCTTAGGGCCCTCTAATCCTTGTGTTGCCCGGATTTAGACTGGTTACCTCAATGAACATAGGTCAGGGAAGGACTTATTGGGATGTTAATAAGTCTGCTGATCGTGGGAGCGCAGGTATGTGCGTGACCCATGTGATGTGACTGTGTTCGCCTCCACTATTTGTGATTTGTGTTATCTGAACTATTCCTGAGAGATTCGGAATACGTGATTCCTTATGTACGTGATGTACCGGGATGGATAGCAGAGTATGTGTGCACCGCAGCTTAGTCTCGGGGTGCTTATATTGTATATTTATGTTGTGGAAAATATACACTTAGTAAACTGGGAACTTTCATATGGTATTGTGTGTAAAACTATGGAATAACAAAAGGGATGATCTATAATGAGTTGTATTACTTTTATGTGAGAACCTGAATTTACGTTAAGCCCCTATTTAATTGCGAGCGTTATAATGTTAATGGGAACCGAGTAATAAGGGTAGAACCTATGAAAGTCTAGCTAGATATGATGTCACTTAGCTAGTGGTTTGTGTCATTTTAGATGGGTACTTACGTTAGGAGTGCACAGTTAGACGAGAGGTGAGAATTTCATGTGAGTGCACGTCCTAACATGTACTTTGCATTTAATGTTTTAAATGTTTTTAAAGCACTTGCAGGTTTTTAAAATATCTCCACATTCGGGCTCTGACCCGTTTGCTTTCAAATTTTTTTTTGTAAAACCATTTTAGGTGCCCAGCCACAAGGACACCATGCATAGGATACTCATTCAGGTGACGAGCTGTAGCTGTTTGTGGAAGCTACAGGGATTTGCTTTTAGACGCTTCTACCATTTGGATTCCATATTCAGTATTCTTCAGTTGTAGGGCATGTTGCCCAAATTCTATTAGAGACTTTTTCCATTTCAGTTTTCAGACTTGGCATGTATTGATTCAGTATTTAGTTATTCATTTCAGTTGTGGAGTTTGTTATGAGGAGTTTTCCTCCGGAGTTATTTATATCGTGAGATGGTTATTCTATTGTTTTCGTTATAGTGAATGGTGATATTATTCTTGCTTTAAATCTTTCACTGCATGTTAATCAGACTTTAATTAAAATTTGGCAACTTACTTTTTAAATACTAGGTGGTTAGTAATAATAAAAATGTTTTCGACAGTGATGCTATTAGCTGAGCCAACTTGGCATTTTGAATTAATTTAATAAAGGAGTAGCTACCCGGTATTTAATTAGTCGGGGTGTCACAGATTTGAGCTGTAACTACCGGAATGAGGAAGAAATATGGATGAAAAAAGGGGATCGGCGGTGGTCTAACCCGAAACATACATGGTTTCAAGGCAACCCCACGTTTCTTAAGCAGGAGTTGGTCATGTTTGTGTCGGAAATTGGTCCGCACAAAGACTGGAGTCTTGCGACAGTCCTGGTATTGGAGACCGGAAATCGCGAGGCAGAACTGATCCGATGGAAGTCGGCAGTCTTAGTGTTTTTGTCGGTAGCTTCTTGAGCCCTAAGTGGTTGTTCTTGCGCTGGGTTTCGATCAATATGGTGCCCCAGCATGTTGGTAGGACAGCCGGGAGCTTTGTCGGATTTTGATCGCAGTAGGGTTTGAGGGTTGGCCACTTGGGTTGGGAGATTGGTGGCAGAGGGAGGCAATTTCTAGGGTCGGCAACGGTGGTGAAGGAGAGGCTAGGGAAAAGGTTAGGGTTTTGAAATTTGGAAAAAAGTTGGATGATGGTCTTCAATTGTTCTTTTAGTTATTTCATGCCTTCTTCCATTCTTGAATTTTTTTCAGGTAATTCTTGATTACTTTCTCGTAATTCTTGGTTAATCTCCTCTTGAACTCGCGTCATCTTCTTCGAAGGCATTGAGAATGTAGTGCACAATTTTTTTAACATTCTACACTACACAATAACACCTTTGTTTGGAGCGACACCCGCTCTGATACCAATTTTGACGTGAACCACACGTCAATTACCTAAAGATCAAGACAATATGATTTCTAGAGAGAAACAAAGAATTTCTTATATTTCAAGAATTGAAATTATCTTCAAATGAGGACTACAGAGCTATTTATAGGTGGGTTATTACTTGCTAATCAAGTAATATCCTAAAATGACTAAAAAGGACTAACTAAAAATAAAAGAATGCCGAATTACTCCCAAACATGCTCGGAAGCTAGTTAAGAAAAGAAAATGACTAAAAAGAGCTAAAAAGATAAATAAAAGGAAAATAACAATGGACTCCCATCAATTTATTACTGGGTGTTTGGATGTTTTAAACAAATTATAAAATGTTTTTTGAAATTTTTTACAAGTCATTTTATGTGTCGCTAGAAACCGGATCCAACGACACTTCAAATTGACTCTATTTTAGCCCTTGTTGTTTTCTCATCAGATATCTCTTTAGCTATTGTTCTAACGAGAATAGGTAGCTCGTTCGAACGAGATATATTAAACTTCAAACCCTCCATTTTTTTCTCCTTTCTGGGATCTCGTTAGATAGCTCATTTGAAGGCCATTCCAACGAGATTAGTACGCTCGTTCGAGCGACCTTCTAACGAAATAAATTTTCGAAAGGCTTGCCCTCTCTGTATCTCGTTATATCCCTGTTCGAACGAGAAAGGGTACGTCGTTCGAACGAGGTACCATGTCGTTCGAACAACCCGACGCGTTTTACAAAAAACATCAGTTTTTTCCCCACTCCTCCCATGACCACAATTTTCCTGCCATTTTAAGTAGTGCGGAGCAGCATTTATGAAAATAACTTTTTTCCATCCATTTGAGTGCTTAAACTCTTCCAAAAAGTCCTTTATGTTTCATTTATGATTATTTTTTACAAGCACAAACCCTTATTTACACCCAATTAGTTTAAGATCCAAGATTCTTCATTATATGCTTTGAGAACCATAAAGGACTTTTTGGAATAACCAAATGGTAGATTTGTTAGGACAAATTTCAATTCAGTCAATTTGTATGTATTGGCTTAATTTTGGACAAAGCATTTTGAGTTATAGATTTGGACTTGATTTAGTGACCTTTCAAGCCTATGACATAATTATTGAAGACATAGTGGCCAAGTTAAAGAGAACACATCATCATGCCATGTTTCGTGCCATGTTTCGTCATCAACATTCCAAGGATCTCTCAGGTATGAATGTATATTTTATGTTAAGAGCCTTGGATATTTTATTATTGAGCGTTATGATGTTTTAAACTAATTATAAAACGTTTTTAGAAAATTTTTACAAGTCGTTTTGGGTGTCGCTTGAACCCGGATCCAACGAAACTTCAAATCGAGTCTATTTTAGCCTTTGTTGTTTTCTCATGGGATATCTCGTTAGAAGTTGTTCTAACGAGAATAGGTACCCCGTTCGAACGAGATCTGTTAAACTTCTAACGATCTAATTTTTTTCCTTTCTGAGATCTCGTTAGAAAACTCGTTCAAAGGATTGGTACCCTCGTTCGAACGACCTTCTAATGAGGTAAATTTTCGAAAGGCTTGTCCTCTCTGGAATCTCGTTTAAACTCTCATTATATCCCTGTTCGAACGAGAAAGGGTATGTCGTTTGAACGAGGTACCATGTCGTTCGAACGACCCGGCGCGTTTTTAAAGAACGTTTTTTTTCCCACTACTCCTATAATCTCAGTTTCCCCTCCCGTTTAAATAGTGTGGAGCAGCAGTTATGAAATGACTTTTTCCATCCATATGAGTGCTTAACCTCCAAAAAGTCCTTTATGTTTTCTTAATCATTTATGATTATTTTTTACAAAACCCTTGTTTACACCCAATTAGTTTAAGATCCAAGATTCTTCATTGTATGCTTTGAGATCTTATTTTCGCACTATTGTTTATTCTCTACACACTGTTGAGAATTGTTTCTTAAAGAAGATTTTGTGCTAGTTGGCTTACATACGGTGGACTCCATGTGCGTGGCGGTTACTGAACCTTAACGATGGATTCCGAGGCGTGTGTGGACTCGCATGTTGCAGCTTCGTGGGTGGACTCCTGCGTGTCATTGAGCAGAGGTTGAAAGCACGAAGAGCGTCAACGCTTACAAGGGCATCGAGTATGTGTTATAAGTTTTTTGTCGTGTCCTTTTGTAATTCCATACTTGGTGGACTTTGTGTGACTGGTTCGTCCGAGGTTTTTTCCATTTGGGTTTTCCTCATACATCGAACGTTGTGGTTGATTTATTTTATCTTGCAATACTCATATCGATGCATACTTAGGTTTAAGATAAAATCAGATTAATCATAACTCGTTTAGTTGGTGCAACGTTTAACTTTGGGCTAATCTTGTTTAGTTTAATATTTATTTGTTCTCAATTAATTTGAATTAATTTTGTTTAAGAAAAAGTTAATTTGAAAAATTATTTTTAAAAATTGGTTTGTGTAATTATTTGTAACCATTCCATCAAATATATTGTTTCCTCATTAGCCATTATCTATGAAGCACGGATACTCTCAGGAGGCCAAGAATTTTTTTTGGACACGTATGGGATAAGGGATATGCTAGGATACGAAGTGTTCTAAAAGGCGCGCATAGGGAGCGCCAATGTCAGCCTATGCGTAATGCTTTTTAGAAACGCAACGCATTAGGGGAATGCGTGGGAAAATGCGTGGTCAACGATCTTTAAGACGATCAACGGGGGTGATGCGCGCATTAAGCGTTTTTTTTTAGCTAAACGACGTCGTTTCACCTATTTTTTTTTTATAAAAAAAATCTCAGGTACTAAGTTGATTAAACAGATATAAAAAAATTAAAAAGAGCCATTTTTTAACAAACTTTAAAAACGATCTCCGACTTTTAACAAACTTTAAAAAAAATTATAACAAAAAAAAAAACTAAACAACAAAACAATCTCTCCTTTTCCCCTACTCGTTCCACCGAAAACCCTAAAACCTAAGAAAGAAAAACCTCCCACCGAAAACCTTAAAACGCTACCTCCGGCCTCTGATTTTCGGCCGGACTTTACCGAAAAACCTTATAACCCTACCTTCCGGCCAGCCTTTACCTGAAAACCTGGTTTTCTGATTTCTTTTGATTTCTTTACTGCCGAAAAACAACCGTTGTTGTAAGTTTTCTTGCCTTTTGATTTCTTTTTTTACCTCTGTTGTAAGTTTATAATGTTTATGATTTCTTTACCTCTGTACAAAATGTTTCTTTCTTTACCTCTGATTTCTATTTTGGATTACTGTACGAAATGTTTAAGAAATGTCATTGAAGGCTAAAAATTTATGAATTGTTTATGAAATGAGCCATTTTTTATGAAATGTTTATAATGTTTACTGTATGAAATGTTTATAATGTCACTTAAGGTTTACTGTACGAAAATTTAAGAAATATTTATAAAGTTTTTAAAACATGCTTATGAAAATTTAAGTAATGTCAGTGTATAATTTTTAAGAAATTATACACTAAAGGTAGTGTATAAGTTATGCTTATATTTCTGCTTTTATTATTTTACAAGCCTTGGTATAATTAAAAAATATTACAAAAAAGACAACGCCTTTTCACGCATAGGCTTCGCATAGGTGTGCCTATGCCCCTAATGCTTGATGCTTGACCTCCACGCATCGATCAAGCACATGGTTCAAATTCTCGTCCGAGTTGACTCGGTATCGATCGAGTTGACTCAGTTTCGAGGGTCACCGATCCGATTACGTGTCACGATTCAAAAAAATATATAAATCAATAAAATATCGTATGATCTCGGCGATCCCGAGATACTACTCTATATATCGGCCGATACAATAAAATCGGACGAGATATGTTCTTGAAAAAAAAAAGAAGAAGAGTATCTCCAAGGTGATGATCGAAGAAATATGGTCTCAAAACAGATCTCTTGCCTCAGGTAATGGCTTTGGGAGCCCTTAGCGGTTGCCAGAGTTCTTTATGGTCCAGCAAAGTTTGGTGGGTTTTAATGTTGTGACTGAAGTGATGGATCGTTCTATTGAAGTTCATATAGCTAAAGCTGATATGGTTTTGAATTTTCTTGGGTTTGGGAGATGGTTGTCAGATGGTTTTGCTGGTAGTATGGGTTTGTGTAGTGTTTTATTTGTATATTTTCTGGCTTGAGTCAGAGATGCGCAGTGTGTGTTCTGTTTGGAGTATGTAGAAGCTTCCTACAAGTGGAGGGCTGGTAGATATCAATGTTTTAAAAAGCGCGCTATTGCGAACGCAATAGCGCGCTATTGCGTTTTGCAGGCCAAAAACGCAACATTGCGGTCAATGTATTACGGGATGCTCAAAAAGCGTACGCTATTTGGCGCTATTGTGCGCTATTTTGCGCTATTTGGCGCAACAGGAACGCTATTCATGTTTTTTTTAGAAATCTCAGTTTAGTTAAGGAGGGGGAAAAATGTTACCTTATTTCACATACGAACTTTGTTTGGGTGAGGTATTCTTTGTTCCAAACCCTCAATTTACTTATTTACGAAGGTCTCAATGATGTTATTTGCTTATTTTAAAAAGTTTAGCTTAAAAGGTTACTTTTATTTAATATTTTCTATTTTAAACTCTCGGTTTACTTTAACGTTTACTTATTTTACATTTTTCAGTAAATAATGTTTTTATTTTATAATTTCCAGTTTTAAATGTTACTAATTTTTCAAATCTCAGTTCAAAATGTTTTTTTTTTTTATAATAATTGTCAGTTTAAAATGCTACATGTGTCATAAATATCTGTTTAAATTGTTATTTATTTTATAATTTTCAGCTTTAAATGTTACTTATTTTTCAGATTTCTGCTTAAAATGTTATTATTATTATTATTACTATTATTATTATTATTTTTTTTATATTTGTCAATTTAAAATACTGCTTGTTTTATAAATTTATGTTTAAAATGTTATTATATTATAATTTTAAGTTTAAACTTTACTTATTTTACAAATTTCATATTAAAATTTTATTTATTTTATTATTTTTAGCTTTGAATGTTACTTATTTTCAGAATTCTGTTTAAATCTTATTATTATTATTTTTTTAATTGTCAATTTAAAAAGTAACTTTAGAAAAAAATTAAAAAAATCAATTTCAATTATAACTTTTTTTTACCAATTTCAGTTTAAAATGTTACCTTCTTACAAATTTCATTTTAAAATGTTTTTTATTTATTTATATTTTATTTATAAGTTTTTTAATTAAAAAACGGGAATGCATGAATTGCTTGCGCAATGCGCGACGCGATTAGCGCGACGCTACTTCGGAGCCAGAACGCGACACCCTGCGCGACCGCGATTTAAAACATTGGTAGATATTAATAGCTGGGTGGGTTTTATTTTTGCTGGGTCGAACCTTTTTATTATCCTTATTTTTCAAAAGAATTACATTTGTAAAAAAAAAAAAAACATATGTATCATCTTTTATAGACTTGTAAAAAAAAATAACATTAGTATCCTCTTTTAAAAAAGTAACATTTGTAAAAAAAATAATATTCATATCCTCGCCTTTTTTAAATTATAACATTTGTATTCTTTTTAAAAAAATAATATTCATATCCTCTTTTTTTTTTACAAAAAAAAATGGTCTGTAAAAAAAAATGAAACGATGTAACCACCTTTAATGTAACTTCTTTATCAAGTTTAATGTGTCATTAGATTGTTTTTTCTATATTAATATTGCTAAATTTGTCGCGCGCCAATATGATCAATTGTACAATGTTATGCATATTAATGAATGGTTTTGAACTTATCCGATTGGTCCACATCGTAAACATTATTTTGTAAAAAAATGTTGAAACAAATGTTTAAAATTAAAAAAATGTTTAAAACTTCTAAGAAATCCTAAAAATATTGTTTTGCACAAATAATGTTTAGAATTCTTAAAAAAAGTTTAGAATTTCTAAAAAAATCAAAAAAATAATGTTTTGTAGCAGAGTTTCTAAAAATTCCTAAAAATAATGTTTTGTACAAATAATGTTTAAAATTCTTTAAAAAAATGTTTAGAATTTTGAAAAATTTCCTAAAATAATGTTTGTACAAAAAATGTTTAGAATTCCTTAAAAAACATGTTTCCAATTTTTAAAAATTCCATATCCGTATGATCGATATCGCTACTCGATAGGGAGATGAAAATGATAAAACATTGTAATCATTCTATTTATCTTCAATGTAAATAGTTTATCAAGTTTTATGTATCATTATATTGTTTTTCAATATTAATATTGGTTTATTATGGAAAATTGAATCGGATAAGTCCACCGCGCTTCGTTGTAACCAATTGTTTAATGCAATACATATTTATTAATGGTTTTGAACGCATATGATTGGTACACATTGTTTTAATCTTATTTTTTGGGGAATTTTTTGCGCTCTCTAAATAGCATATCTTTGCGTATCGCCCGATACCGCGACCGATACCACGGCTGAGTTAAAAATCGAGTATCCAATACCTGGACCGATACCGAGACTTTGAACCATTATCACATATCGCGCCTTTTATAACCTTGAGGATATGTTAGGATACATGAATCCTAGAGTATCCTGTTTTTTTATTTTTTAAATGGCCTGGATACGTTTTAGGATACGTTGGGATATGTTAGGATACGTTTTTAGATCTTTTTTCTGTTCTCTCAGAAATTCCGGCTAGATTTTTCACTTTCGACCTTAACTGTGTTGTTCATTTTTTTTTCAACTGTGCTGTTCTTTTTCTTTTCTTAAATGTGTTGTTCTTTTTCTATTTGACTGTTGCTTTTTTTTTTGCATTCTTATTTTGTCCGAGTTAAAATCAACTTTTTTTTAAATGGGATTTCAATCTACTATTTTTTGAAATGGCATTTCATTCTAAAACTGTCTGGGATTTTTTTCTACTCATGTTTGTAGATTTTATTTGAAATGGCATCTGGTGCTACTACATCTAGTACAAACCGTTGATGTTTTGTCTACTTAGTGATTGATGTTTTATTGTAATGGTGTTTGTTTGGTGACAACAATCATCATATTTGACCACTTTAATATAATAGTGTTTGATGCTTTACTTTCATTTTATTCAGGTTTATCATTAATATATATAAAATAAAATAATAAATATTTAATGTATCCTAGCATATCCCTATCCTAAATTTTGGAAGAATCACGTATCCCGTATCCCGAATCGAGTCGTATCCAATATTACGTGTCGAGTCCGTACTTCCTAGGTCATTATACAAAAAGTTAATAGACATGTGAAAATCACATGAACTCCGCATGTATCGTGCTTAATTTCTTATAATTAATTTTACACTGCTAAAGAGAGAGCCTTGTGCTACTAGGTATGACCTTTTATTTTATTTTGTACATTGTGAAAACTAATCACATACGAGAGCCTAAGCTTTTATTTATAGCGGAATAGTAGCTTGGGGAGGAAGTCTCCTAATTAAAAGATAAATCCCAATAACTAAATCTAAATAAATAATAATATTTATAATTAATTAATAATATCTGGATGCGTCAGCCCCCTTTCATTAAAAAGCCCGTCCCAAGCGCTAAAGTGGAATTCCATTCGTCTCGAACAGTACATGCACATAGGTGATCAAAACTTTCTCCTTAGTTGGCTCATCGTTGATCTCCTCTCCTACGACCTCTCCATCAGTCACAAGGAGACGCTATGTGGCAGAAGGCGTCACACTCATAGAAGTTGAAGTTTGTTGTCGGTGAAGGCGTAGGCTTCGCCATGGTGGATGCAGTCTCTACACTTGCATTGGCAGTAGGGAATTTCAAGTACTCTTATACTTTTCTCATACCATAACCTTCCCAGGTGTCACAATGTCCCTCAAATGCAATTCAGATTTAACGTTTTAACGTATATACAGACTAATTTTCTACTCTTCTGACTCATTAAGGTTAGCCCGCATATAGAGAATGTGAAACTGTTCGGTGCAATCGGTAACTGTCATCAAATTATACCCTAGTGCCTGTACGCGAGTGAATAAATCGTGCTCGTAAGTAGGAAGAATAAAAGTTGCTCGAAAGTACTTCATTTTACCCCCCATTACAATGGCCTTCTTTCCTCTATCCCTACGCCTTTGACACAACCCATTCCACCAAACTTTGGCATGCCCAGGCAATTTTGTCGCCACCAATCGGATACATTTAATCATCTGATACCCCTTGCATTCAAAAACCTTCTTTATGGAGTTAAGTCAGTCAACATCAGGGTCAAGCTTACCCTCAAAGATCGGTACTTCCAAGCGCATGTCCCCATGCATAGTCTTCTCCAAAATGCGAATGAGACGGGATACATCATTGAAATCAGCGTCGACTTCCGCAAACGGATCATCCAATTCTTCTGTCAACGAGTTATTATCATCATAACCTTGCCTTACTACCTCGAGAGGACGCGAGCAACCATATAACACGGGCTGGTCAATGGCTTGATGGTGGTGCTATGGAGAAACCCGTACTTCCCTTTGTTCTCTATTTCGGTATGGGCATTCATGTGCAATGTGCCCCGGTTGTCCACAAGTTAAGCATTCGCCTCCAGTTGTATGGACTTCCATCGGGTTCTGAATAGGCTACTGCAAATTTTCGACATTCGGAAATAAACCTGGCAAAATGAGGTACGACACAAAGTGATAAGTTAATAGGTGGATCCTTAATGATTCGAGTCATATCACTGCCAACCCGATAAGACACGATAGTTACTGGGTCGGGTTAGTGTTGACTCCCTTCACCCGTTAATACCCAATAAGACCCATTAATTTATGTAAATAAGATATATTATTGGGACTTGTAAAGAGGTTATGTAGCTTAATGTTAATTTAGTCATAATGAATATTACTAGATAAGAGAGTTAGTAACAGCAATGAATCAATGGGTCTAATTGTGTTTAAAAATGAGTTAACGGGTCAACTTGTATACGATTCAAAAATAATTCATTATCTTAAGGGGTTATAACGGGTGAACACGACACGACAACTTAAGTTAACGGGTCGAGTGTGAATTTATTTTTTTCACACGATAAAAAAGTATTCCGTTTAGACACGAACCCGATAAGACCCTAACACAATAAAAACTGACACGAACACGACTCGACACGACCCGCTGCCAGATCTATCCGGAACATAGTCATGGTGCACAAAGACCTCTGTCCCAAGATCTTAGTTAACTTCCTCGTCAAACTCGGAGCCTACAAATTCATTGTACATCAAATCATCAGGCATGCAATCCAATAGCCACTCACGGGTACGTAGTATACTATCATCCCTACCCATTTTGTGTTGTGTCACTAGGTATGGATACGACTAAACATTGATCAAACGGTAGAGAATCCACCACTTGAGTACCAACAGCCTCTAATAAAATCCGAGATGGGAGAAGTAGGTCGGAACACGTATGGCTCATTAACGGGCGACTACATAGTACGAAAAGGGTCGTGGTTGATATTCCAATGAGTATGGGTCACGGATCATGTAAGGTAGAGTATGTCGGGATGAGTTAGGGTTTGTTTAAGGGTTAAAGTTTTGTTGGGGCTTGAAAACAGCAATCCTCGGACCGCAAAGAGGTCGCTCTCTCCTCGTCGGAGCTCTAGCGAGGGCCTGCTGGTGATGGTGAGAATCGCCGAGGGCAAGCGAAGCCTGGGGTGGGTAGGATCGAGCAAGAGGTTTGAAAAGCTAGGGTTTCGTGACTTGGTTTGGTTGCAGAGTGTTGGAGCCTTATTTTTTTGGTGCGTTGGAGCTCTGGCCGGCATCTCACAGCCACGATCAGGGTCACCTGTGGTCTGCGAATGCCAGAGGTGTTGATTTGGGTTGAGGGGTGGTCTGGGGTTCGAGTTTAATGCAAAACGGCTAAGGTTTGGGTTGTGCTTGTGCAGATCTATTTGGCGATGGTTGTGTTTGGGATTTGGGCATCTAGGGTTTGGTTGTTAGATTATCGTTAGCCACCATATCTGACGAGGAGGGTTTGGAGCATCCCCTTGATCTCTCCAAGTCCTTCTAAGGGTTCAAAACGTTTGTTCATCTGTTTGTTTCGCGTATCCACCATTATCACCAGCTTTATCTCCTAGAGCAAACGCGACTCTGATACCACTTTGATGTAATTTATGTTGCAGAAGCGTACATAAATCACATGAACACAAACACTCAATATTGCTTAAAGGCTTTATTTCTCATTAATTCATAATCAGAAAGTGAAAACTTATTACATATGAGAGCCTAAGTTTTTATTTATAGCTTAATAATAGGTCGAGGAAGAAGTCTCCTAATTAAAATAGATAACTAATTAAAAGATAAATTCTACTAATTATCTAAACAAGAAATAATCTAAAAATCTAAATGAATAATAATATTTATAAATAATTATATAACATGTGAATGCGTCAGTCCCCCCTTCTTAGAAAAGTTTGTCCCGGGCGCTAAAGCGGATTGCCATT
The DNA here is from genome assembly GCA_949130495.1 of Sambucus nigra. Lineage (NCBI taxonomy): Eukaryota > Viridiplantae > Streptophyta > Magnoliopsida > Dipsacales > Adoxaceae > Sambucus > Sambucus nigra. Next base: position 2,070,733 of record CASBWL010000058.1, read on the forward strand.
CGTCTCGAGCGGTACATGCACACGAATGATCAAAACTTTCTCCTCGGTTGGCTCATCGTTGTTCTCCTCTTCTAACACCTCTCAATCAGTCACAAGAACAGGTATCTTCTTTTTCGGGCATTCTGACGATTTGTGGCCAAAGGCGCCACACTCATAGCACTTGAAGTTTGTTGCCGATGACGGAGTAGGCTTCGCCATGAAGGATGCAGTCTTTGCACTTGCATTAGCTACACCTACATTAGCTGTTGAAGAGCTAGTAGGGAATTTTAGATACTCTACTTTTCTCGCATAATCCACAACCTTCTCATGTGTTGCAATATTTCTCAAATGCAATTCAAATTTAATATGTCACTGCAAGCCACTGATATACCGACTGATATTCTGCTCTTCCGGCTCATTAAAAGGTTATCCCGCGTGTAATTAATGTGAAGCTGGTAGTGCTTGTACATGAGTGAATAAATTGTGCTCGTAAGTAAGAGGAATAAAAGTTACCGAAGGTACTTCTTCATTTTGCCCCACACCACAATGGCCTTCTTTCCTTTCTCCCTACTCCTTTGACACAACCTATTCCACCGAACTTTGGCATGCCCTGACAATTGTATCGCCACCAATCGAACATATTTAATCCTCCGACCCCATGCATTCAAAATCCTTTTCTACGATGTCAAGCCAGTTAACTAAGGCATCAGGTGAAGCTCACCCTCCAATATTGGTACTTCCAAGTGCATGTCGCCACGCATAGTCTTTTCCAAAATGCAAATGAGACGGGATACATCTTTAACATCAATGTCGACTTTCGCCATAGGATCATCCAATTCTTCTGTCCATGAGTCATCAAAAGCACAACCCTACCCTACTACCTCGGGAGGATGCAGACTACCACGTAACACGGACTTATCAATGGCTCGATGGTGTTTTGGAGGAACCGGTACTTCCCTTCGTTCCCTATGTCAATATAGGCAGTCACGTGCAATATTGATTGGTTATTCACAAGTGAAACATTCACCTCCGATTGTATGAACTTGCACTACTGAAAATTTTCAACATTCAGAACATACTCATGGTTCACAAACTCCTCTTGACCAACATCTTGGTGAACTTCCATCATATCCCAAGAGAGAGACTAACCTCACAACATATGATAATAGTGTTGGATATAAATTATAAAAATCAATCACTAGCGGGAAAAGAGAAGTTTAACCGACTAACTATATGGTGGAACTTAAAAGGAGAGAAATTAGAACTATTTAAATATAAAATATTAAATGAAGAGTCATGTAATACCCAAGATGAGACTAGCATAATATGGGATAAGATGGTTACATGCATTAGGAGAGTATCGAAAGAAATTCTTCGAAAATCAAATGGTAAAGGGCCACAGTGTAAGGAAGCTTGGTGGTGGAACGAACAAGTACAAAATATAGTAAAAACCAAAAGGGAGTGCTTTAAAACATGGAAAACAACTCAAAACGAAAAAAAATTGAGAAATACAAATTAGTTAAGTTAGAAGTGAAGAAATTGGCAAGAGATGCTCAGTTTAAGGCGTAGGGATGATCTTTATACAAAACTGGAACACAAAAAGGGGAAAAAGTGTTATAGGCCTGCTAAACTCAAGGACAGGAAAACTAAAGATTTTAATCATTAAAAGTGAATGTTCGAGACTCTTTAGTCAAGAATAAAGAACAAGAAAAGATGGAAAAACTACTTCGAAAGATTATTGAATGAAGGTAATGGAAGTAGATTAGATACGGAGAAACTTAGGAAGAGTCGAGAAAGTATATTTTTTTCTCGATATTAGGACAATAGAGGTTAGGGTCGATTTAAAAAAGATGAAAATTGAGAGGGCTTTAGACCAGATGGTATCCCTATTGAGGTTTGAAAGTAAATTAAGAGACATACAATGTTGTTCAAATTATTATGGTTTTAAGTTTATAAGTCATACAATGAAACTTTGGGAGAGTGGTTGAACATAAATTGAGATTGAAAACAACAATATGTGATAATCAGCTTGGATTAATGCCTGAGAGGTCAATGATGGAAGTATTTATTTATTAAGGAGATTAATGGGGAGATATAGGGAGAAGAAAAAAAAAAATCTTAATATGGTTTTTATAGATTTGGATAAGGCGTATGGTAGGATACCAAGAGATATAATATGATGGATTTTATATAAAAAATGAGTGACTCATAAATATATTGATGTGATCATAGTTGTGAAAGGTGTGCCTAGGCACGACGCACAGGTATAGGGCTTCGCCTGGGCAAACGTAAGGCGCGCGCCTTTCTAGCTGAGGCGAAAGGCACAAGGTTTTTTAAAGGCTTTGTTGCACGTTTTTTTGTCTTCTTTTATTTAACTTTTCTATACCTACCTCACACACGATCTGCTATCCTTTATGCTTCAAAACAACCCCAAAATCCTCTCAACCCCAAAAAACCCTTGTGATCCTTTTTAACCTATAAACCCTCGCCATCCTTGAAATTTGAACCACCCATCAGCGGCGTTTCTTCCCAGCGACCCTCCCATTGGCGACACGATTTTCGGCGACTCTCTTATCAGTGACGCAAGATATTTTTTCTGTCAGGAATTTTTTCTCTCTGCGTGTACTGTTTTGTTTTCCAAACATTTTTTTCTTTTTTTCTTGTTATCTCTCTAGCTGTTGATTTTGATAATTTTTTTGTTCTGTTTTGTTGTTTATGCCCGGACCTTTTATTTTTATTTTTTGTTCTTTTCCTTCTTCAACAACATATATTCTTTGTTCTGTTTTTCAGGTTTGGAACTTCTCTTTTTTGTCTGGAACTTTTTTGTTATGTTTACTGTAAAAGTCTTCAACAATTTTTTTCTTCTCTGCTTTGTTTTCTATTGCCTGAATCTTTTTCCTCTTTTTGTTTTTGGTTTTCTTCTCTATTCCATTTTATGGTTTTCTTTGCTCAGTATTTATTACTCTGTTATTTATTTTTTACTTCTTGCTGAATCAGTTTGTGTATTTAACATGGAATAATCTGAACTTGAAGTGTTGTAATATCAATGTATACCTTGCTGAAACAATTTGATAGTTGCTCAAACATATCAATTTATACATTGATAGTTGCTCATACGTATCAGTGTATACATTGCTATGCAATTTGTTTAGTTCTTCTTCAATTTATTTACATGTTATCAAGTCTAATGATTAGTATAATACATGTGTAATTCACTTAATGTTGATTGGTGGTGATTTAACATTTTTACAATTTGTTGGTTGGTTGCAACAATTTTTTCTAACAAGATATGGTAAATTAAGCAATTGGGATAGCTTTTGAATGAAAAATAAATATTTTTTAATTTTTTGTAAAAAGTGTGCATCGCTTCGTTCAAGCGCGCGCCTCGAGCCTAGGTTCCACGGAGACCTTTGCGACTTGGTGCGCTTTTCGCCTTTGACAACTATGGATGTGATTAAGGATATGTATGATGGAGCAATGACGACAACTACGGATGTGATTAAAGAACATATATGATGGGGCAAAGACTATAGTAAGAACAACTCGAAAAAGTAGTAAATTCTCAATTACTATAAGTCTGCACCAAGGTCCAACACTAAGTCCTTATCTCTTTGCACTTATTATGGATGAGTTAACTGGACAAATACAAGATGAGGTGTCGTGGTGTATGTTATTTGCAGATGATATTATTTTAGTGGATGAAACTAAGACACGGATTAATGCTAGATTGGAATTGTGGAGAGAAACTCTAGAAACTAGAGGGTTTAAAATAAATAGAATTAAAAAAGAATATGTGGAGTGCAATTCTAGTAATAATAGCACAGGTGAAACTTGAAGGTCGAGAGATACCTAGAAATTACCATTTTCATTATTTTGACTCGATTATCCAAAAAGATTGAGTTATTAGTGATGATTTTAATCATATAATCAAAGCAAATAGGGTCAAGTGGAGAAATACCAGCGTATTTTGTGATCTGATCAGTGTATACCTTTAAAGTTAAAGGAAAAATTCTTTAGGACGGTCATTAAACCAACATATTATTTGGGAGGGAGTGTTAGGCAATCAAAAAATAAATGACCGTGGTGATGATGCGGATGCTAAGATGGATTATTATAAAACTCGAAAGGATAAAGATAGAAATGAACAAATTAGTAAAATGATAAAAGTAGCTCCTATAGAAGATGAACTGAGAGAAAATCCGTTTAGAAAGTTTGAACACGTCAAACGTAAACCAATGGATGCCACACACACACACACCCGGTAAGGAAGAGTGATTTAGTATAGATGGTAATATTTGGGGTAGAGATAGCCTAAATTGAGTTGATGGGATACTGTAAAAAAGTGATGTAATCTAGAGTGCGGAAGCGTAAAAAAGAAGTTATCTACACAACAACAACAATAACAATATGGAAAATGGAAGAGGATTTCTTATTTCTCTCTCTAGTCTCTCAATCTCAAAATGGCAAAAGTGATATAATGAGGGACTCAATAGCTATTTATACTAAAAGGGTACAAACGGAAAAAAATAGAATAAATGCTAAAAAGACGACTATATCCTTATGCTCCCGCATCATTCTCCCCCCCCCCCCCCGAGAGGAATCCATATATGCGGAGTACTAGCGAAAGAAATCGGGATCGACATGCAATAAGGTAACCTCAATAATCCAAGAATCTTCCGCCTCAGGGCGTCCACCCAACGGACCAAATAGCGTGTGTAGTTGCCCGATGCAGAAGAGACAAATGCAGAGTGAAGTATACCCTCAATACGGTCAACATGGGAGCGAACTGGCTGAGTCAATGATAAGGGAAGAGGGATGGGAGGAGAATGGGCGCCTCTGAAAGGAGAAAGGTCAGCCACATTAAATGTCGGATGCAGGCAAAACTCCGGGAGGAAAGTCAACCTCATAGGCATTCGGCCCACAAGAACAAAGAATAGGAAAAGAACCAAAACGTCCCATAAGAAGCTTGTTGCCTTTGCCGACACGGCATGCTTTCTGGAGGTACACCTTAACTAAATCACCGGGCTGATAAGAAACGAAACGACGATGCATATCAGCCGCCTCTTTGTAAGAAGCGTAGATGGTCTGAAGATGATTGCGGACATCGGCCTGGATGGATGTCAAGTGGGACGCAAACTCCTCGGCGGAGGGGTACGTAGGAACTGTCCGGGGTAGCTCAACAAGGTCAATAGACATAGTTGAGGACTGACCCAACACAATCTGGAAAGGGAAGAAACCTGTAGAACGGTTGACTGCATTATTGAAAGCAAATTCGGCTTGAGCAATCACAATATCCCACCTACGAGGGTGCTCGGAGGTCAAACAACGCAAAAGGTCTCCTACAATCCTATTGACCACCTGTCTGTCCGTCGGTTTGTGGATGAAAGGCAGTCGAAAACTGGAGTCTGTCCGTAATAAGTGCCATAAGGTCCGCCAGAAATGTCCTGTAAAGCATACATCACGATCGAATGTGATGCTGTGGGGAACGCCATATATGCGGACAATCTCTTGAAAGTACAAGGACGCGACATGAGAAGCATTCGTTGTTCGAGAACATGGAATGAAATGAGACATCTTAGAGAAGCGGTCAATAACTACCATGATAGAATCATGCCCACTGAACGTACGAGGAAGGCCCACAATGAAATCCATCGAAACGTCTTGCCACGAACAGTCAGGTATCGACAGAGGAGTGTACAAGCCCGCATTGAAGTGCTAGCCCTTGACCGTCTGGCAGGTATAACAGCGTCTGATGAAGGCATTAGTATCCTACCTCATAGTGAGCCAATAAAAACGGTCTCGTAACAATGCATGGATGTGTGCCTATCCCAAGTGACCTGCTAAGCCACCCCCGTGAACCTCAGAAATAATCTTCTCCCGTAAAGAGGAAGAAAGAACACAAAGTTGTCCCTCGATGTAAAAATTCATCCTGAAATAAGTACTCACCCGATGCCCCATTGCCCTGCTGGCAAGCGGCATAAATGGATCCAAAATCCACATCCATCGGGTAGAGGTCTCGAATCTCTTCGAATCCAAAAACCTGACTCTGCAAAGTCACTAAAGCATGAGCCGCCGGCTAAATGTATCCGCTATCATGTTCTCTTTCCTGGGCATGTACTAAAGGTGGAAAATGTAATGCTGAAGATAGGCCGTCCACTTGGCGTGTCTGTCGCTAACATGCCTCTCTGGTTATGGAGGAATCACAAGGCCTCGTAATCTGATTTGATCACGAACTCCTTATGTAGGAGAAAGGGGGGCCAAAACTTCACGATTTTCACAACCGCATAGAACTCCAAGTCATAGGTAGAATAGTGTAAGGCTGCTCCCGTCAATTTCTGGCTACAAAACGCAATGGGCATTCCATTCTAACTCAAGACAACACCCACCCCCGTCTTGCAAGTATAGCAAGATAACTCAAACAACTTATCAAAGTCCGGCAAGGAGAGGATAGGAGCAGTCGTATCAACTCCTTTACACGTGTGAAGGCCCGCTCGGCTCTTCAGTCCACCTAAACTCGGCGGTCGAAGAAGTACTCATCAAATCCGTGATCGGGGCCATAACGATGCTCAATCCTGCAATGAATCGTCGATAGAATCCAGCTAGCCCATGAAAACTGCGAACTTGAGTCACCGAAGTGGGGGTAGGCCAATCCACTGTAGCCTGAATCTTGGCGTCGTCCACCCGAATGCCATCTCCCGATACTACATACCCCAAGAAGGTCACCGATGAAACCATAAAAACACGCTTTTACAATGTGAGGAAAAAGCGTTCGACTCGTAAAACCTCCAAAACCTGAGACACACGTCTCAAGTGTTCCTCCTCGGACCGACTATAAATCAAAATATCATCAAAATAGACCACAACGAACTTACCCAAGAATGGACGCAAAATCTGAGTCATCACCCTCATAAACGTGGATGGAGCGTTGGATAGACCAAAAGGCATCACCGTCCACTCCTTAAGTCCATCCTTGGTTTTAAATGATGTCATTCATTCATCACCAGGCCTCATACGTATCTGGTGGTAACCACTCTTCAAGTCTAGCTTGGAGAATATCGTCGCCCCATGGAGTTAGTCCAACATATCCTCAAGTCGGGGAATTGGGAACCGATATTTCACCTTGATTTAATTAATAGCGCGACTATCCACACACATACGCTAACTCCCGTCCTTCTTGGGTGCTAATAGGGCAGGGATTGCACACGGAGACATGCTCTCCAAAATAAACCCCTTGTCACAAAACTTGGTGACCTGCCTCTGTAACTCGGCGTGCTCCGTAAGCAACATGCGATAGTGGGGAAGATTGGGAGCTGCGCCCCAGGGATGAAATCAATAGCATGATGTATATCCCGGAGAGGAGGAAGATCATCCGGTGGGGTGCACACATCACTGAAAGAATTCAATAAACTCTGGACACACGGTAGAACAAAAGTCTCCGGGGTGGTGATGGGGATAATAAGAGCATAACACAATCCTGTCTCTGCGGCCTCGGTGGCTAACTCCTCATGTGAAACTACTAGAGCAGAAGGCCGAGACATCGGAAGTGGTCGTATGGGGAGGAGGAGGAGGAGAAAGTCCCTCCCCTCATGTGTAAATGCCTAAGTATTGGCCCGGCCATCATGTATGCTACGATGATCAAATTACCACGGCCTCCCCAACAGAAGATGGCATACGCGCATATCCACCACGGTACATAGAAACTCATCACAATAGTCGCCAATGGAAAAAGTCACTCGACACTGTCGGCTAGGAGCTAGGGTAGCTTCATTTCCCAACCACCCAATACGACACGGAGCAGACAATAATTCGGTGGGAAGGTTGAGCTTGTCTACAATCTCTTGCACAACCAAATTATCACTAGCCCCTCCATCAATAATCATCGTACATAGTCTCCCTTTTGAGGTGCATCGGGTAAAAAATATGCTTGATCGGATCCAAGTGTCTTCATTATACGAGGATGCTTGTGGATCTACGGGCGTGGTTACCATCGCGGTGTGTATATAAGCGGTAGAAACTCCCACATGTTTCGCTTGTTCATGGCAAAATGACTCCCATCGTCGACAAATAGATTGAGTGGAGACTTGCGGTATATGGGATGGAATAGGAAGGATCACAAGGGATGGACATCCTTTGTAGATGGGGTCGGGAAGTTTATTTGGTTCTTCGGTGTTTGATTTAGGGTCTATAGGGTTATGATAGTAAATAAAGGTTGAATTAGGTGTCGTAGAGGGTCGGGGTGGGCTGTCAACTTGAACCGAAGGTAAAATGGGATTGATTGGAGTGATTTGGAGGTCCGGCAAAGCTCATTAGGTGTCGGGGTTTCGGCTGGGTGTGGTGTCGATCGGCAGCCATTAGGGTTGCCCGACCTCCGGGTTTGCAAACTGGGTCAGAATTTATTCTTGGGTAGGGCGGTTTGGGTGTTTTGGGGGTGTAGTTGTGAATCGGTTAGGGTTTGGGTATATTCGGACGGGGTTTTGCGTATTATAGGTGGTGGAATATTAGGGTTTCTTGAATTTTGAATTTCTAGGGCTAGGGTTTCATGGAAAAATTTGGGGATGCGTCGTGATTCATACGGATGAATCCAATCTGAGTCCCAATCTTCGATGAACATTTCTCAATCCATGAGCAAACGAGACTCTGATACCAATTTGATATAATCTAGAGTGCGAAAGCGTAAAAAGGAAGTTATATACACAACAAAATAGAAAATGAAAGAGAATTTCTTATTTCTCTCTTTAGTCTCTCAATCTCAAAATGGCAAAAGTGATACAATGAGGGGCTCAATAGCTATTTATACTAAAAGGGTACAAAAGGAAAAAAAATAGAATAAATGCTATAAAGACGACTATATCCTTATGCTCCTGCATAAAAAAGACATGATATCATATGGTTTACCTGAGATATTTCTCTAAAAGAAGCATAATGAAAACATAGGATTCAAGTAGCCGACACCAAATAACTGGAAAAATGCCCCAAATAATTGGGAAAAAGCTTGGATGAGTTGAGTTTATGTGCAAGCCATGTGACTAAGTTCTATTAATTTGGATGAAAGCCTTGCAGAATTGGGTTAAATAAAACGGGTTGAAGGTACTAGGGGGCGGTTTGTCGGGTAAAAAAGTATAGGGCAGTACCCCGGGGACTGGGGGTGTATTGTAATTTACCCTTTTTTTATAAAGCAATGATAGACCTCAGCTGAATAAATGAACATATATACACACACATTAAGACACGCCAGTCTAGATAGCCATTCTTTTTTCTTTTTCATTTCTATGAACAATAGATTTGGATCATCCTTCAGATGTGACTAGAAATAAATAACTCAAAGATATCGAAGTCCTAAGAACCTTACAAATCATTTTCAGATTCTTCCTCATTAACATAAGTGCTGAAAACAGGTCCCATTGGTCCTTTATTATCTGTACTCGGTGCATCACTACCATCTTCACCTTTTCTCGCCTATGCATTGTAAAAACAGAAAAGAAGACAGGAAGAAATTAAAAACGTTTTAAGGCATATGCGCAGAAGAACCCCAGAAATAGATGCTACTAAAAGAGAAAGATAATGAACAAACCTTGGTTGAACCAGCTGCCCAAGTTGGATATAACTCAGTGACAATATCAATATACTGCTGCATTGCTTCTTCTTGGGGAATAGCACCCAATTTTTGCCATGCTTGCCTAGCACATGACACAAAAATTAATCTTTGCACCAGTCAGCTGTGATATTTAACTCGAAACAAATCATCGATCCCCACCCCATCCCACCACCCCTCTCCACGCAAACAAAGATGGATTAATAAGCTCGTACATATCTATTCTGAAATTTATAACCCAGAACATTTTCTCCATTACTCGCATGTTAAAAAAAAATATTTTAATAAATTGAAAATATATGGGAACCTATATCATTCAAGAACATATTTACATTTCTGTTTCCCTAACAATACCAACCTGCTTTAGAAAATTTATATTAAAACAAAGACCCCCCATGTCTCTCATCCCGAAAGGTGCACAATCCAAGATATCATTATCTTCAAATACAGAAGCTAAATTTCTAAATAGGGTTAATATTCTAAGGCAAAACAATGAAATGAGGAAAAAATGGGTTGCCGAGGTTCACAGCATCCAATTCACCAAAATCATTACTGATAATGTCTTCAATTATAAGCGAATGAAGTCATAATTATGTCACTCATTATGGCCATTAAATTCCTTTGTCAGTATGACTGCATAGTAGTGATAAATTTAAGGCATACAAGAAGAAAACAAAATGGCCTCAATCCGTTGACAATGTTGCTGGAATAACTATTTGTCACATCATGTGTATATGCAAAATGATGACATGAGCCACAATGTTTCTTTCTTTTTATCAGACACGAAAGGGATTCTATTAATAAGATAATATGTTTAAAGTAGAAATGAACCAGCGGTCCACCGAACAGACTACAACAAAAGCCAAACATAAAGAGGCAAAAAAAATTGGATGTATGAAATTGCTCAAAAAAGAAGTTGAATGTATGGAAAATATAAAGAGACTGAAAAAAAAAAAGAACTACAACAAAAACAGCAAATAAAAAAAATAAAAAATAAAAACTGCAAAAAAAGGGTGAAATCTGCCTCCACCAGCAGCCACAAGACACCTGAACACTACAGCCTCGGTGGATCAATAGTCTATGGCTATTGCTCCAGTTCATCTTAACTGTAGAAGAAACTGGGGAACATCCTTTAGAGGTTTCATGGAGGAAGTCCAGAGAGACGCCGGGAACCTAATGATTTCCCACAACCGTTCTTTTCCTCCCTTTCCTCTTCAAAAATTTTATCAGTTCTCTCGTTCCATAAAACCCAGACATTTAACTTTAGATGACTCTCCAACGCAACTCAAATCCAGTATCATCAAATCTATATCCCATCTCTAGGTAGCACATCCAGGATATTCATCTCCCTAAAAACTCTATTCCAAAGAAAGGAAGATAGAGGACAATTAATTCAAATATGACTTAAACTCTCATCATTATCCTTACAAAGACGACCGTTCAGACAACACCATGAAGGGATAAGCATTTGGAAGGCCTCTCCTTTGCAACATATAAAAAGTCAAGAAAACACCTGAAAATTGGTGGGAATACCGCTTGCCGAAAGTTTGAAAGGTACAAAAAAATAGAAGAAGAGTTCTCAATTAAGAAATGAAAGAGTGAAAAAAAAAGTAACCATTCAAAAACCACCTCCTACAACCATCCTTGCTAAGAAATAGATGAATCCCGCTGTCTTAATGAGATATCTCAACAAGCTTATTGACCACAATGTTTATTGACAAAATCACCTAAATGATCGAGCTATTGAGGAATTTCAGCACTGAAACACCTTCTTTACTTTGAGTAAACCCTCCAATTTTATTGAAGGTGTATTTACAGCATCACCACCAGCCCCCCTTTAAGGGTCTTTACTCTTAAGGCCCCACATTCAACAGTTTTTGCGTGCAGTCCAAAAACTTATGGACTTTATATTGGGGTCCTAAAATTTAATATGATTTCGGGGTCATGCTTAATGCTAAACTCTTAATGTTGAATGCTGAAAAGTGTGCTTGGTTTTTATTTGAATGCCTCTTTGTATGTCGTTTATTTACACACTTGATGGTTCTGAATGCTGAATATAGGTATCATTGTACCATTAATAATTATTTACTCAATTGTTTTATATTATTAGTGTCTTTTAGCAATCACGATAAGTATAAATCAGTGTTCTAAAAAACGCGCCTAGGCGGCGCCAAGGCGCGCCTAGGCGCGAGGCTTTTTAGATAAGCCAAGTTTTGGCCCTAGGCGTGGATCAAGGCGTGGTCAACGTTTTTTGGGGCAAGGCGTGAAAAAACGAGCGTTTTTTGGGGATAAGGCGTGAAAAAACGCGAGTTTTTTAGAAGTAAGGCGTGAAAAGACACAATTTTTTTGTTTTTTTATTTTATTTTTAAAAAATAGTATTTTAATTTACAAATATTTAGACATGTTTTAAGGTATGTACCAATTTAGTATTTTAAATAGCCTTGTCATAGTAAAAAAATATTAACATATATTAAAAAATGCCTAAACGCCTTTTCACGCCTTTTTACGCCAAGGCCCGCCTAGGATTCTAAGGCTTAAGGCTTGGCCTCCACGCCTCGGTCGCGCCCCGCGTTTTTTAGAACCTTGGTATAAATCGAATGAAATTTCATTAAAGAAATTAGTACTGAGCAATAATCATTTAGGAGAACTTGCCTATCAATACTAAATGCTGAATTTTAACTATTTTTCAGCATTAAGAACTAAAAACAAACCCAAATATTACCTATTAATATTGAATGAAACTCAATTCAACATTAGGTAAAAACAAACACCCCCTTAATATGTGACCCTATGACACTTGTATATTACAAAATGACAACTACAATACAGATATATTATCAAACAATTTGTTTATATAACAAATGAAAAGGTATTATATTACAATGTGAGAGCTTATAGTCCTTTATTTTCACTAACAAAACCATACATCCAAATTCATTATCATAATCCCAAACTACTCGTAAATTCGTATCACAATAACATCGTAATAAAATAATATTAATCAAAAAGTGTTATATTACAATGGGGACCACACCCCCTTTGTGTGTAGTTCCCATGACACTTACATATTACAAATTGATAATGTAATATAACAATGTTCAATATAACAATGAAACAGTGTTATATTACAACGTGAGAACTTATAGTCCTCTTTTTTCACCATCAAAACCATACAACCAATTTCATTATCATAATCACATACTACTCTAAATTCGTAACACAATAAAATCATAACAAAAGAAATAATAATCACGTAGTGTTATATTACAATGGGGACCACACCCCCTTAGTGTGGGGTCCCCGATTATCACACAATTTAGCAATATAACAATGTAAAAGTGCTATATTACAATGTGTGAGCTTATAGTCCTTTCTTTTCACCCTCAAACCATATATCCAATTCTATTATCATAATCATATACTACTCGTAAATTCGTATCATAATAACATCATAACAAAAATATAAAATCACGTAGTGTTATATTACAATGGGGATCACACACACAATTTAGTAATACGACAATGTAAAAGTGCTATATTACAACGTGAGATCTTATATTCATTAATTTGCACCATCAAAGACATACATCCGATTTCATTATCATAATCACATACTACAACTAAATTCGTAACACAATAACATCATAACAAAAAAATAGTAATCACATAGTGTTATATTACCATGAGGACCACACCCCCTCATTGTGTAGTCCCCCTAACATTGACAGTTATATATTTACAAAATGACAACTAAAATACATATATATTATCACACAATTTAATAATATAATAATGTAAAAGTGTTGCGTTAGGTAGCTGACAGCAAACATAAAACTTTGTCACCCTTATAAACAACGTAAAAGTGTTAGATTACAAATTTACAATGTGAAAGCTTATACTACTCGTAAATTCGTAACACAATAACAACATAACAAAACTATAGTAATCACAAAGTGTTATATTACAATGGGAACCACGTGCCCTTAGTGTGTGGTCTCCTATAATCACACAATTTAGTAATGTAACAATGTAAAACTGCTATATTACAACGTGAGTGCTTATAGTCCTTTATTTTCACCATCAAAGCAATACATCCGATGTCATTATCATAATCACATACCACTCGTAAATTCATAACACTAACATCATAACAAAAAAAATAGTAATCACGTACAACTAAAATACGGATATATTATCACACAATTTGTTAATGTACAATGTAAAAGCGTTATATTACAACGTGAGAGCTTATATCCCTTTATTTTCACCATCAAAACCATAAATCCAATTTCATTGTCATTATCACATACTACTCATAAATTGGGAACACAATAACATCATAACCAAAAAATGGTACTCAAATAGTGTTATATTACGATGCATGTGGTCATAAGGGACTTATAAAAAGGTCATACTTAATGCACAAAGCTCTCTCTTAACTTCAAGTCTAGGAAAGACGGATGTCGGCTGGCCTTACCCCCATATATGGAGAGGCTTCCCTCATGTCTTGAATCAGAAACCAACCGTAGCATGGGTGAGAGCACTTGCCATCGCACCAAGGTACGACCTCTAGTCATAGTCATAGGGACTTATAAAAGGTTGTATCCAATGCACAAGGCTCTCTATATTACATAGTCATTTTTGTAATATATAAGTCCCCACGGATCTTGGGTTTGAGACATGGAGCAACCTCTCCATATATGGGGTAAGACCAGTTTTAAAATTACACTGTGAGAGCTTAAATTTCTTTATTTTCACATCAAAGCCATACATCCAATTTCATTATCATAAAATTATCAAGTTAAAAATAGCAATCACGTGGCATTACCACTTTGCGCGAGCCGTCATCTTAATCGCGGACGGCTGGGGCACGCCACACGGTCCCTCGGTGGCAATCTTATACAATCCATAAAGCCTCAACTGCAACTCACTCGAAACCTTCTTCCCCGACCTATCCGCCGCGGTGGCCGCCACAAACGCGGTCGCGGCACTAAACTCCTCATCCAATTCACTACTCTCAATTCCCTCCCAATCATCATCACTATCACCACCACTATATTCACCCTCAATAAATGAATTGTTATTTGAATTCTTATTTTCTCGTTCAAGTAATGGTTGATCTGAGTCCTCAGATGATGTTTCGTATTTTGATTGTGAGAGTTGGAATTCGTTAGAGTTGGATCGAGTGAGGTGGAGATTATCGTGGCGGAAGGAGATGATTGTGGAGAAGAGTTTGGCGAGGAGGTAGGAGAAAATGAGACCTAGAATTATTGATTGGAGATATTGTTGCCAATCATCATCCATAGTATTATTGATTGAGCGTTTGAGAAACCCTAGATAGAGCGGTGAGAATAAATATGTAATGCTAGTATAGAGTGAGAAGCATAGATACAAACTAGAGGGAGAGATATGGTAACGAAGTAGCAGATCGTTTCTAATGATGCTCGTCGCCCCCAAGTATCTACCGGTGTGGCCGATGTTAAAACTAAGGACCCATTTTCCAAGGTTTTAATTGCGTAAATTCGTTTTGAACTCTTATCCACAGTTTGTTATTTTAAAGTGAAAACTAATTCTTTAGAAGGGGCTAAGGTTCCTTTCAATGACAAATCACTCAAAATTAATTGTTTCAAAATAAAATTTAAATATTTTATAAATATATAAATATATATAGTTCGTAAATTTGTAATATATATTTTATATATTTCATATATGTATATATTTTGTATATTTAGTATATTCTGTATATTTATATATTCTGTGTATTTATATATTTCATATATTTTAGTATCTATGTATATTGCGTCTATTTAATATATTCCATATATATATATAGGGATCTTAAGTATATACTCCTATTTATAATGATTTATTTGTCACTACATCTTTGTAGATGGGACTAAAGCCAAAAAACCTAATTTATATATTCCATACATTTATATATTTCATATATTTTAGTATATAGATATATTGCGTATATTTCATATACGTATATGTTTCGTATATTTAATATATTTCGTATATTATATATTTTGTATATATGTATAGTGCGTATATTTATATATTTCATATATATGTATAGTGCGTATATTTAGTATATTTAATATTTTTCGTCTATTTATGTATTTCGTGCATTTATATATTTCATATATTTTAGTATACATGTATATTGCGTATATTGCACATATTTAATATATTTATATTTAATAAATACCGTATATGTATATATTTCATACATTTATATATTTTGTATATTTAATATATTTCATATATTTAATATACATATTTTAAATATTTATATATTTCATATATTTTTAAAATATTTATATATTGCGTATATTTTTAGTATATTTCAGAACTTTCATATATTTTTTAAAATATTTCATATATTTCGTATATTTTTTAAATATTTCATATATTTTTTTGTTTATTTCAAATATGTATATATTTAATTTCATATATTTCATATATGTATATAATTTTTTTATTTTGTATATTTCATATATTTCGTGTGTGTGTGTGTGTGTGTGTGTGTGTGTGTGTGTGTGTGTGTGTGTGTATACACATACACACACACATATGGGTGTATTATATATATTGTAAATAATATATAATATATATGTTTCGTAAACAATTTTTTCACGTTTATTTCTACTCTCTAGCTTTTGCGTTTGATAGAAAAGATAGAAAATTGATGATTTTTCAACTTGTATCAAACACATATGTTGAAATATTATTTGCCCTAAAATCATTTGCATTTTCTTAATTTCCTATCAAACAGGGCCTAATATTATTCTATAGGAAAGAATATTAATCCCACTTTTCAACATTAATTTATAGTCACTCCCATATTTTTATTTTTTTAGTTATTGATCATATTTTAACAAATATAAAATAAGTGGCATTCTCTACGAAAAAGGAAAACAAACAGTTATAAGGCGATTGTGGGTGGTGTTATGAGACTTAATACAATTTAAAAAATATATGAGATGGGAGTCTAACAAACCTTTGGAAATGGACCAAAAAAAAAAACTAAACATAAAATATATCATTTTGATTTTCAAAAAAGTAGACTGTGACTCATCACATGTGCATCCTTTCGATTGTACCCTATGCAGTGACTCACTTGTATCTTATTAATATAAGAGATAACTTTAATTATTGAACTTCTCAGGGGATATCTTTAAATATGACGTTATTTGAGAGGGTAAAGTGAAAAAATCCCATTATTTTCCAAAATATTTTTTGGTAATATGCTTTGAAGGGAAAATGCAAGTTTAACTTAAAGTTTCATCCTGTAATATCTAAGGACCTCAAACGATTTTGCCAAGTCCTGCAGATGTTTGACTTTATGTTTGCTCTTTATGCGCATGTCATCTGTATAGACTTACATGGTGTCACCGAGTTAATGTTTAAACATCTTAGTGACCAATTGTTGGTATGTTACTCCCGCATTCATGGGTCCAAATGGCATGTTTGTGCAGCAGTACAAGCCAAGGGTGGTAATGAATGAGGTTTTATCAGGAGGAAGGTCGAACAGAGTAATTTGATGATACCCTGAGTACGCATCCAGAAAATTCACTCGTTCGTGATTGGCTGTGGCAGCAACTGATTGATCGATCTTTGGGAGAGGAAAATAGTCTTTGGGACACGCTTTATTGAGGTCAGTGAAGTCTATATAGATATTCCATTTTTCATTGCTTTTTTTGACAACTACTGGGTTAGAGAGCCATTTGAAAAAATTGAACTTCTTTAATGGACCTTGCCTCCAAAAGTTTTTCCATTTCTTCTTCCATAACTTTTATCTTTTCTAGGGTTGTTCGGAGCTCATTTTATATGATCGACAAGAATGTTGAGTCCATGTGAAGTCAATGGCACATAACTTCGGGATCAATCCTAATCATATCATAAGTCTACTAAGCAAATATGTCTTAATTCTCCCTGAGCAGAGAAGTCAATTCTTCTTCTTTTTTATTAGTGAGTGAGTTGTCGATCAGAAACTTCTTCTCCAAGTGTGAGTCATTGAATATTACTTCTTGTAAAGGATCCATAACTCTGTCCGTGAGGGCCACTATAATTTTTTCCATTAATTACTACTTAGACAGAGTAGCCCCTCCTTGGTGAGCTCATTCGCGACCACTTTTTCCATCTTCCTTTCTTGCTTAGGCCTGATGGCAATGATAAAGTATTGTCGAACAATAGTTTGGTTTCTCCTTATCTCGATTATCCCTTGATCGGTGATGCATTTGAGCTTTGGGTGGTAAGTGTAAGGAACAATCTTTATGGCTTAAAGCCATCATCATCCAAGGATAGAATTGTAACGAGAATCAATGTCCACAACTAGGAACTCGGTCAACTTCGAGATATTCCTAGTTTAGACAGGCATAACCACCTTCTCTAGTGGCATAGTCATATTTCGAGCAAATCCGACCAAGGGACGGTTACTTTCTTCAGATCTTCCATCTTTAGATTAAGCTTGTTGAACAGTTTCAAGTACATAACCTCTAAGGATATTCCCTTGTCAACTAGTTACTTATCCACATCCCCAGTTGGAAATTCTGAGAGTGATTACTAATGAATCATGATGCGAATTCCTAATACCGACCATATTTTCCTTAGTGAAGACTATATGCTTGATATAGTCAAAATATTTCGGACATCGGCGATTGCCTATTGAAGTTTTGGTAGGGTCAATCTGGAAAGCCTCCATTACCGTAGAGACTTTCTTTAATTCGATCCGAACAGCATTATCTTGGATCTGGTTCGGACTTAATGCACCATGAGTGACTGCGTACTCATTCCCTATCTCATCATCGTCTAAGATGTTATCGTGCTTTTGGTCATTATCCACGGTGGGCTTAGTGCCATTTTTCTCCACATAGTCGTCCAGGTGGCCTGCATGGGGAAATTATTCTAAATGGGACTTGATAGCCTTTCAATTATCTATTTTGTGCCCATGTTCCTTGTGATAGGAGCATCTGAGGGCGGTGTTCCTATACGATGGATCTCCCATTATGTTCCTCGACCACTTGAGGAACTATTGATCTTTTATTTTATTCAAGATCTTGTAAATGGGTTTTTGTTATTTTTTTATCCACCGTTCTATTTTCCCCTCCCTTTGGGGACATTCTCTTTGTCGTTATTTTTGGTCATCTTCGACTAGCCATTATTGTGCTGGGTTTTAGTAACCACATTTTCTACCTTGGCATATTTTTATATCACTGACATCAGATCATCAGTTGTGGTGACCTCCTTTTTTGGTGACGAATTAGTGCAACATAGAGTTGCTTGACAGACTAATCTTGAATAAAGCGATCATGATCCATTCAAAACAGTCCTCAACTTCATTATAATTTTCCCAGTATCATCGAGCGTACTCTTGTAAGGTTTTTAGGGGATTTTTCCTTATGGTGAGGGGAGACTCCATCCTCTTTGGATGGGAGTTGATGGTTATGAACCTGGCAATGAAAGCCTCTACAATTTGTTTGAAACTTATAACCGACCTATGTGGTAGTTTCTCAAACCACTTTTATGTGGTATGCCCCGTATGTAAGGGAATATATGATACATAAAGGATTCGTTGTTGTTTAAGAGGGTTATAGCTAGACAGTATTGGCAAACGTGGTCGATGGGATAAATTTTCCTATCATAAATCTTGAATATAGGAGCGATGAACTTCTTAGGAGGTTTTGATTTCTCAATTGACCTTGAGATATGGTACTTCATTTGACTAATGAGGGACCTTCTGGCTTGTCACTAAGTGGTCCCCGCCCCATGATGAGGAGGGTTCCCATTCATCTCTCTTTGAATGAGATCGCATATATCATGCTTGAGATGACCTTCCTCCAGGTCTCTTGGCATCGATAGACTCTTGTGCTCGAAGTGCTTCTAATCGCGCCACAAACTCCTTCCTCGATTATGAGTTTTACTCGTCCTAGGGCTATGCATTCGAGCATGACGTTTGCAGTTATCTCCGTGGATCTCTTGTTCCATTGTTTCGAGGCGACGTTGCAAATGTGTGTTCTCATCCTTTTGGAGACGTGTGGCATCTTCATGCTGATAGAGTCACTATTTATAAATGTCAACAAGCCGCAAGATCTGGATAGATCTAGGATGTTCACTCCTTTGCTCAGAATGTTCCTCCTCAGAATGATAGCTTGAGTTGGGTGTGTTTCGACTCCTTTTGGGGTGGACCTCAGACCTGACCATTGGTGCTGGAGGCATGTTTTGAGGGTTGTCGTTGAATAGTGGAGGTGCATTGTGTGGGTGAGATGTGACCTCTCCTTGTCTCTAATTCGCTGAGAAAAAGGAAACTCATTCCTATAGACGATGACAATTATAGGTGGTAAAATCATACTTTGATTATCTTTAAGCAAATAAATTCGAACAATAAATAAAAACACATGCAACACAAGGTATACGTGCTTTGACAATGTGCCAATGTCCGCAAGGTGTTTATCTCTCTTTGTACTGATTAAATCAAAATAACAGAAATTACATGCCCTTTTTCCTAGGGGTGGGGGTTACATTTATAGAGAACACACAGGGAATGAGTCATGTAGAACTTTAGGACCTCTCAAGCAATCCAAGCTCATGATACTCATTGAACAAATTCCCTTTCGTTCTTATCTCCAAGCTGTAATCCTTCATTTAAGCTGCTAGACGGGTGTCAATTATTCTGATTAGGTCGAATAATTTTGATAATTCCACCACACCCACAAAAGTACAATAATTACAAAACACAACAGGCACATAAGATGCACAAAGTACAAACACACTCACACAATCACTCCACAATAATTACAAAACTTAACACATGTGCGCACGTGCACACACTCACTCACTCACATAGATAGAACATATGGGAGTTAATTTTTCTTCAAACAACTCGCACGCCATAAAGTCCCTCTAAATCATTCAACATATAATATTATAAAAAGGGATGCATAAAGGTGTGAGAAAACCAATGCCAAGTTAAGGCACCATCGGGTAGTGTTTTTCATCAAACTTCTCTTTCATACTTAGACCACCACTCACCTACCTTTCGCCCTCATAATATTTGCCCACTATTTTAGGAAAATTCTTGTTATACTGGTTAGCCATATCTTCAACTTTTGACTCATTAATGCCATCATCATCACTCTTATCATATAACGCGACAAATCTTTATCTCAAAATAATAACAATAATTATCTATATACATAATTTAACAAAATCACTAAAAACACTTATATCTCACCCTGTATAACCCCCCTCTAGTGGAGATTGTGTACTAAAATAAAAAAATCATATATCAAGTGAAGATTTCTTATCCTTCAAAGGGGAATACATTCGTGAAGGAAGTTTGTGCTTCGATCAGATATGTTATCGAAGAAGCAAGTTTAATAACTTAAGTACAGAGGGTTCAAAATTGGTGGAGGAAATCTCAATTATTGTTCAAAATTGGTGGAGGAAATTTCAGTACTTATTATTCCTTTTAAAGAAGAAGAATAAGAAGAATAAGAAGAGGGAGAAAAGGGCGAGGAAAGTGGGAGAAGAAGAAGAGCGAGAAAAGGGCGAGGAAAGTGGGAGAGAGGGAGGACAAATTATATTATAAATAAGGGACGATTTACCGCGTATGCATAGATGGCATGTGTTTACTTGACTTCCTTAGTTATAAACACAAACTGATGGAGGATTAACATTACATAACTAGATGTACATTAGGGTTAAGTTTGCAATTTTTAAAAGTATGGGGTAGAAAGAAAACTCACTTAAAACCTTGATGCTAAATTTGCATTTTTCCCTTAAACCATAAGAAAGAGGGCATGTCCTCCAACTTGGGTTAAGATATGAGCGGAAGGACCTTGATATTAAAATTCACTAACCTAGAAAGGAATCCAGACTTACATGTTATGTATAAGACTCTCAAAAGGTCTCAATAAGGCAATATTGGGTATTCAGAATCGTTAATAGACCTCAACAACCAAAGGCAGAACTCTCATGACCAGGGAAGGACCTCGATAGTCATATACGAGGCTTAATTGTTACATATGGTATATTGATCCTTATAATAAAAGGTCACTACAAGAAAAATGATTATTAGGGACGGGGTTATTTAATACGGTCGTGTTAATTTGTCTTTTAAAAGGATCATTTGGAATGGATTTTAATTACCGACCCTTAAAGTAAGCATATTTTTTTTATTTGAGATGGTTTTTATTTACCATCCTTTATGTGAGTGAAATTTTTAGCTCATAATTTTTGTGGACAAATATAAACCACTGAATGTTAATGACCATGTCATTTAAGTTACTTTATACCAAGGATTTATAAAACCATCTCATTTGATAAATTTTAAAAGGGACGAACTTTGAAAACTATCCCATTTAAAATATTTTATACCATGAAAAATAGTCCATTGGGTAAATTGTGAAAGGGATGGAAGGAAAAATCGTCTCATTATATAAATTAGTTTTTTCCCTCTATACTTATAATAAATAATTTTCATTTTCCCCCTGTTTCACTCGGTCTCTTTCCCAATCTCTCTTTTCTTCATATCTCTTATACATATCAGCATCTCTCTTTTCTCCATCTCGCATCCACCCACCCGCTCCCCCACCTCCCACTGTCGTCTCCCATCGCTGGGGATGTGATCCGGACACTTCAAAGGAAGTGGTCTTCATTATCAAACGGGTGAATATTGCCAGAGCATGTAAGGGAGTTATTAAGGATTAATGGAAGTATGGTTTAGGAACCCGAGAGGGAGATTATGTAATTTTGATGTGAGAACGCATGATACGGAGTGCTTAGGGTGGGATGATCACAGACAAAAAAGTATATTTTTATATTTTTCAAATTAAATAAATAAAAATTTAAACAAATTAAACCCAATAATGCTTGTTCACCAAATTTAAATTGTTTGTCTTGAAAAGTCGATTTACCCAATTTTATCTTTTTAGCCTAAATATGAATCTAGTTAATAAGCAGATAAAATAAATCAATCATCCACAACACATCGATGTACGAGGAAAGCCACAAAGGGAAAAACCTCGGACAACCGAACCAAATAGATCACTATGATAAGGTTTTACAAAGACTAAACACTAAACTTACTCAACGACTCGTCTCCCTCGCAAGCCTTGGCATTCTTTTATCTTCAACCTCTCATTCACAATGCAACATAGGAGTCTACCCATACAAGCTGCCACAATGCATGAATCCACGCACACCTCGGTATCCACCGATAAGGCTCAGCAACTGTCTATGGAATCAATATACTAAACACCTTTTCTTTATTGCAACAAAGCAAACCAGTACGAAATCCACCGCATAAAACTTCTTCTCTCAAGATGAAGAGAAAATAAACTTCTGTGCCCAAATGAAAGATCTCAAAGCATATGAATAAGGAAACTTGGATCTTTAAATATAATGGGTGAAACTAGGGTTTTAGAACTTTTATAAACAGGTAGGGAATTGATTTTCGCCAAAAGTTATTGAAAAAACTGAGTTCAACGTGCCTTAAAAAGTGAAAATATGAAATTCGAGGCGGTAAACTCATTTAAACGAGATTACATAGTTCGTCGAACGAGAAGGAATTTTAGTTCCAACGAGAAGCTTGTTTCGTTCTAACGGACTTCTAACGGGCTTCCAACGGGTCATTCACTGTTAAACCAAATGTACATGTTTGATGTTTGTTAGATATTCGTTCTAACGAGGTTCAAAAGTATGTTCTAATGAGATCCCCACTTCGTTCCAACAAAACTGATTTTTGTTCTAATGAGGTCAAAGTTTGTTCTAATGAACTGAAACTAAGAAAATATTTTTCTCAAAAACTAATTTAAAAATAGTTTCAAACGATTTAGTTCAAAAACAAAACACCCTTAAAAATATCCAAGTCCCATATTCAAAATGCATACATACCTTACGACATCCTCAAGGAACGTGAAGATAAACTTGGCACTAAACATGATACGATGTGTATCCAACTTTGAAGTTTAGCCTATACGTCTTTATCAAGCATGTCATAGGCTTAAGAGATCGATAATACAAATCCTAACCTAAAACTCAAATGTTTAGTCCAGAATTAAGCCAATTATAAATAAATTTACTCAATTAAAAATTTGTCCTTACAAATCTCCCCCTTTGAGTATTCCGAGACAAAACCAAAATAAAAAGTCTATGGGTCGTGAAGCTCTCTAAAAACGCTCAATCCCAACCCCAAAAGGAAAAATTACAAACGCTCGAAAGGCACATACATTGATTAACTTTGATCACTTAAAAATTTGCCACGTGTTGTAGACTTGCACACTTAAACACGTATTCAAATGCAAAGAGAATATAATAAGTATAAATTCATATAAGAATAAATTTTGAACTATGTCTAACAATCTCAACCTAGGTAAGACGTCTCCCCTAAGATAAAGATATCTTAATCATGAAAAGAAATATGCCATTTTATTTGAGAAAATTGGTATCTTAAAAGAATTCGTACTCAACACAAAGATCACACAATAACATAATGTAACCTACTCTTATACCAATTTGATAACGCACGAGTAGGCAAGGATGGTCACAAATAAAAAAAAAATCTATTTATATATTTTTCAAATTAAAAGAATAAAACTTTAAACAAATTAAACCCAATAAAACTTATGCACCAAATTTAAGCTATTTGTTATGAAAAAACTATTTACCCAATTTATATTTTTAACCAAAAACATGCATCTAGTTGATAGGTAGATAAAATAAATAAATCATCCACAACACAACGATGTATGAGGAAAATCACAAAGGGAAAAACCTCAGACGAGCGAACCAAACAGGTCACTATGATAAGGTTTTATAAAAACTAGACAGTAGACTTACTCAACGACTCATTTCCTCCGCAAGCCTTGACGATCGTCTATCTTTGACCTTTATTCCACAATGCAATGTAATAATCCACCCATGCAAGCTACCACAATGCATGAATCCATGCACACATCAATATCCATCGATGAGCCTCGACAACCGTCTACGGAAACCGCAACATTGCAAACCAGTACGGAGTCCACCGTATGAAACTTCTTCTATAAAGATGAAGAGAAAATAAACTTTTGTGCCCAAATGAAAGATCTCAAATCATGTGAATATGAAAACCAGAATCCTTAAAAACAATCGATAAAACTAAGGTTTAGGAAGTTTTGAAACAGGTAGGGAATTGATTTTTGCCAAAAGTTCTTAAAAAAACTGAGTCCAACATGTCTTAAATAGTGACAACACAATATTCGAGGCGGCGAACTCGTTCGAATGAGATTGCATAATTTGTTTGAACGAGAGGCATTTTCATTTTAACGAGAACTAAGTTCATTCAAACGATAAGCCTTTTTCATTATAACGAACTTCCAACGAGCTTCCAACGGGGCCTTCACTGTTAGACATACTGTACCCATTTGATGTTTATTAGATATCCATTCTAATGAGGTTTACAAGTTCGTTCCAACGAGATCCCCGCTTCATTCTAACGAAAACTGATTCCCATTTGAACGAGGTCAGAGTTTGTTCTAACGCACTAAAACCAAAAAATATTTTTCTCAAAAAATAATTTAAAAATAGTTCGAAATCATTTAGTTCAAAAACAAAACACCCTTAAAAATATCCATGACAACATTCAAAATGCATCCATACCTTATGAGATCCTCAAAAAACGTGAAAGCAAACTTAGCACTAAACACGACACAGTGTGTATCCAACTTTAAAGCTTGGATGCATCTTCATCAAACATGTCATAGGCTTACGAGATCGACAATACAAAGCCTAACCTATGACTCAAATATTTTGTATGGAATTAAGTCAATTATAAATAAATTGACTCGATCGGAAATTTTTCCTTACAAATCTCCCCCTTTGGCTATTATGGGACAAAACCAAAATAAAAATCATATGGACCGTGAATCTCTCTAAAATTGCTAATTCTCAAACTTAAAAGGCAAATTACAGATGCTCAACAAATATATACATTAAGTAGCTTTGCTCGCTTGAAAACTTTATCGCATGTTGCAAACATGCACACTTAAACACGCCTTCAAATGCAAAGAGAATATAACAAGTACAAATCTGCATAAGAATAAATTTTTGAACTATGTCTAACAATATCAACCTAGGTAAGATGCCCCCCCACCCCCCAAGGTAAAGATATCTTAATCATAAAATCAAAAATACTATTTCTCCCCCTTTTTGTTTAAGAATAAACAAAGCGAGAAGGCATAAATATATTCCTTCCCTATAAACTAAATCTACCTCTAAATGTGTGAACATATGATGCCAAGAGAAATAGGGAGGAAGGAATAAAATCATGCAACAGTGTAAAATGCAACATGGCAACTCCAGCTCAAATAATCCAATCAATGATCAAACAATATCAATACCAATGCAAAAAGATACCAATATGAGTAAGCAATGAAGTATGGTACAAATTTAAAATTTTGAATTTAGGATATGGAATTTCAATGCATAGAATAAGAGATATGAATATGATTACATATCATGCCAAATAAAATCCAAAGATAAAGAATATAGAAAATATGGATTAAATGCAAACGAAAAGACTCAAAACAAAAATGATACCATATATAACATATGAAAAATATACCAACTAAATACCGGCACACACACACACACACACATATATATATATATATATATATATATATATATATATATATATATATAGGTATAGGTATAAACAACCATAAAATCCTGATATAACCACATAAGCTTTGCACACTAGCATAGTATCGATGTGTCTAATCATGTGGGATGAAATGAATAGGCATGAACTAAATACAAATGAATTATGACTCAAACACTCAAATATGTTCAAAGAGTTCTAATTGACCGCAAAAATTTATCAAACTAAGATTTAGCCTCAAGTGACAGAGTAAAGTGAACTCTATGAATAAATAAGCACAATGCACACAAGCCAAGATTATTGACAATTC
This sequence comes from Sambucus nigra, assembly GCA_949130495.1. Lineage (NCBI taxonomy): Eukaryota > Viridiplantae > Streptophyta > Magnoliopsida > Dipsacales > Adoxaceae > Sambucus > Sambucus nigra. The sequence goes on from CASBWL010000058.1 coordinate 2,097,262, forward strand.
TAAAAATCAATAGCGTCGTGACATGATAAGAATAACTATGATTCATTGTGTAAACCCATTGATCTTTAACTATAACACCATCAAAAGCTAAACATATAACATATTTTTGTTTCTATCAATTCTTTTGAAGCTATCACTTTTAAAAATTAAACAAACAAACTAAGATGGCCTTTGCAATTTTTCTATCGTTATTTCCTTTAATTTTTTCATTAGGCTCTTGCCAACGGTGGCTTTCCCGCAAAGGAGATTTTCTCCTTTAGTAGCCCTTATATTTTTTAATAAAATCAACCAATCTCATGAGCAATGGTTCTCACATGCATAAACTCCCAATAGTTAGAAAATATGTAGATGACAAGATTAATGAGAAAAAATCTCACATAGATTGAATATAATATGTGAAGTTAGCGTTTAAAAATCTCATGTATGTTTGTGTGGAGATATATACAAAGTTGAATCCATAAAGCAAATTAAGGCCGAAATAACTCCATGCAAGCATAATTAAGAACACTCTAAGTATTAAAAGTCATAACCAAATGTCATAGTCACATGGATAACACGGAATGAATTGGATTCAAACACACCAATATGCCATACAAAAAGTGTAAAACTAAAATACACAAAAACTAAAAATCTTTTTGAGTTTTTCTAATTTTTTTGAAAGAAAATACCAATATGAAAACAAACTAACTCAAAAGACAAACAAAATCTTTCTATATTTTTTAATATAACTCAATACACGAAAAATTAAAATACAAAAGGACCAAACAACATACAACTAGCAAACATATATATCACGAAGAACAAAATCTAATGTATGCAAACATGTGAGTACACTCAACCATTAGATATAACATTGGAAGTATCATGTGCAAGCAAAAGAAAATCAACAAGTCTAATATGCAAAGCCTCCAAATTCGATTTCCTGAAACACATAGATGTAACGTGATACTCTCCATTTTTGAAAGCCTTGATGAATCTATTTTTAAACTTTCTTAGATAGTTTTTAAGATTATAGTAAAAATGCCTAAGGTGACCTTTCCTACCTCAATGAGTGTAAATGTAGACATGGCAAGGGTTGTTACCTAAGGGTTGACCTTTACCAACGTTCCTAATAATGCTTGAATCTTTCAAATGCATGGTCTTAGCTTGGGTAGCGAATTATGATCATCGAATCTAATTCCACACTTATCATCTTTGATTCGGACGGTACCTAATATTTTATCAAATTTGACCCGACTTGAGTATCTCAATCTCTCTTCAAGCTCAACTATTTGAGACTCAAGTAAATGCCTAGACTCCTCAAACTCTATATATCCTTCTTAATAACCTCCATCAAACTACGAAGACTATCTCTATCACCCTCAACATATTATATCTTCTCTCGAAGAGTCCTCTCACGTGCCCGAAGATCCTCAATTAAAGTACTTTCATAATTATCTACGGCACGTTCTTTCAACTTAGATTCCAACCTCAAGTTAGACTTCTTCACCTTCAAAGTTTTTGTATACAACTCATGGAAGGCAACTTGGTGTTCACTATCCTCCTCCTTTTCTTTATCCTCATTCTCTTCTCCATTCACACTATCATCACTCACTTGGAGATCACAAGCATTAGGCTCAAAAGTGTCATGCGAAGAAATATTTTTATATTAAGATTTCTCATCAAGGCTCACATGACTAACCATGAATGTGGTGTAGTTGTGCTCAATTGGGGAATAGAGTCCCTATTTAGGATCACTATTACTAAGGGTGGCATTATACACCTTCGATTTCATTTTCTACTTTTAGTTTAGTGGGGAACTCAGCTACCCATGGACATAACCCTCAAAACTAAAATATTTTTCCAACTCATCCCTTTTAAAGTTATCATTATGAGTTTTAGGGAAGTGATCGACTTTATTGTACATGTTTTTCTTAAGCTTTTTCGCACATTTTGATTATTTTTTAAACATGAAAAATTTGTTGAATTTCTTTACAATCATAGCCATATCCTCGGATTCGATGTCAGACTTATCATTCGAAATAGATATTTCCTCCTTCCAAGATTTCAAAGCAATGCCCTTATCTTTCTTCTTCTCAATCTTGGAGGAAAACATATCAAGCTCATAAGTTTGTAAGTTACCTATAAGCTCTTTAAGTTTTGTCGAATCTAAAGTGCCCAAAGAATTCAAAACCGTCAGTTTTGAATTAAATCTTTCAGCCAACGACCTTAAGATTTTTTTATTACTCCATTTTCATATATCTTTTCTCATAAATTAAAAGACGAGTTAACTATGTCGGACAGTATGACATAAAACTTATTGAATGTCTCACTCTCCAACATCTTAATAGTTTCAAAATGATTGGTGAGGTTTTGGATTTTGTAGGCCTTAGCAACGTTAGTTCCTTTATGGGTGAGTTGGAGTATGTCCCAAGCCTCTTTAGACATCTCACAAGTCATAATATCCTCAAGGGTGTGGCAGAACAAAACATAGCATTTAAACCACGTGAGTTATAATTTACTGACATATTCTCAACCTCATTCCATGATTCTACAGGTTTGGGAATCCTATTCTCTCCAACTAAGGTATGAAGTGGAATTTAACCACTTAAAATGTCTTGACATACCCGTTCATCTATCGCATTAAGTGCTGATTTCATACATATATTCCAGTATGCATAGTTCGAGCCATCAAACATCGGGGTTCTAATACCATCAAAACCGTCAAAATTCATGCCTAGCTTCACGAGATCTAAACACGACAACTTATTGTTCTAACTCTGATACCAATTTGAGAAAATTGATATCCTAAAAGAATCCGCACTCAATATAAAAATCACATAATAATTTAGTGTAACCTGCTCTGATACCAATTTGAGAAAATTGACATCCTAAAAGAAATCTCACTCAACACAAAGATTACACAATAATTTAGTGTAACCTACTCTGATACCGATTTGAGAACGCCAGATATGGAGTGATAAGGCACGGATAGTCACAAATAAAAAAATTTAATTTCATATTTTACAAATTAAAGGAATAAAGCTTTAAACAAATTAAACCCAATAAAACTGGTTCACCAAATTTAAACTGTGTGTTGTGAAAAATCGATTTACCCCATTTTATCTTTTTAACCTAAAACACGCATCTAGTCGATAAGAAGATAAAATAAATAAATCATCCACAAAATGTCGATGTACGAGGAAAATCAGAAAGGAAAAAACCTTGGACGATCGAGCAAAATAGATCACTATGGTAAGATTTTACAAAGACTAGATAGTAGAATTACTCAATGACTCGTCTTCCTAGCAAGCCTTGACGCTCTTTTATCTTTGACATCTCCTCCAAAATTCAACATAGGAGTACACCCGTGCAAGCTGACACAACGTACGAGTCCATGCACGCCTCAATATCCACGGATGAGGCTCAACAACCGTCTACGAAATCGGAACACAAAACACCGCTTCTTCACTACAACACAACACATCGACACGGAGTCCATCACACGAAACTTATTCTTTTGAGATGAAGAGAAAATAAATTTTAGTGCCCAAACGAAAGATCTCAAAGCATATAAATATGGAAACTTGGATCTTTAAGTAGAATAACTGAAACTAGGATTTTAGAACTTTTGTAAACAAGTGGAGAATTGATTTGTGCCAAAAGTTCTTGAAAAAACTGAGTCCAACACACCTTAAATAGTGAAAAAATTAAATGGCAGCGAACTCATTCGAATGATATTGCACGGTTTATTCGAACGAGAAGGAATTTTTATTATGACAAGAAATAAGTTCGTTCAAACGAGAAGCCTTTTTCGTTATAATGAGCTTCCAATGGGTCCTTCACTGCTATATAGAGTCTTCTCGTATGATGTTCTTTAGATTTCCTTTCTAACAACATTCACAAGTTCGATCCAATAAGATCCCCTTTTTATTTCAATGAAAACTGGTTTTCGTTCTAACGAGGTCAGAGTTCATTCTAAGGAACTGAAACAAAAAAAATGTTTTTCTCAAAAAAATAATTTAAAAATAGCTCCAAACGATTTAGTTCAAAAACAAAATATCCTTAAAAAATATCCAAGGATCATATTCAAAATGCATCCATACCTTATGAGATCCTCGGGAAACGTAAATAGAAAATTAACATTATACATGACACGATGTCTAATTTTGAAGTTTGACTACTACATCTTTATCAAATATGTCATATGCTTACGAGATCGAAAATACAAGCCTAACCTTTGACTCAAATATTTTGTCCAAAATTAAGCCAATTACAAACAAATTGACGTGATTGGAAAATTTTCCTTACGTAATGATCTCTTCGATGAAGTTCGGATTTCAAAGTGAGGTTAGTATTATTATACCTAGATCCTTTTTACAAGCTCAAATAGGTGAGGCATGTGTCAATTAACCTTATCCGCCACCATCACCATAGACATTATATCTTTAATGGGTACATGACGGAGGGAGTTCCAGAGGCATAAGTGGACGTTGTAATGTTTAGACTATTTAGTTGAGTATTAACCAAACATGATGAACGCCCAGAGACCGAATAGTGTAGTAGGTCAACTAATGAGTAGATCTTTATATAATGTAATGACTATATGTGTAAGATGTTCTTAGAATTTCGAGTAGGAGTAGCAAGATTCAAATTTTGAGGACGAAATTCCTTTTTTTTGGGGGGGGGGGGGGGGGGAGGGGAGAATGTAATACATCGTCGAAATTATTTGGGTATGCTTGTAGTGATAAGTGATGTCACTATTTATCATTTATATATATATATATATCAAATAATCCACGTTTAATTATTTGAACTATACGGATTTATATCGAATAATATGTTAGTTTGATTGATACTTTATTTCGGGTTGGATTTTAGGCTATTTAAAACGTCCATTTTTTATTTAATACAATGGGTTTTAAGTCCTATGTGCTGGCATAGGGCTTGGGTAGTATTTTGGGCTATTTGGAGATGTACGTATGATTGATTTCAAGGATGCTTAGTTATTATAGTGGTTAGACTTAACATAGACTCACATTAGACTATTAGAGAAACCCTAGAAGGATTTAGGGAAGAGGTAGTAAGAGGAGAAGCGAAATTGGGGAATTTTAGGGGTTGATTCCTCAATCAACTCATAAGGCAAGTTTGCATTGTTTAAGAATTTCAATTGGGATTGTGTTATCATTATAGTAGTACATTGGATTACAAATTATATGTTTACAAATATGATTTAATCATCTATAATACAACTTGTGAAAATTATTTAACGGTGATATTAACCCTTAATTTAGCTAATTGGTTTAGAGAACGTTTTAATTGAGTTTTAATTTGATCTATGATGTTATCCCCTGAATCACATTGGCAAATCATGTAATATCCCCTTGGAATTTAACTAATTTAAGTTGAATTTGTTAAATTGATGAACGTAGGATTTTTAAACCATAAACTGAAATTGATACTTAAACCTTGAATTAATCACCCAAAACTTAAGTAATCAGGTTGGTATTATTGTCGTGGACCCTAAATTTAAAGGAGGTTGGGTTTAGGATCGATTAGAGGCTTGGAAGTGAGCTTTTAAGGTTTTAATGGCTGATTTTGAGAGTTGTAGAAGAAGATTTGTGTCAATCTCATTTAAAGCTCGTTTGACTGGGATGACACACCTCGTTCGAATGACTTTAGTGTTCTCGTTCGAGCTACACAGGCTAGGTTATTCAGACGACTTTGGAAACATACAATTGTAGGTATTTGAATTACAAACACGTGAGCTCTGATTTCACATCCTTGGTTTTTTTTATTGAATATCTTATAAATACTGTGACACCCAGCCTAATAAATATATCGAGTGATCAGTCCTATACTAAATTAAAATAGGAATCCCAGTTAGTTCATCCTTAGCATCACTGTCGAAAACCTTTTTAAAACTTACTAACCACCTAGTATTCCAAAAAGCCGGTGCCAAATTTTATCTTTTTAATTCAACCAAACAGTACGTGTGAAAATAAATATAAACCATTCACACAACTGAATTAAATAATAACTACATGCTGAATAAGCCATCGGTCACCAAAGTAAATAATCCAATACAAATATTCAACACCGGAATAAATAAATCTGGAAACTACAACTGAAAAGTTTGGGCGACATGCCCTAAGTAAAACTGAAACTGATAAATGATTCCTACTCTATGAAAGAATGAATGAGGCGTCTAATTCAAGCTCCTGCTAGCATCCACATATGTCGCAGCTCCGTGTCCCTGGAATAAAATATCAATCCTGGCGTCCCTGTGGCTTGATACCTAAAAGGTTTTGAAAATAGTTTTATAGCAAGGGTTAGAACCCAAAACATTTTGAAAATATTTAGCAAGTGAATTAACTGCAGTAATTTAAAATGCATGAATGCGCTTCATAATTAAGTTAGTGTCGCACTCCCTTGAGGACATACTCACCCTAATGTACACACCTAACGGTTACCTTAACCTCGCCTAGTTGTACTACCCCGTCCAACTAGTCTTGGTATAATCTCCCCTTGCCATAGTACTCTAACCCGAGTATAATAATTTCTGGATTATAATTTATCTCACCAATTAACTTAATTAAGTTCCTTTAAATCATAACATATAACCATGACACAAGTTATATAAAGTATATACATCACACACTGTATTATTTCCCGCATATAATATTTACTACCATTATATACGTACCTTTACTAAGAACAACCACACATATATATTTGCACATCCATCCCTACGAGTATACCCTCACCGGATGATTCCCTCTAAAGTGCTATCTTACTAGGTGTGCTCAAATAACCTAGATACCCGAGTTGGAATCGCTCACCAACTTGACCCAAAATATAAACGTAGTGGAGGCGGTCATATTCCTTCCTTGAAAGTGAGATAATTCCCTCACCCATATACCAGACGCTATGACCTGGGGATATACTCACCCTAATCCTCAAGCTAGGGGATTCACCCACATCGCGCAACCTCCCTTGATATCACTAGGGTATATAAATTAAATAAATACCTAGTCACTGATATTTAATAGCACACATAATACACACACACACACACACACACACACACATATATATATATATATATATATATATATATATATATATATATATACACTATCACTACACGGTATATATATAATATAAATTCCGGCTTTACCGTGTACTCAAAAACCCGTAACACTAGCCTGTAATTTCCCGAGTCTGTGGCCCGACTCAACTTAATTAATTTTCTCACTTAGTAATTTATCATCTCCCCGAGTTTATGGTCCGACTCTAATTTATTTAATTCACACGACAATTAATATAATATTTCCCTATGTCCATGGTCTCACTCTTATATAAATACTTTGCAGATTAATTTATATAATATTTACCCGAGTCTATGATTCGACTCTGATTTAATTAATTTACACATTAATTAATTATTACCAATCCGAGTCTATGGTTCGACTCTAATCTAATTATTTCACACGTCAATTAATTTAACACTTGGTGTCACCCAACCGTTATACCCGGACTCACTCACTTGGCCCATACCATCGTTGATACCCGATTTTATATTTCGCCCCATAACTAATTAATTACACCTCGATTCTTTTAATAATGTAGTGCCACTCAACTGCAATATCCGAACCTTTTCCCTCGGTCCAAAACCAATATCTACGAATTAATTCCCGAAATTTAATCGTCCCGTGACATACAATTATCACCCTCCTTAAACCCAACTTTAATTATTTAAAAGGACTATAAGGTATTCCTTGTATTTATTTATCTCTAAATAAATAAACCTCAAAAAGGAAAAGAACTAATTTACTCCATAAAAGAAAGGAGCGAACTGTCAGAAAATCCTCGAGCGTCGATCGATCGACCAATTCCATCGATTGATCGATCGATCAGGTCAGCCTTCTCCTTCACCTCTGTATTCCACCATTGACGAAAACCTAAGGATTGTAAACCTTAATTTAAACCTCTAATAAAGTCACCCCATCACATAAACATGTTTAACCTACATCCTACACATCATATGGACCTTAAGATAAACAATTTCTCCACTTATTTCATAATTTTCGAAATGGGTTTTTCCATAAAAATTTAATTAACGTTGTTCTACAATCCCAATTCCAGATCCAAATTCCACCGTTTTATATTTCGGGTTTCTCATTCAAATTATATATCTATACTCAGAGATCTATAACACACATAATTCTTACTTTGAATCTCATTCAAGTGTTCCATTAACAAAAACCCCATATTGTACCCATTTATACCCAAAAATGAATTTTAATTTACACATCACTAAAATGTGAATTGGATATCACAAATTTAACATTACAGCAAGTTAACCACTTGCCTGGAATTGTTCGTAGGGTCTGATCCGTTGGTGTAGAGAATGGTTAATGAATAACACCCCAATTAGTCCCTTAATTTGGCTCCCAAAGACCCCAATTGACTTCTTGATTAACTTCCTCTAATCCCCTCTCAAACCCTAGGTTTAGAATTTTCTATCTGCCGTTCACTAGTCCCTCAATTAGGTTTAAAACCTTTAATCCCGTTTTTGGCCATATGGGCCTAATTAAAATAGCCCAAATCACCCCGTGTGGGCCCGGCTATGCCCAAAAATACATCGAGACCCAATTACTACCCCCGAGCACTATTTACTGACTATCTCGACCCATCTAGGCTCAACAGCGCACTCAGAATTGTCATCCGAAATTCTTTTTTACATTTCCAAATTTGAACTCAAAAATGCGACGCACATTAATTCGAACAATTTAACTTAAAGTCGCCAATTAAAAATACTTCTTCCCACTCAATTAAATTCTCCAAATCATAAATTTAAGTTTATCCAATTTAAATATTCTTATTTTCTCCCAAAAATATTTAAATACTAAATACTTAAAATTACGGGGTGTTACATACTTCCCCCCTTACAAAGGAATTTCGTCCTCGAAATTAAGATGAGCCTAGTACTCCAAGCTTTGAATATCACTTTCTAGACATGTGCCTCTAAGCTCGCTATATCTATCTCTCCCGCTTCTAACTATAGTTTACACAAATATGCATTTTAATTAACCAGGGCGCCCATACACCCTGTACCCGTGCTTGACCGCATAAAAGTTTCCCTAATTAATCCGGCTGCCCATACACCCTATCCCCGTGCTTTACCGCACGAAATTTACCCGACTATGCTAGTCGTGACCCATAATATAACTTCCAACCCGTTGTCATATCACATATATGAATAATAATCGGGGTACCCAACCCATGCACTAACGACCAAACATCTCCCCGCTTCCAACGTTGCGCTAAGTTTCATGCGTGGGACGTCTCACAAGCGAAATTCAATCAAGGAACCCCCTCGATACACTACTACCTAATATTGTCGATCGTTGAGATCTGTTAGACCCTCAGTCCATAGTACGTACTCCCAATATTTATCTCTTAATACAAAAGCATACACACCTACTCTTATGCTACAAAAGACAACATAAAATACCACTCCCTTACTATCACTAGTTCTTGTGCAAAATAAACCCCAAGTTATCTCTCCCTGCTCGGAAATAAATTAAACCACCCTGATTCACTTCAGTAAACACCCCTACTTACCGGGATAAATATGAGAACACAAGACCTCATTATGTGTCTATCGCACCACACAGTACAACATATATACCTATATATAGGCTAGAGGCCCTCTCAGGTGATACCTAGTAAAAATCATTCATACTCTGGTGTCGCGAACACCAAAACTTCCCCCCCACTATTCACAATAGTTCAAATCCATCGATATCCAGCCGATATAAAAATCATCTACCCTACTTCCATAATTCTGAAAAGTAGTGACCCCCCGCATAATTCAAACCTTCTCTCAATGTGAACCTCCACTCTCTCGTGGTTAACAACAAAGGACTCCGCTACCCCACGAAAAAATCTTATCTACATACTATGGCTGCTACGGTCAACGCACCCACTAAATCCGAGTAACTCGTGAATTTTAATGAAAAAAATAATTTTATATTGTGACACCCTCACTGTCACTCAAAACATACCCCATGCCCATAGGATAAAAGATAATTACCTCCGTACTCTAGCTACAATGGCTGATCCTCGGGTTCCTGAGCAGCTTCCCCCTGCTCAAACGCACCCATGACTTGTTGTAGTGGCTGCATATCCAGGACCTCGTCCTGTAGTTGACCCCTTCCTCGCTGAGAACACTCTCTCTTCATGTATCCTGCTTCCGCACAAACGAAACACCTCCTAATAAATTCATTCAGCCACTGATCCCTTCATTGCTGGCCTTGTCGAAAGTCCTGGCCATCCTGTCGATAACCTCCAAACCTAAATCACTTGGCCTGATTCCCCTGTCGGGAATCCTGCCCCTGATGTCCCCCTGTCTGCTGCTGGGATACCCCACTGGTACTGTTCCCTCTCGCTTTATCCGACTGACTGGTTTCCCCTCCCCCCTTGCTTCCTCTCACGTGGAATCGATATTCCTGACAGTGCAGGAGTGCTGCATTTACGACGTCCGTATATGCTACTAATGTGGGATTACCAATCAAATGTTGCCTGATCCTCCAGACTAACCCATCCATAAACTTTGACTTCTTTCTTTCTTCATCGCTTACCTCATCCAGTATAAAATTTGCCAAACGAGTGAATTCTTCCTCGTAATCGGCCACTGAACGGTCCCCCTGAGTCACCTCTCTAAATTTTCTCCTCATTTCGGTCTCCACTACTGGCGAAAAATACCGAAACTCTGCAATTGCTAATGTATCCCTTTCTTCAACTGTGGTGATCGACTCCCACCACTGTAGCGTTGCTCCTACTAACTAAAATTGGCTAGTATTTACTTTTGCACCTCATTGCAATCTACCATGCGTAGGTGATGCTGGATATCTCTCTTCCACTGACACGCTAGCACCACATCTGAACCCCCTCGAAACTCTGGTGGGTGGCCCTTTTGAAAGACCTCTTGTACTTGTTGCCAATCCTACTGCCCAGGGTGGGCCTGAACATCTGGTACCACTAACGCCTGTGGCTGATCTCGTGGAAAGTACCTTTCCATTGCGATCATCGTCGCTTGAACTGCCTATGCTACTAATTTATTTACATGTGCAGCTGAAATCATCTCTGGAAGATGCTGCGGTAACTCTGGCTCCTGATGAGCCTCCTTAGTCTCACATCCCCCTGCTGCCCTAGCTGCTGCTCTCTCTCCTGGGCGGCATCTGAAATAAGAATCGAATCGTATGAGTTCACCCTCAAATATAAATTAATTAACAGAAGAACGTAAATGCGCATACGTATGAGAATACAACAATCCTGTGATATGGTTCTACATCAAATAACGCTAAGCTGAAACGTGAAAAATCGCACAGATCCTAAGGACACTAAAACCTGATGCTCTAATACCATTTGTGACACCCAGCCTAATAAAATATCGGGTGATCAGTCCTATACCAAATTAAAATAGGAATCCCAGTTGGTTCATCCTTAGCATCACTGTCGAAAACCTTTTTAAAACTTACTAACCACCTAGTATTCCAAAAATCTGGTGCCAAATTTTATCTTTTTAATTCAACCAAACAGTACATGCAGAAATAAATATAAACCATTCACACAACTGAATTAAATAATAATTACATGTCGAATAAACCATCGGTCACCAAAGTAAATAATCCAATACAAATATTCAACACCAGAACAAATAAATTTGGAAACTACAACTGAAAAGTCTGGGCGACATGCCCTAAGTAAAAATGAAACTGATAGATGATTCATACTCTAGGAAAGAATGAATGAGGCGTCTAATCCAAGCTCTTACTAGCATCCACATATGCTGCAGCTCCGTGTCCCTGGAGTAGAATATCAATCCTGGCGTCCCTGTGGCTGGACTCCTAAAAGGTTTTGAAAATAGTTTTATAGCAAGGGTTAGAACCCAAAACATTTTGAAAATATTTAGCAAGTGAATTAACTGCAGTAATTTAAAATGCATGAATGCACTTCATAATTAAGTTAGTGTCGCACTCCCTTGAGGACATACTCACCCCTCCACTAATGAGCACACCTAACGATTACCTTAACCCCACCTAGTTGTACTACCCCGTCCAACTAGTCCTGGTATAATCTCCTCTTGCCATACTACTCTAACCCGAGTATAATAACTTCGGGATTATAATTTATCTCACCAATTAACTTAATTGATTTCTTTTAAATCATAACATATAACTGTGACACAAGTTATATAAAGTATATACATCACAGACTGTATTATTTCCCGCATATAATATTTACTACCATTATATACGTACCTTTACTAAGAACAACCACACACACACATATATATATATATATATGCACATCCATCCCTCCGAGTATACCCTCACCAGATGATTTCCTCTAAAGTGCTATCTTACTAGGTGTGCTCACATAACCTAGATACCCGAGTTGGAATCGCTCACCAACTTAACCGAAAATATAAACGTAGTGGAGGCGGTCATATTCCTTCCCTAAAAGTGAGATAAATCCCTCACCTATATACCGGACGCTATGACCTGGGGATATATTCACCCTACTCCTCAAGCTAGGGGATTCACCCATATCGCGCAACCTCCCTTGATAGCACTAGAGTATATAAAATAAATAAATACCTAGTCACTAATATTTAATAGTGCACGCAATATACACACACATATATATACTATCACTACACCGTATCTATATAATATAAATCCCCGCTTTACTGTGTACTCAAAAACCCGTAACATTAGCCTGTAATTTCCCGAGTCTATGGTCCGACTCTAATTTATTTAATTCACACGATAATTAATATAATATTTCCCCGAGTCCATGGTCCGACTCTTATATAAATACTTTGCATATTAATTTATATAATATTTACCCGAGTCTATGATTCGACTCCGATTTAATTAATTTACACATCAATTAATTTAACACTTGGTGTCACCCAACCGTTATACCCGGACTCGCTCACTTGGCCTGTACCATTGTTAATACCCGATTTTATATTTCGCCCCATAACTAATTAATTATGCCTCAATTCCTTTAATAATGCAGTGTCAATCAACTGCAGTATCCGAACCTTTTCCCTCGGTCCAAAACCAATATCTACGAATTAATTCCTAAAATTTAATCGTCCCGTGACGTACAATTATCACCCTCCTTAAACCCAATTTTAATTACTTAAAATGACTATAAGGTATTCCTTGTATTTATTTGTCTCTAAATAAATAAACCTTAAAATGGAAAAGAACTAATTTACTCCATAAAAGAAAGGAGCAAACTGTCAGAAATCCTCGACCGTCGATCGATCGACCAATTCCATCGATCGATCGATCGATCAGGTCAGCCTTCTCCTTCCCCTCTGTATTCCACTATTGACGAAAACCCAAGGTTTGTAAACATTAATTTAAACCTCTAATCAAGTCATCCCACCACATAAACATGTTTAACCTACATCCTACACATCATATGGACCTTAAGATAAACATTTTTTCCACTTATTTCATAATTTCCGAAATGAGTTTTTCCATAAAAATTTAATTAACTTTGTTCTACAACCCCAATTCCAAATCCAAATTACACCATTTTATATTTCGGGTTTCTCATTCAAATCATAAATCTATACTCAGAGATCTATAACACACCTAATTTTTACTTTGAATCTCATTCAAGTGTTCCATTAACAAAAACCCCATCTTGTACCCATTTATACCCAAAAATGAATTTTAATTTACACATCACTAAAATATGAATTGGATATCACAAATTTAACATTACAACAAGTTAACCACTTTCCTGGAATTATTCGTAGGGTCTGATCCGTTGGTGTAGAGAATGGTTGATGAAGAACACCCCAATTAGTCCTTTAATTTGGTTTCAAAAGACCCCCAATTGGCTTCTTGATTAACTTCCTCTAATCCCCTCTCAAACACTAGGTTTAGAATTTTCTATCTGCCGTTCACTAGTCCCTCAATTAGGTTTAAAACCCTTAATCCCGTTTTTGTAAGGACATTTTTGTCCATTGTCAATTTGGATGTCGTACGCCGTTACACCGTTGTAGAAACTCAAGATCGCATCTACATCAACGGATCCGAATATCAAAGTGTCTTCAACATCATAGCCTCTGCGAGAATGAACTTGGTAAAATTTTGTTTTTACGTTCCTTAAAGTTCATATATAGTATTGGGAAATTTTTATAAAATGTTTTTTTATAAAAATAATAAGTAAGTTTTTTCAAGCAAAAAGAGGCTTTTAAAAGTTTTTTATTTTTCTGGGAAACCGGACCGGTCCGCCTCTATACCGGACCGATCCGCCTCCGGACCGGTCCGTCCTCTACCCGGACCGATCCGCCTTGCTCAAGGTCCAGTATACCATGGATCGAATGCGAACCGATAAAGCCAATTTTTAAAAGAACCGATCCGAGGTTGGACCGATCCGCCTCCCAGCCGGACCGGTCCGCCTGGGATAAGTTCGATCAGATCCGTGTGATTCTTTTCCACCGACTCTTATTTTTCTATATATATTCCTACTTCGTTGGTGTATTTTTTCAAGTCTTTGAGAAAACGGTTTTAAGAGTACAAACACAATAAGACTTCAATTTTTGATGTGCCAAACATCTTTTTGATTCACACACAAAAATCCCAATTACTTTTGTGAATCTTTTGGAACCCTAGAACACAATTTTGTTATTGTTCAACCCTTGTGGAGAAGCCGTCTCTCTTCTTCATTGCTGCCACTTGGAGTTCCTGCGGGAGATTCCAGCCGACACTGTTTCTAGCCGTTGCTTTGAAGGTTTACCGAAGACACCGTGCGTTACACTTGTGGGCGATTATCAGGTTGTATGTAAGTCAATGGTCTTATAAATTGTTCAAAGTTCTAGAAATAAAAGGTTTTGCCCTTCGGGTATTTTTTCTTAACTTTGTGTCGCTTGCTTTATTTGTTTATGGGTTGACACTTGCACTTTAGATGCATGATTAGGAGCTGAAATTAAATAAGTGTGCTATATTAGAAAGTTGCGAAATTAATCAATTATCACATAGTCTTGTCTTTTCAAATTGGTATCAGAGCAGGTTGCGCTAATTTATTGTGTATTCCTATTTTCCGCAAAATCGTGTGATATTGATATTTTTGAAAAATCAGTTTTGTGAAAATTCGCATTTTTTCTTATGGATCACTTATATAATCAGATGCCTATTTTTGACGGGTCTAATTATGCCTACTGGAAAGCTCGTATGAAATCGATTTTAAAATCTATTGACGAGCGTGTTTGGTTGCTTTGCGAAAATGGTTGGACTCCTCCCACGGTCACTGTTAAAAACATCACCACTTTAAAACCCGTGTCAGCCTGGACTGAAGATGATTATAAATTGTCCAATTTTAATTCCCGTGGTCTGAGTGCTATTTCTGGAGCTATCTCTCCTGATGAGTTTCACCGAATTATGACATGCACCACGTCTAAAGAGGCTTAGGATGTTTTGAAATTGACACATGAGGGTACGAACGCGGTTAAAGAGTCAAAATTACAAAATTTGGCCACCCAATTTGAGACTATCACCATGTCTGAGTCCGAATGCTTTGATGATTTTTATGCACGTTTGTCGGACATTGTTAACACATGTTTTAATTTGGGTGAGGTGATATATAACATGCGTGTCGTTAAAAAGATTTTGAGATCTCTCCCAAAACGCTTTATTCCTAAAGTCACTGTTTTGAACTCTTTGGGAAATTTGAAATCACTTAAGTTGGAAGAACTTGTAGGAGATCTTCAAACCTATGAGATTGATATGTTTCCCAAAACCATTAAGGCTAAGGATAATGGCATTGCTTTAAAGACTCATTTTAAGAAAAAGAAAGAAAAAGTTTGTGAGTCCGATTCTGAGGGAGATTTTGATTTTAATGATATGGCCTTGTTTGCGAAAAATTTTAAAAAATTTCTCAACACGAACAAAAATAATTCTTCCAATAAAAATAATTTTTTTGAGAAAAATAAAAAGAAAGAGGAGGCCAAAGATAGTGACAAGGATGATGAGATCAGGTGCTTTGAGTGTGAAGGGAAAGGGAACATAGCTAGAGAGTCTCCTACTAGGATAAGGAGAAAGGGGAAAGAGACTGCTATGCTCGCCACTCTTAGTGATAGTGAGGGTGATGAGGGTGATAAAGGAGATAAGTCTGATAAAGGTTTGGGACATGGGATGGTTGTCGCCTTTTCTAGTCATGTGAGCACACCCACTTTGTCTCACAAGAGTGCACACGAGAGCGATAATAGTGATTTGTGTTCTTCGAGTGAGGGAGAAAGCGAGGAGGAGAGTGGAGACGAAAGTGAGCTCCAAACAGCTTTTAGAGATTTGTACACCGAGACATTGAAAACAAAGAAGTATAATAGGGATTTAGGTCGTCGGGTTTTAGATTTGGAGAAAGAGAAGGAGGTTTTGAGTAAGGAGAAGTGTGATTTGGCCGACACGTTGTCTAGTCTGACGACACGTGTATTCCAAATCGAGAGTGATCTCGAACGTGCCAGGGAGGTCAAAGTCAATTTTTTGAACGCACCTAAGAAGGTTGAAAAGGTGGTTCATAAGGGTAAAGGTGAGAAGTTAGGAATAAGTCATGACGGTGCTTCTACTTCCAAATTAGCATCCGAGCCGGTTCCCACTTTAGTGTTTGATTCACATGAGTCTCACCCTAAGCCACCTAGGCGTCCCATTACCATTAGGAGAGTGCGTCCTAGAGTTTTTGAGAGAGGTGTTCCTAGGCCTATTTATGTTTGCTCACATTGCAAGAGGAGAGGACACCTTAGGGAATTTTGCTTTAAGTTGGGGTATGTGTCACGTTTTGATTCTACACGTGTTTCTGGCACACATGCACCCACACATGATACTTTACATGCTCCCGGAGACTACATGAGAGAGTTTGCACATTTAGGTGAGCAAGTTAAGTTTTTAGTCAAAACTTCACAAGAATTGATGGAGGTTTTTCATAAGCTGTCACCACCTTTGGGAAACCCCTCTGCACCTAATGATTGAGGTTTGACTTGTTTACTAGCATAGGGTGATTTCCATGATGACATTGTTTGCCTATTGCTAGTATGTATCATTTTGTATGTTTTATTTTTTTTGAAAATTTTGAAAAGTACAAAAAGATTTTATTTTGATAATTTTTTTGAAAAAATCCAAAAAGATTTTTGTATTTTGTTTGCACCGTTTATGGATGAACACTTTGGATGACCAAGTCACAACATCATTCCATTATTTTCATGTGACTATTTGATAGTGTTTTGAGACAATAGGTCAATTCATCCATGTGCTTTATAATGTTTGGAGTCATTAAGATGTAATTAAGTGTTTCTTCCTACATGTTTGACTCATAAGTTCCTTTATTGCACACATGCACGGATTTGTTTGATTATTGTTCTTGGCTTATCACATGTTGGTTGGGTGTTTTCATCTCAATCATGTCCTTAAAACGAACCAAGTGCAATAATACGAGAGTAATAAAAGTAGTGCATGTAAAAACCATTGCCCGTGAGGAATAAATTATTTAGTTTAAAAAAATGATGAGTGAACACGGGAAAGGGCTGCGAGTGAATAATAATCACGTCGTGAAAGCCACCGTTTGAAAAGAGCCCACACAAAAAATTAAGGCAATAAAAAGAAATTCATGCCAAAAATTTGTTCCAATAGGTTTTCTCTAAGTTGAGAATTTAGTACCTCTTTAGATATAAAAATTGCATTATTATATATGAGGGAGTTTTGGATGGATATATCAATGGGTTTGCACGTCCTTTGAAAAGTTCTCGAAACGGCACTAAATAGTTTTGGACGTTATTGGTGTGGAAATCATTTTGACTTTGATTTGTTAATTTGCATAAGACGGTGTCATCTAAATTCAACAATATTTTCACCTAAGGATACTTTTGATGTTCATTCGTTAGGGGTACACATATGCATTGTGCACATATGATTGATTGAGTTGATTTACCTATCGAATGTGTTCACACTCATTCATTCCATTTCCTTGACTTGGTTGTTTGAGTCTAAATCCATGGTGTGATTTTTGTATCATATTTGTTCAAATTGGTATCTTATTTTTGTACGAAAAATTTGAAAAATTCAAAAATAGTTTGTGAAGATTTGTTTGAGCATCTCCTTGCAAGAGCACGTTTACCATATTATTTGATGCCCTGTTTTGTGTACCGTGACACCCAGATTGTGCTTATTTGATTCATTCTTCTCATTTGTCTATTTGGGGACATCATAAAAAGGGGGAGAAAGAATTATCATTTTATGGGGGAGTTTGAATTTTGGGGGAGTTTTTGAGATGTAGCTTATGTTTTTATCATATATTGGTATCCATGTTTATCTCATTTCAAACTCGATATGTCACGTGGTATTTGATTTGTCTCATGTGTGTAGGTATGAAGATTGAAGATCAATATGTTGCACACCCTGGTGAGAAAAGCTTTGAGATTTGATGATTGTTGAAGATTGAAGAACAAACGATGAAGATTTAAACATTTGTATCTTTCCATCTTTAGGGTTCATGGGAGTGTAGATTTGTATAGGTCATTAGTTGATAATTCGGATATTTTTATGTATGTACCGGCATAGACATAGAGGAGATTTGTAAGGACATTTTTGTCCATTATCAATTTGGATGTCGTACGCCGTTACACCGTTGTAGAAACTCAAGATTGCATCTACATCAACGGATCCGAATATCAAAGTGTCTTCAACATCATAGCCTCTGCGAGAATGAACTTGGTAAAATTTTGTTTTTACGTTCCTTAAAGTTCATATATAGTATTGGGAAATTTTTATAAAATGTTTTTTATAAAAATAATAAGTAAGTTTTTTCAAGCAAAAAGAGGCTTTTAAAAGTTTTTTATTTTTCTGGGAAGCCGGACCGGTCCGTCCTCTACCCGGACCGATCCGCCTTGCTCAAGGTCCAGTATACCACGGATCGAATGCGAGCCTATAAAGCCAATTTTTAAAAGAACCGATCCGAGGTTGGACCGATCCGCCTCCCAGCCGGACCGGTCCGCCTGGGATAAGTTCGATCAGATCCGTGTGATTCTTTTCCACCGACTCTTATTTTTCTATATATATTCCTACTTCGTTGGTGTATTTTTTCAAGTCTTTGAGAAAACGGTTTTAAGAGTACAAACACAACAAGACTTCAATTTTTGATGTGCCAAACATCTTTTTGATTCACACACAAAAATCCCAATTACTTTTGTGAATCTTTTGGAACCCTAGAACACAATTTTGTTATTGTTCAACCCTTGTGGAGAAGCCGTCTCTTCTTCATTGCTGACCACCTGGAGTTCCTGCGGGAGATTCCAGCCGACACTGTTTCTAGCCGTTGCTTTGAAGGTTTATCGAAGACACCGTGCGTTACACTTGTGGGCGATTATCAGGTTATATGTAAGTCAATGGTCTTATAAATTGTTCAAAGTTCTAGAAATAAAAGGTTTTTCCCTTCGGGTATTTTTCCTTAACTTCGTGTCGTTTGCTTTATTTGTTTATGAGTTGACACTTGCACTTTAGATGCATGATTAGGGGCTGAAATTAAATAAGTGTGCTATATTAGAAAGTTGCGAAATTAATCAATTATCACATAGTTTTGTCTTTTCAGTTTTTGGCCATATGTGCCTAATTAAAATAGCCCAAATCACCCTGTGTGGGCCCGGCTATCCCAAAAATACCCCGAGACCCAATTACTACCCCCGGGCTCTCTTTTCTGACTATCTCGACCCATCCGGACTCAACCGCGCACTCAGAATTGTCATCCAAAATACTTTTTGACATTTCCAAATTTGACCTCAAAAATGCGACGCACATTAATTCGAACAATTTAACTTAAAGTCGTCAATTAAAAATATTTCTTCCCACTCAATTAAATTCTCCAAATCATAAATTTAAGTTTCTCTAATTTAAATATTTTTATTTTTTCCCCAAAATAATTAAATACTAAATCCTCAAAATTACGGGGTGTTACAAATACTTTACCAACGATTCGCAATGCCGAAATTTTGGGTTGGTGATTTGAGTTTTGGCTTTGTGTTATGTTCGTTTGGTTATGATTTTTATTGGGAAGTTGCTTTGGGGTTAGAACCATTTGAATTTATTTTATGATTGATTTATAATGATTATTTAAGTAGTAGGTTGAGGCCCTAGAGTTCGGACTAGGGTTAGAAATAATTGATTTTAGTTAACGTGAGTATTAACTAATAATATAACGAGACATGTCTAAATTATTTATATAGGGTTTTATGTATTCGTTTGAACCAAGTATAAAAGGTTATGCTTATGTATGTGTTTTACATGCAATATACCATATGTAAGTAATCATGGGACATGATTCAGGAGGATATCCTTATGGACCGTGCACGATACAGACCTCGTTGGTACCTTGGTAGATTGAGACGAGCTTTAACTTTCATGATTATCTCGGACACTACCTACTGAAAATACTCGTTGTATATAGATATGATTCATAGGGTAATCCTTCATATAGCCTGGGGTATGGGGCCATACTACTGATGTGAAAGCATAGTGATTATCCCTTATATATGCTTTGAGGTTATATTTGTGGGACAACCTATAACTACCCCTAGTACATGTGAATGATCCCCGAAAGCGGTAGGGATAGGCCTTCATTGTGTGTGGCCTCGAGGGGAGCCAATTTATGATGCATGTTGATGCAAAAAATTGGATCGAATCCCATTTTTATGATCACAGATAAATAGATGAAAGCAATCCAATCAAGCACATAAGAGACAAAGATTTTTAAAGTGGTTCGGCTATGAATAAAGCATACGTCCACTATTATTTCATTCCCAGGGGTTTACAATAGCACGATGTGGTAGAGAGAGGGAGAAAAATGGTGTATCTTGTGTATGGTCTCTCATCGTTGTCGGATCTCTTCCCTTTTGGCTAAAGGGATACATGTATTTATAGTGATGGGAGATAAAGAGATTCATTGTATGTAGACATTTATGTCTACATTCAACGAATCTAATTATTGAATTGCTTGGTATGCCATGTGTTGTCATCTATTAATACAGTATAAATGTACATTAAGGCTCATTAAATGCGCTGCCATCTTCATTAATGCACATTAAATGCATAGTTATCCTTTGATCTTCCTGGTTGGTATGCCGGCCAACTCTCCTCGGGTGCCGACTAACTCTCCTCGGGTGCCGACAAACTCTCCTCGGGTGCCGACTAATACTCTTCGGGTGCCAATTAATTTTCCTCGGGTACTGACTAACTCTCCTCGGGTGCCGACTAATACTCCTCGGGTGCCGACCAACTCTCCTCGAATATCGAATATTGCCACGTAGGATGACATGTGTCCTTTTTTGATTGGTCCTCGTAGATGGAGAATTTTTGCGTTAACAGAAGCCCCCAATGCTCCATGCTTGATGGTTTACTTGAAAGTATGGAGTATTTATTCTGCAGTGTTGCTCGGTGCTCGTGAAATTCTTGATCTACCTTCTTGATTTGTTCAACATAAAGTGCATTATCTCCTCGACGACATATGATGCAGGCTGATCGATGGTTACTAATATTTCTTTAGAGGAACTCTGTGTGCTATGTATCACCCCTGGGAATTTGGATGCAGCCATGCCATAGTATGCAGCTTGTAGCTTGTCATAATCTTCAAGTATGTTGATTGGTTTACTAGCCGACCAATTGCCTCCTGTGCCAAGCAACTGAGTGCTAACTTCACGTGCTTGATTCTTCTGATTTATGCTCCTCTGAATACTTTGTCGAGTAACATACTAGCTTTTGAACCCAACTCTTCAATCTGATTAGTACCAAGCTAGTGGTGGACTTCGAAACATTTTTATACAACTTCTTCTTCAATGTTGGTCGGGACAGTAGTAGTAAAGATCTCAGTGCTGTAGATGCTGAATTTGACTTATGAACTTCAATAGTATGTGCATAATAACTCCTGAATATGCCTCCTGAACTTCTGAATACGCCTCCTGAACTTCTGAATATGCCTCCTGAACTTCAATATACCTTCTGAACTTCAATATCAAAAATAATTCCTGAGCAAGAAAAACAACTCCTGAATGATAACTAGTCGGGGCCCCAACCGTGTGAGTTTGTGGAGTTGAACTTGATGCTCGACTGCATGATGTTATAATAATGTGCCGCCAAATGAACAAATATATCTGTAATAGGAGCCCCCAAGTGTGGAATGTGAACTTTGAATGCTTTTTGCTTGATCGCTTTCACATACTCATACTTTGTTTCCGACCAACTGTAGTTGACAGCTTCTTATTTCCGACCAACCTGAGTTGGTGGATTTTTTCTTAACGAACAACTTTGACACTTTCTGGAATAATTTTACCTCCCGAGGAATACATAGTTTTACTTCCCGTAGGAATACATAGTTTTACTTCCCGGAGGAATACATTGTTTTACTTCCCGGAGGAATACATTGTTTTACTTCCTGGAGGAATACATAATTTTACTTCCCGGAGGAATACAAGTTGATGATGCTAAGAATCAGCACCACCGGATAAGGTGTTTCCAAGCTCAATATAAGAATAACAATGGCAGCACAGTTATATAAAGAGATAAGAGAATGAGATGAGGATAAGAGGAATCAACACCGGAATATAAGTGGTTCAGCCAATCTGGCCTACGTCCACTGTGAGTGTGTGAGTAATATCACTGAATGAAGGCACTAATGTCCATGGATACAATCTCTCAAGCTTTCTCTCTCTACTGTAGATTTAGACAGAGTTTTAGCTAGGGTTGAATAACTGTGATCCTTTTGCAAGGTAGGGGATGATCCCTATATATAGTGCCTAGGAGGTGTAATGTACCCCCCATGCATGTAATGAGCATGTGTGTGGTAGCCTCGCCAATGTGGGAGTGCCATCTATCACTGTCACATGTAAGGAATGATGATGAAATATTCTCCCCACATGTGGAGAATAATCTTGTTACAACTGATTTGTGCCCAGGTGTCCTTATCCAAATGTCAACAGATGCTCGGTCGCCATATTGGTGCATGACCTCGGCCTGGGAGAGGCCGAGCTGTAAAGGCTTGATGTTCGTTCAATCTGAGATGTGTCGTAAGGAGTCTCGGCCTGATCTCAGCCGAGACATTATGCTGGGGTCGGCCCCAGCCGAGGTTGGTCTGATTCCATGCTGACGATTACTAAGGCTTCTTGTCACCTCGGCCCAAGCCGAGGTTGGACTGGCTCCATGTTGAAGGTTACCAAGCCTCCTTGTCACCTCGGCCTACTCTCGGCTGAGGTTTCCATACCCAGGTATACGAGAGTGCTGTTGATGCCTGTGATGCGCGCGGTGTCCATTGGAAATGTAGGTGATAGTGTCGGCCTGGGTCGACCCTGGTCTGACCGAGGGATGATATCGTGGGCCCATAGCTTATCTAGGATCGATCAATATCTCGGCCATCATCTCGGCCGAGGTTGGTGTTTCAAGGCCGAGGTTACACTTGGGGCATATCAATCACCCCCAGCCCTTAGTCATATGCGAGAGCAAGTGGCTAGAGGATTACTACACCTCCGAGGCCTGTCCGTCCCAAGCTAGTATCGGCATGACACCTGTCCACGCTAGAACGTACCTACTTGGCTGGCGTGTGCTTTCCTTTGGGATTCCCAAGGCAATGATGGGCCTTGGGAGCCGTGCCCATGTACTTAAGGGTTTGAACCCTTCTTTTTCTCTTTCTTCTCCATTTCCCCTCCTGTGCGCGTTTTGCTCTAGCGATTTTCTCTCTCTCAAACTTCTTCAATCAGCGCTCTTCTGCAGAAGCCTTTGTCGATTTTCTTGCGAGTTTTCTTCATTTCATTCATCGATTCATCTTTAGGTACTTCTTCCTTTCCATTTCCTTTGTTTTTGGTATTTGGCTTGCATTTTTCGGCGAGTTTCATATTTTCCGGCGAACTGTGTTTGCTTTAAACTTCTAAGTTTGATCTTTAAACTCCTTTATTTTACAAGTCAATCGTGTCTGTAGTTTTAGGAGTTTTTCCCAAGTTTAGGGTCGTCCTCTGATGCTCAGACCTTTATACCAGCTTCTTGAGGATTTCCCCTCTCTCAGAGAGAAGACTCTAGAAAAGATAAGGCAAATAGAGAGAGCTCAAGAGGAAGCTCGTAGGTCACAAGATTTTCCCATTAGACCCTTGTTTCCACCACCTCTGAGGGTTATATATCCTGACCCCCCAGAGAACTTCTATTATACAGGGGTGCCTGCTGATCCAACACCTATGTCTGAGTCTGAAGCTTCTACCTCAGACCCCATGTCAGTGGATTCTTTCCAAGAAGCTATGTATTTCACACCTCGGCCTGATCAGGCCGAGGTATCCAGCCGAGCTTCATCCCATAATGGCTCCAGCACCTCAGCCTCTTCTTCAGAGGTTGAAGTGCTTGAGCCGAGTGTGGCTGTGCCACCCATTCTTGATGCCATCCCCCTGTCGGCCGTCACAGGGGCAGAGTTCGCTTAGAGATTCCCTAGTAACCCATCTACATCTGCTCCGGCCGACGTTGAGCTTGATGATGATGAAGATGCTGAAAGCGATGTTGACGTCTCTGAGGCGGCCGAGTTCGAGAGCACAGTCACTGAGGTTGATCTTCTGTGCTTCAGATATTTGTACTCCATCAGTCCTTCCATCAAATTAAGGATACCTCTGAGGGAAGAGAGGGCCTATCACGACCGAGATGGGGAAATCTGCCTGTACGAGCAGATGTTTAAGTTAGGGTTTCGCCTACCCATTCATCCCATCATCAAATCCATCCTCTCTTATATCAACTTGGACCCCTCACAGCTATCTCCCAATGCCTGGAGAGTCATCATAGGGGCTATTATCTTGTGGAGGGCAGTCCACCACTCTGACCTCCCAGTTCAGGTCTTTGTTGGTTTTTATGTCCCAACCTCGGCCAAAAACCATCCGAGCTACTATCATTTTGTGGCTCGGAGGCCTGAGAAGAAAATGCTCCAGGTGACTCAGACCTCTAATCATAACTGGAAGCCCCGCTATTTTTTCGCCTCAGGGCCATGGGAATTTGGCCCATGCGTGCCCTCTTCCACACTTGAGCCGAGGATACCCCTTAAATGGGGCAAGGTCTCCATGTCTGCCAGGGCCGATCCTGGTCTAAGTCTTCAGAATATGCAGAAGGTGAAGGTCCTGCAAGCCCAAGGGGCACATGGTCTGTTTGCAAAGTTCGAACATTTGTTGACCCCCCAATATCTCTCGGGGACGAGCCTTGGTGGAAGTCCCCTTGTTGATTTTGGTAAGAATTTTTATTTTAAGTCTAACTTCTGACCTCATTCATGTCTGATTTCTGACCTATATCTTTTAACTTTTGCAGAGCGACCACAAGACATCCCGGACGAACTGTGGGAGATGGATGCTCCGAGCTTGGCGAGGCTTGCCAAAAAGGCTGGTCTGAACGCTCCTCCCCCGGCTCCCTCAACATCCAAATCTCAGGCCTCAAAGAAGAGGGCCCCTGAAGCCCATGCCTCTGAGGATCAGAGGCCGACCTTGAGGTAGAAGAAGGCCTCAGATGCTGTACTTCCAATTTCTTCAGCCTACATCCTGACGGCACGTCTTGACCAGCTAAAGTTAATCGATAGCGTGGTCGGCCATAGCAGGCAGGACATGGACGCAATCGGCTCTGTAATGACCGAGGTTGACAAGCGCTTCTACAGAGTTATGGACACCCCCCTGCTGGTTGAGTTCGGCCTTCACAGAGCCGTCCAGGTATGATTTGTTCCTTCGTCAACATTTTATAAGTGCAACATCTGACTTTTCTCCCGCTTAACCTCTTCATTAAATTTGCAGGGAGTGACTACTATGTATCAACTATCAAACTGGGTTATGAGGAAATTACCCCTTATCCAGAAGGGGCAAGAGGCCGAGAAGGTTGAGAGTGCCCTGAATGCCGAGGTCGACCGTGTGAAGTCAGAGCTGCAGACCTCTGAAAATAAGGTCAAGGGGTTGGAAAAAGACAACTCTCTGCTCGTCAAAGATCACGCCAAAGCCCTGAAGGCCAAAGATGACGTGTTGTAGTAGAAGGTCAGCTCGGTTGCGAAGGCTGCCCTTAAAGATGCTTCGGACAAAATAATTTCTGACTACAAAGGCTCAGACGAGTTCATGGGTTTTGTCTTTGAATATCTTGGAAGAGGTATCAAGGCCACTACCAAATGGGCTGAAGTCAGAGAGAAGGAGGTCGGTACTCTAAAGGCCTCTGACTTTATAGGTCTCGGCTTTGCAGATCCCCAGTTTGCATAGGCTCTTCAAGAGGTAGAGGACAAGGCTGTTGCACCTGCTGAAACTGCAACTCTTGGAGGGACTGAGTTAGGAGGGGGAGACCACACTGATGACATGGCCGAGGTGACCAACGCTGATCAAGTCAACCCAGCCGAGACTGTTAATATTCCCCCCTCAGACCTTTAGTTTTTTTTAACTTGTAACAGAAATTTGTATTTTGTAACTTGCAATACCTCGGTATTTTGTAAGGAATATTTGTAATCAATGCCTCTGAATGCTATATGATTTCTTCCTTTTACTGAATGTCAATCTCTTCTATTATTTTGTTGCAGTGTTCTTGTTTATACTCAATAATTTTGGCCTCAGGTCTCTTCACCACTGAATTGTAATTATGCTCTGAGGTCATCACCTAAGATGTTAGCCTCACACTTAATTTCACCAAATTAATGATGTTAAGGGTCTGAGGTCATCTGTTAAGGTGTCTGATCTCAGACCTCGTCACCACCGAGTGATGTTATGAAGGTCTGAGGTCATCACCTAAGACGTTAGCCCCATAATAAATTTCACCAAATTAATGATGTTAAGAGTCTGAGGTCATCTGCTAAGGTGTCTGAGCTCAGACCTCGTCACCACCGAGTGATGTTATGAGGGTCTGAGGTCATCACCTAAGATGTTATCCCCATAATAAATTTCACCAAATTAATGATGTTAAGAGTCTGAGGTCATCTGCTAAGGTGTCTGAGCTCAGACCTCGTCACCACCGAGTGATGTTATGAGGGTCTGAGGTCATCACCTAAGATGTTATCCCCATAATTAATCTCACCAAGTTAATGATGTTAAGAGTCTGAGGTCATCTGTTAAGGTGTTTGAGCTCAGACCTCGTC
Source organism: Sambucus nigra (assembly GCA_949130495.1). Classification (NCBI taxonomy): domain Eukaryota; kingdom Viridiplantae; phylum Streptophyta; class Magnoliopsida; order Dipsacales; family Adoxaceae; genus Sambucus; species Sambucus nigra. Next base: position 2,124,421 of record CASBWL010000058.1, read on the forward strand.
ACCACCGAGTGATGTTATGAGGGTCTGAGGTCACCACCTAAGATGTTATCCCCATAATTAATCTCACCAAGTTAATGATGTTAAGAGTCTGGGGTCATCTCATTATGGTGTCTGAGATCAGACCTCGTCACCACCGAGTGATGTTATGAGGGTCTGAGGTCACCACCTAAGATGTTATCCCCATAATTAATCTCACCAAGTTAATGATGTTAAGAGTCTGGGGTCATCTCATTAGGGTGTCTGACTCAGACCTCGTCACCACCGAGTGATGTTATGAGGGTCTGAGGTCATCACCTAAGATGTTATCCCCAGAATTAATCTCACCAAGTTAATGATGTTAAGAGTCTGGGGTCATCTCATTATGGTGTCTGAGCTCAGACCTCGTCACCACCGAGTGATGTTATGAGGGTCCGAGGTCATCACCTAAGATGTTATCCCCATAATTAATCTCACCAAGTTAATGATGTTAAGAGTCTGGGGTCATCTCATTATGGTGTCTGAGCTCAGACCTCGTCACCACCGAGTGATGTTATGAGGGTCTGAGGTCATCACCTAAGATGTTATCCCCATAATAAATTTTTGATATAAGAATGAAGCAAGAATTGTCATGGAAACTGATCTTTATTAATAATCTCTTCTCAATAAGATGGTACATTTACATAAAATTCTATGCAACATCATATGTAATATCTCTTGAGATGGTCAGCATTCCATGGGTTAGTGAAAGGTTCTCCTTCTAGGTTTTCTAGCCTATAAGTGCCAGGCACAACCTCTTCCGTTACTTTGTGGGGGCCATGCCAGTTTGGGTGTAGCTTGTTTGCGTTCTGTAGGGTCTTCTTTAGCACTAGGTCTCCCACTGCAATGGGTCGTGACTTCACCCTCTGATTGTAGAATTTCGCTGCCCTCTGATGGTAGGCTGCTTTTCTGACCTCTGCGTCTTCCCTTCTTTCTTCGATAAGATCCAGGTCTAGCCTCCTCTTCTCCCCATTGCTGTCAGGGTCGTAGGTCTGAATCCGATGAGTTGGAAGTCCTACTTCCGTTGGTATGACGACCTCTAAGCCATGTGCCAGCATGAATGGGGTTTCTCCTGTCGGTGTCCTTGCCGTGGTTCTATAGGCCCATAACACAGCGTAGACCTCTTCTGTCCATCTCCCCTTCGCATCTTCTAACCTCTTCTTGATTCCGTCCAAGATAGTTCTGTTAGTGACCTCGGTCTGGCCATTTGCCTGAGGTCGGCCAGGAGATGAGAAGAACTGTTTAATCCCCACTCTTAGGCAATACTTTTCTAAGGAGGAGTTCTTAAACTGGGTCCCATTGTCTGAGATGAGAGTGTTCGGGAGGCCATATCTGTATATGATGTTCTTCCAAATGAACTGGAAGGTCTTCTGCTCTATAATTATTATCATCGATTCTGCCTCCACCCACTTTGAAAAGTAGTTAATGACAACTATCAAGAATCTATAGTTATTGACAGCTCTTGGCAAAGGTCCTACTAAGTCAATTCCCCACACCGCAAATGGCCATGGAGAAGATATTGACGTCATGGGTTGATGGGGTTGATGAGGGATAGTGGCGAACCTTTGACATTTGTCGCACCTCTTCACATAGTCTGCAGCATCCTTAGACAAGGTAGGCCACCAGTATCCCAGAGTGATGATCCTCTTGGCTAAGGTCCTTCCCCCTATGTGGCTAGAGCAAGAACCCTCATGAACCTCCTGTAAGACCTGGGGTACCTCCATGGGATGAACACATCTGAGGAGAGTTAATAGAAACCCCCTTTTGTACAAGACGTCTCCTACTATTGATAACTTGGCAGCCCTGTATCTCAACTTTCTCCTTTCCATCTTGGACTCAGGTAGCTCTCCGTCTCTTAGGTATCTGACGAGCGGGTCGATCCATGAGTCTCCTATGTTCACATTGTGACAAGGGCTACATACCTCGTCCTCCTCGATGCTTGCTTTTCCTAAGACCTCGATTGGAATGGTCCTTCCCAAATCTGTCTTCATTGCCGAGGCCAGCCTTGCCAAAGCATCAGCGTGATTGTTGCTCAGTCGAGGCACTCTCTTCAGCTTTGGTTGTTACCTTCTTCAAGTACTTGGCCATCCTTTCGTCTTTGGCCTCGTATACCCCCAACACTTGATTGATAATTAACCTTGAGTCGCTATGGAGTAGGAGTCGCTTTACTCGAAGAGTTGTTGCCAAGAAGAGACCTGCTATCATGGTCTCATACTCGGACTCGTTGTTTGAGGCCTGGAAGGTGAATATCAAGGCGTATTCAATGTTGGCGCCATCTGGAGCCGTGAGTATTAGCCCCGCGCCGCTTCCACTGTCACAGGAAGAGCCATTAACGAAGAGGCTCCATACGTCTGCATCTGATGAGAAGACCCCTTCTCTCACAACCCCCTTCTTGAAGAGGTATCGATCCTCTTCGTTCTCTTCTACTCTGCTCCGGGTTTTGCCTGGGATGACCTCTTCTCAGCCTCGAAAGACATTTGGTGCAGTCTCTTCCGAATCTCGGAAGACACTACGGTTCGTCTCTTCGCCGTCATCAAACCCTTTCTCTGTCTCGGCCTCTTCCAAACTTCTATCGACCTCTTCCCAGGTGAATTATGCAACAAAGTCTGCGAGGGCCTGCCCTTTGATGGTTGTCCTAGACTGGTAGGTAAGATCATACTCTCCCAGTTCGATGGCCCAGGTCATCAATCTTTCGGACTTCTCAGGTTTGCGCAGAACCTGCCTTAGTGGGGAGTCAGTGAGGACTACCATAGAGTGAGCTTGGAAGTAAGGCTTCATCTTCCTTAAGGCATGTATGAGGGCATAAGCCAACTTCTCCATCCGGGGATAATTATGTTCAGACCCTTGAAGAGCCTTAATGTTGAAGTACACAGGCCTCTGGACCCCATCCTCTTCCCGTATGATAGCCGCGCTGATGGCTGATTCAGAGACTGCCAGATACACAAACAACCTTTCCCCCGTGATGGGCCGAGACAGCAACAAGGGAGACCCTAAGTAGGACTTGAGTTGGTCAAAGGTTTTTTCACACTCTTCGTCCCATTGGAAGGCCTTTCTTAGAACTCTAAAGAATGGAAGACACTTGTCTGTCGCCCTAGAAACAAACTTGTTAAGGGCAGCCACTCTTCCCGTGAGTCTCTGGACATCCTTGATACTCCTAGGAGTCTTCATGTCGAGTAAGGCCTTGATTTTCTCTGGGTTTGCTTCAATCCCCCTCTGATTAACGATGAACCCCAGGAACTTCCCGGCTCCTACCCCGAAGACACACTTCGTTGGGTTGAGCTTCATTCTGTACGAGTCCATGACATCGAAGGTCTTCTCAAGGTCGGCTACGTGAGTGCAGGCTTTCAAGCTCTTCGTTAGCATATCGTCCACATACACCTCCATGTTCCTACCTATTTGCTCTTCGAACATCTTGTTTACAAGACGTTGATACATTTCCCCCGCATTTTTCAGATCGAAGGGCATCACCTTGTAGCAGTACGTCCCTTTGTCAGTAATGAAGGCTGTCTTCTCAGAGTCTTCAGCATCCATGAAGATTTGGTTGTAGCCTGAATAAGCGTCCATAAAGCTCATGAGCTCGTGCCCTGCCGTTGCGTCCACCATCTGGTCTATCCTAGGTAAGGGATAGCTGTCTTTCGGGTAAGACCTGTTCAGGTCAGTGAAATATACACACATTCGCCACTTCCCATTGGCCTTCGGCACGATGACTGCATTTGAGAGCCACTCCGGGTAGGTGACCTCTCTTATGAACTCAGCCTCTTCCAACTTTTTCACCTCTTCCCGGATGACGTCATACTTCTCCCTGGAGTACACTCTTCGTCTCTGCTTGATCGGCCTGGCATCTCTGTCCACGTTGAGCTTGTGGCTCATGACCTCAGGGTCGATGCCAGGCATGTCTACGTGACTCCAAGCGAAGACACTCTGTCTCCTCTTGAGGAAGTTTATCAGCTCTTCCTTGATTCCTGGCTCTAGGGCCTTACCGACCTGGACGGGTTTTTTCGGCTCGTCCTCATTGAGGACGATGGATTCTACCTCTTCCACGGCCTCACCCTTCTTCAATTTTATTTCGTCTCTTGGGTCAAGAGTGTCAATGCTATAAGTGGTGGTTGCTCTCTTATGGGCCTCTCTCTCTTCGGCCGAGTTGAAGTAACACTCCCGTGCCGTGGTCTGGTCCCCTTGCACTTCCCTTACTCCATAAGGAGTCGGGAATTTTAGCATCTGATGGACCGTCGACGACACGGCTTCAAACTCTTTGAGGGCTACCCTTCCTACGATGAGGTTGTAGGCTGAGAAAACATTTTCGTCCATGACGAAAAAGTTTATCTTCTTGGTCAGCCTCTTAGTCCACTCATCCCCCATCCGTACATCCATTTCATACATGCCCAAGGGGTGCACCTTTTCACCACTGAAGCCTATCAATGGGTGATGGTAGGTCACCAGCCTTGCCCTGCTAAGACCCAGGCTCTTGAAACAAGGCCAGAACATCACGTCTGCTGAGCTTCCCCCATCTATGAGGATCCTTCCTACCTCTCACCCATGCACCCTTGTTATTATGACCAAAGGGTCATCATGGGGGGCTAAGATACCCTTGAAGTCGAGTCTGGAGAACCCCATTACGAGGGTGTCCATGTCTACCTTCTTCCTCTTCTGCACTGCATCAGAAGACGTTAGATTCACAACTTCGATCTTGGCCAATGACCTAGCCTCTGCTATATGAGCCTTCCTGTCGGCTACCTCAGAGCCACCTCCTGCAAATCCTCCACATATGGTGCTAACACCAAAGGAGATCATACCGACCCTCTTCACCGGGGTGTTGTCATCCTTTGGCGGAAGATCCGGGTCGTCTTCATCATCTCCCTCTGAATCATTGTGCCTTCTGGCCGGGACATCGCCACGGCATCTGTCATTTTTTCTCTTCTTAGGGTCTTCTCTTCCACCCTTCGGAGCCTTGCCATCCACATACTTCCTCATCTTTCCAGATTTCAACATCTTCTCAATCTCATCCTTTAAAGCGAAGCATCTATCTGTGACATGGCCGTGATCCTAATGGAACTCACACCCTAGGTTTTTGTTCCTCTTATGTGGCGGGGCCTTCAGTTTCTCAGGCCACCTCAGAGTCCGGTCAGTCTTGATCTCATTAAGGACGTGTTCATAACTCACAGTCAGAGGAGTGTAATGAGCAAACTTGTTATCACCTGACCTCTTCTTCCCCTCTTTCTTGCTTTGGGACCTCCCGACGCCACCGCGATTCTCCTCCTCATATTTAGCGGCCATTGCCTCTTCTGCATTCATCACCTTCCCTGCGGTTTCCAGCAGCTCCGCCATAGACCTGGGGGGGTCTTCCGCCAATTTCCACAGTAGCTTCCCCTTTTGGAGGCCTCCTATAAGGGCGGCCATGGCTATGCCCTCTTCATAATATTCCACCTCCAACTTCTCTTTGTTGAATCTTGCTATGTAGTCTCTTAGGCTTTCACCCTTAGCCTGTTTGACATACAGCAGGTGGGTAGTCTTCTTTTGGGGTCTTACCCCAAAGCAGAAGTTGTGGATGAACTGCTCAGCCAAGCCTTTGAAGTTCTCAATTGAGTTCTTCGGAAGGGAGGTAAACGAGCTATGAGCTGCCCCTATCAAGGTCCCTGAGATGGCCCTACACTTCATCTCATCAGGTATCGAGTAAATGTCTGCTGCCGACTGATACATCTCGATATGGTGCACAGGGTTAGTGCTGCCATCATACTTGGGAGTCACTGTAGGAGGCTTGAACTTGGCTGGGGTTGGGAACCCCACTATCCTAGCTACAAATGGGGAGCCCTCTGAGTAACCCCTCTGCAATGGGTCCCTGCTTTTAATGAGGTCACCTATCTTCTCCTCAAGGCGTTGGATAGAATCATTCCAGGGTCTTCTGTCATCAACTTGGCCGAGGTTATCCCCTGCCACCTCCCTGCGATGGAGAGAGGGTTCCCCAGCCACAACACGTTGACTGTTGACCTCTTCCTGCTCCCTGGATCTTCCTCCACAGGGTCGGCCTTGGTCTGGCCGACCTTGACTACCTCCTCTCTGAGAGCCTGCTGCGCTCCTCGACCTCGATAGCCTCTGTCTTAGGTCATTCACCGGGCCCAGCCTCTCAAAGGCCGACCCTCTGCTCAACCTATCAAAGGCCGACCCTCTTCGTTGTGCCTCTTCTCTTCTTCGGCCGACACATCCTTGGCTCTGCCTAAGAGGTCGTACAGTGTTATCTGACACCTCATACGGCTCCCAGTAGTCTTCTGGGGCCTCTTCAGCTTCTAGGTCATCATACCTGTCCTCTGGGCAAGGGTTTCCCTGCCTCCCCAGGCGCAAGCACCTGGGGTCAGCAACGTCCCTTCTCCGCTGGGGTGCAGGCTGGTCCTTCATTGACGCCTGGGGTGGTCCCCTGGCGTCAGGATGAGTCTGAACTGCCGCCGGAGTTATCATGTCCGGTGAGACTCCAGGTGGCCTCATCATCATGGTTTGGCTGAGCTGGGCAAATTGCTCCTTCATGGCTTATTGTGTTGCAGCTAAAGATTTCAAGGCTGCTTCTACCTCCGCCATTTTGGACTGTGGAGGAGCCTGACTGGAGCTAGCCCCTCCACCTCCGGGCGGCGGAAGAGGCGGTGGTAATTCTGGTGCCATGTGTTAACAATAAAGAGCTTGAGCAGCAAGTGAGCTTAATACCTTAAAGGACCTCTTTCAATGGTGAAACAGCTCCACGCAAGGGGTGGTTCCTGGTTCACCACCAGAGTCTCCGGTGAGGTTAAGCTGAAGAAGAGGAAGAGGTAGCTTCTCGTTCCCACAGACGGCGCCAAAATGATGATGCTAAGAATCAGCACCACCAGATAAGGTGTTTCCAAGCTCAATATAAGAATAACAATGACAGCACAGTTATATAAAGAGATAAGAGAATGAGATGAGGATAAGAGGAATCAACACCGGAATATAAGTGGTTCAGCCAATCTGGCCTACGTCCACTGTGAGTGTGTGAGTAATATCACTGAATGAAGGCACTAATGGCCATGGATACAATCTCTCAAGCTTTCTCTCTCTACTGTAGATTTAGACAGAGATTTAGCTAGGATTGAATAACTGGGATCCTTTTGCAAGGTAGGGGATGATCCCTATATATAGTGCCTAGGGGGTGTAATGTACCCCCCATGCATGTAATGAGCATGTGTGTGGTAGCCTCACCAATGTGGGAGTGCCATCTGTCACTGTCGCATGTAAGGAATGATGATGAAATATTCTCCCCACATGTGGAGAATAATCTTGTTATAACTGATTTGTGCCCAGGTGTCCTTATCCAAATGTCAACAGATGCTCGACCGCCATATTGGTGCATGACCTCGGCCTGGGAGAGGCTAAGCTGTAAAGGCTTGATGTTCGTTCAATCTGAGATGTGTCGTAGGGAGTCTCAACCTGATTTCAGCCGAGACATTATGCTGGGGTCGGCCCCAGCCGAGGTTGGTCTGATTCCATGCTGACGATTACTAAGGCTTCTTGTCACCTCGGCCCAAGCCGAGGTTGGACTGGCTCCATGTTGAAGGTTACCAAGGCTCCTTATCACCTCAGCCTACTCTCGGCCGAGGTTGCCATACTCGGGTATACGAGAGTGTTGTTGATGCCTGTGATGCGCGCGGTGTCCATTGGAAATGTAGGTGATAGTGTCGGCCTGGGCCGACCCTGGTCTGGCCGAGGGATGATATCGTGGGCCCATGGCTTATCTAGGATCGATCAATATCTCGTCCATCATCTCGGCCGAGGTTGGTGTCTCAAGGCCGAGGTTACACTTGGGGCATATCACAAGTAGCTTTACTTCCCGGAGGAATACAGGTAGCTTTACTTCCCGGAGGAATACAAGTAGCTTTACTTCCCGGAGGAATACAGGTAGCTTTACTTCCCGGAGGAATATAGGTAGCTTTACTTCCCAGAGGAATATAGGTAGCTTTACTTCCCGGAGAATATAGGTAGCTTTACTTCCCAGAGGAATACAAGTTTTACTTCCCGGAGGAATACATTTTTGATAATAAAGGATAGAGACTTCCTCGGAGCTGACCAACAGATTGTTGGGAATAGAATAAGATATAATAAATGCTGGAGACCTCCTCGGCGCTGACCAACAGATTGTTTGGAATAAAATATAATAAATGCTGGAGACATCCTTGGAGCTGACCAACAGATTGTTGGGAATAAAATATAATAAATGCTGGAGACCTCCTCGGCGCTGAACAACAGATTGTTGGGAATAAAATATAATAAATGCTGGATACATCCTTGGAGCTGACCAACAGATTGTTGGGAATAAGATAATATATGCTAGAGACCTCATTGGAGCTGAATATATGATTATAAATACTTGTCGAGCTCCATGCTGAAATAAGAATAGAATATGCATCCAAATAGATATAAAGAATAATTAAAAATAATAAAGTGCCTCGTTGATCTGTCGAGGTAGAATTATATAATGCCGAACAAGAATAAGATCTTCCAGAACATAAGAATATGGTCGAGAACGTTGTCAGGCCTGAATATAAATAAGAATTATCCGACCAACTATCCGTTGGGGGTGAAACACAACGAATGTTGTAATTCTCCTTAAAGCTGAATAAGTATCTTGTCGAGGCACAATTGCATAATGCCAAATAAGAATAATATTTTCCAGAACATAAGAATATGGCTGAGAACTTTGCTGGGCCTGCATATAAATAAGAATTACCCCGACCAACTATCCGTTGGGGGTGACATATAATAAATGTTATAGTTCTCCTCGGAGCTGAATATGATAATAAGTATCTCGTCGAGTTCCATGTTGAGATGAATATAATATATGAATCCCAAGGGATATATAGAATAATTTGTGCTTGAGCCGATATCTGGGCCTGAATATAAATAAGAATTGCCCCGACCAACTATCCGTTGGGGATGAAATATAATAACTGTTGTAGCTTTTCCTCGGAGCTGAATATGATAATAAGTATTTCGCCGAGCTCCATGAAGAGATGAATATAGAATATGAATCCGAACAGATATATAGAATAATTCGTGCTTGAGCACAAATCAAAGCACTAATAAAATATATAGTTCCTTGCTGAGGTGAAATTTCATAATAGTTTCCAGATTGTTTCCGAGCATTCGTCGGCGTTGAGTCTTGCTCCTGTAAAAATTAATATCTTGCTCTACCATATGTGTAGGCTGAATTGATTAGTCATGAGAATAATTTAATCATTCAATAAATATATGATAGGTATATGCTCGAGAAATAAAAATATTAATTTCAAAAAATGCAATAATATATGTTGGTTGATATGTCGAGGCAAAATTGCCTGATGTCGAGCAATACTACGTTTCCAGAGGTTTACGAGAGCTTTCATCGGGATTGAATCTCGTTCCTATGAAATCTTAATAAGCTGCCCGAGCACCTGTCGAGACTAGATCAAATAATTATTGTCATGAGAATAATTATTCAGCCAAACAATATGTGATGTGTATCAGCATAAAAATTTCAAAATATGAAATAATATTTTTGTGCCAAATGTGTGTACGTGGACAAAATTTTATCATCTATGCATCATAAATAAGTCGTAGAGTTTTTTGTAAAGTTATTTAATATCCAACATCTAATCAGGTATAAGCTGCTGTTTGAAAATTATTTATCACTTGGTTTTAAAAATATTTTTGGGGTGATCACAAGTTAAAAAAAAACTTAAGCCCCTGTTTGTTCCCGAGCTGAACTCGTGTTTAAAGAAATATCCGGGGTGCTTCGCATTTTTTAATACCCCAAGATTCTACTTCTGCCGATAAACGGCATGGATGTTGCCGACCAACATTTGGGGGTGTCTCGGGTTGTAGAATATATGATGACGACCAAGAAGAAAATGGTCCCCGACCAGCAGAGCGATTTTGCCGATAAACAAAAATGGTGCATTGACAGCACCGAACAACATTAGATGTCACCGACCAAAAAGTGGATGGTTGGATAGTTGCCGACCAGTAAATTGAACCCCCCGAACAAGACTGAGATGTCGCCGATCAAGAAGTAGATGATCGTCGACCTGCAATTGGTTCCACCGAGCTACAATATGGGGCTCCGACCAATAATAAGATACCTCGTAGTTGGATAAAATTATTTCAACGTCGCTGATGGATCTTCACATCTTATCTCCGACAAACAAAAATGGTCTGGTTAAGCTTCTCTTTAATAAAAGATGGCCCAAGATGATGCCGACCAACAAAATGGATGGATGACCAGAATATCTCGAATCCTTAGATCAGAAAAATAACATTCGATGTAAAATTTAAGCATTAAGAATGTTAATTAAATGAATAATTATCTAATCCACTATATCGTGTGATTCCGATAAAGAAACCCTGTGATGTGATGAACGAGGGCCAACATATCAAATTTGTGCCCAGAGTCTTGATATGGTCATGATTTGTTTTACTGATCCTCTTTTACAAGAGGTGGGTAATGATTTTTCTAGTGAGAGAAAATTATTTTTTATATTGATCCCTTCCTCTTCCCTATTTGGAGAGATAAAAATATGGTGAATGATCGAAGTTATTACCAAATTTATATCAAAAATCAATCAATTTGACTTTTTTGACATAGATGGAAGATGAACCAAATTAAGTATATAGTTCATAAAAATGAATGCAAAGAGACTCGAACTTAAAGAGAGAGAAAGTAGATCTGGGTCATGATTTCCATGAGAAAACTTTTATTTGTCTTTAACCTTTTCCCATTCTCTGATTAAAAATGTAATGGGAATTTGAATAGTCATCAAAGATCTTTCAAAAATTATTTCTAAATCAACAATGAAAATTATAAAATCTTATCATCGTCGTATATATTGGTATATGTAATCATTTAAAATATTTATTCCATGATATAAAATTGAAACTTGAGAATCAAGCAAAAAGTTGTGATTTATGAAATCCATTATTTTTCAGATTTCTAAATAAGAATTAATCTAACAGTTATGATTTTAAAATCATGATATGCAATATTTTGCAGATAAAAATTAGACAACTAATTTATGTATATAAACATAAAAATCATGATTGAATCAAAAGATGTATGTATAATTAATTATACGTAGAGAAAATAAAAACTTAGCTTTTGATGGAGAACAATGCTTGTAACAAGTTTCCACAGACGGCGCCAATCTGTTGATGCAAAAAACTGGACCGAATCCCATTTTTATGATCACAGATAAATAGATGAAAGCAATCCAATCAAGCATATAAGAGACAAAGATTTTTAAAGTGGTTCGGCTATGAATAAAGCCTACGTCCACTGAGAGAAAGGATGTGTATCTTGTGTATGGGGTTTCTAGGTTCTCTTGGATCTCTTCCCTTTTGGGTAAGGGAATACATGTATTTATAGTGATGGGAGATAAAGAGATTCATTGTATGTAGACATTTATGTCTACATTCAACGAATCTAATTGTTGAATTGCTTGGTATGCTATGTGTTGTCATCTATTAATACAATATAAATGTACATTAAGGCTCATTAAATGCGCTGCCATCTTCATTAATGCACATTAAATGCATAGTTATCCTTTGATCTTCCTGGTTGGTATGCCGACCAACTCTCCTCGGGTGCCAACTAACTCTCCTCGGGTGTCGACCAACTCTCCTCGGGTGCCGACTAATACTCCTCGGGTGCCAACTAATTTTCCTCGGGTACTGACCAACTCTCCCCGGGTGCCGACTAATACTCCTCGGGTGCTGACCAACTCTCCTCGGATGTCGAGTATTGCCACGTAGGATGACATGTGTCCTTTTCTGATTGGTCCTCGTAGATGGAGAATTTTTGCGTTAACAATGCACATGGCTAAAACCGTACTTATTTGGAGGTTAGCCGTAAATATTGGCTTTCCTCTAATTTACATACTTTTGTGTTAAGGTACTTAAGTTAATCGTACCAGTTGATATCTTATACTAGTGATGTATATGATTTATACTATAAATGTATGTCTATATGTTATGACTCGAGATTTAGGTAACACATACACAAGAGACGTATATACTATATTAGTGGTATAAGACTGTCCATGATGAATAGACTCAAGATACGTGTTTAGTATCATACTTAGAGACTATTAGCGATACTTCCAGTAGTTAGTAAGATGCACCATATCATAAGATAAAATGATTCCTAATATAATAGGTTAATTTAAGAATAAGAAAGTAAGAAAAACGAACTAAGAGATGAACTTCCTTCACTTCGGTCACAAATAGGTTTGGGGAGTAGAACCACATGCCTATTTTAGTACTTTTGAATAGGATAACTTAAATGACTTAAAATCCTTTTAAAACGGGAGGAAGGGTGTATTATTATTGTGGCCAACTTCAGTTGAATTCTCATCACTTGTAAACTTGTTATTTATATTATTGTTTGTAAGAGAAAGTTTAATAATTACTCTGTTTTAATTTTATTTTGGCTTATCCCGTTATGCATACACTGCACCTACATTACTTCTCTGGATTCGAAGATAAAGTTAAAGACAATTGGAAGATAGAAAAATTGTACGTCTCAACAACCTGAGAAGAACTTATGAATGAATTTGGTAAAATGTTACCTTATTTTTTGAGGGGTTTTAGAATTTTTAAAGAGGTTGTTTGTCAAAATGATTTTAAAATATTTTAAAGATTTTTTTTGAAAACTCGTTGCCTCGTTAGAACGAGTTAGCTATCTCACTCGAGCGAGAATAACAGTGTCGCTCGAACGGGACTCTCTTTGGATCAAACGAAGCACTTTTCATCTTTCTCTGGATAATTCGTTCGAAGTCTCATTTGATACCTGTTCGAACGAAAATAGGTATACCATTCGAACGGGGTATCTGTCATTCAATTGAACGCGCGAGAATTTATTTTTTAGATTGAAATTTATCCAAATCCTTGATAATTATGTCTTTGTGGCAAACTTCCTTATAAAAGGAAAGGCGAGATTTGAGACTTCAACAACTCTTTTTGAATGATTTTTTTCAACTTTTTTGAGTTCTCTTTGTTATCAAACATTTCTATAATCACAAACCCCTTGGAAACATAAAGATCACTTTATTAAATCAATAAGAAGATTTTTAGCGCAAAAACCTTAGTAGATAGAAATCTCTACTGCTAAATTGTGGAATCGAGGTTTCACTGCTGAAGAAGGAAGGACTGGTCGGTGGATACTAAGGGAAGACTGCTTCATGTGGAAGGCTCTAAATTGGGTCATTTTCTGTAAAAGAAATTGAAGTCTCTACGCGTCATACTTAGTCTATCTAAGTAGTTTGTAAGTTGATTGTCTGTCAATTATTCTATAGTGCTGAATATAGGTTTTGCTTTGTTAAAGAATTTTTACTCACTTCTTGAGTATATCTACATGCTTGGTTTGTTGCTTTCAAATTAGAACACATCTTTGTATGCACACCTATTTTAATCGAAGATAAAATTTGGTAAAAAATGGATTTGTCTGGGACATACTAATATACAAATCAATCCATTGAATCCACACATTCTCAAATTGGTATCAGAGTCGGTTGAACTAAATTACCGTGTGATATTTTTTTTTAAATTTATATTAATTGTTTTTTCTAAAAATTGTTAATCTTTAAAATTTTGGATTTAATGGATAATTTTTATAATAGGATGCCTATCTTTGATGGGTCTAATTATGCCTACCAAAAATCTAGAATGAGGTTGAAAACATCCCTGAGACGCATGTAGTTAAGAAAATGTAAATGTGGTGATCGCTTAAATAGGTTTTGATACCAATTTGTAAAAAGTGCGCGATGTCGTGTGACAAAAATTTAATCAAATTCGTAAATTTTTAATTTAAGCTTATATATTTGGAGTCAATTTTTAAAACCAATTAAATCATCCCTAAAACATGCATCTACGTGATTTGAAATCATAAAATTAGGAAGCATGCAAAGGAAACCAATTTTCAGGAAAAAAATTCCCGAATGACAAAAACCTTTTTATTTCATTATAATAATTTGTAAATCACAACTTATAAGATTACAAGTGAAATATGCAATGAATATCCGCAGATACCCACAAGGCCGCAACCTAAATCAACAATGGACTCCCTCAGTGAATCCGTAAGACAGCAAGGAACACCCGCAAGCACTCCCAATGACCGTAGTCGTATTCAGCCCAACACCTCCCTCAAGCGGTACCTAGTCAGCCAGCACCTTCCTCAAGAGCTACCAAGATCAGCCGTAGATTTGCCCTCTACAAGAGAAAAGTTCAACAAGATTGTATATTGGGTTCCAAAACAATTCACTAAAAGATTGGGATGTTTTGTGAATTGAAAATAAAAAGGATTAAACCCGTAAATGAAGAAGGCAAAGGTAATCTGCTGTTAGCAGTTTTTGCAGAAAGAAATTCGTCGGGTCTTCTTAACAAAAACAGAGTGGTTTAACACATTTTACATAAAAAAATGTAAGTCGGCAAGTTGCCCGAACAAAAAGTCAGTGTCACTCGAACGAGGCCACGTATCGCTCAAACGACTTTGCGCGACATCCTTATGTCGTTCAAACGACGTCAACGCAAAAAAAATAAATTTTTTATTTAGTCAAAAACTTTGCCTCAACACTTAGAAGAAATTCTTTTTGACGAAAAGTAACGTCTCAACACTTAGAAAATATTCTAGAAAAATATCCCAACACTTTGAAGTGAACCGTTAAGTAACCAAAACATAACCTTACCAAAGTTCATCTCGTGGAGGCTTGAATGTTGAAGAACTTTGATATTCAGGTTCGTCTTCATGTATCTTCAAACTCGAACTTTTTCTTCTTCGGTTTGTAGCTGTATACGACATATACTAATGTAAGCATGACTTATAAAATATGTTCTTACAAATATACCCCTATGTCTATGCTGGTACAAAATAAAACATCTGAATTATCAAAGCAAAATGCCTATACAAATCTAATACCCTCCCATAATCCCAAAACTGCAAAGGTACTAAACATGTAAGTCTAAAGCTTTTCTTCAAAATCTTTAACTTCAAATCTTTAAATCTTTAAGCTTTTCTCATCAGGGTGAGCAAAATACTGATCTTCAATTTCGTACCTACACACATGAGAAAAGCCAAATACCTTCGTGTTGTATTGAGTTTGAAATGAGATAAGCATAACATCAAAATAAATATCGAATCTCAAATCTCCCCCATAATGCAAAACTCCCCCATAATCCATTCCCCACTTTTTATTTGTACAAAATAGACAAGGAAAAGAATAAACAAAAATAAACATGGAGTTGTCATGATAAATATGTATAGAAAACATGGATCAAACTACGCTCATGCAAAGGAATCCTCAAAGGCATCCACAAACTATTTTTGATTTTTCAATTTTTTACACAATAAAAATGCAAAAACAATTTTACAAAAATCACACACCATGAATTTACACCAAAATAACCAAATCATGGAAATGGAATGAATGGTTGTGAATAAATTCAATAGGAAAATCAATGCAATCAAACATGACATATGTGCACGATGAATATGGATACTCCTAACGAATTAACTCAAAATCGTCCTTAGGTGTCAAAATGTGAATTTATATGATATCGACTTAATCTAATCGACACATCAAAGTCTAAAATGATTTTCACACTAATAATGTCTAAAACTATGTAATGCTTTTTCAAGATTTTTTCAGGACGTGCAAACCCGCTTTTTACATTTTTCCATTCGAACACCCTCATAAATAATAGATCTTTTATTTTTTCTTTTGAGGTGATCTAAACCCATTGGCCACTTTTTGGCATATTTATCTTTTTATTGCCTTGATTTTGTCTCTGGGATCTTTAAAAATGGTGACTTTCACGACGTGATTATTATTCACTCGCAGCCCTTTTCCCGTGAACACTCATAATTTTTTTTGCAATTTAATTCCTCACGGTAAACGGTTCTTACATGCACTACTTTCATTATCATGTTTTATCGCATTTGGTGCATTTTAAAGACATGATTGAGATGGAAACACTTCAACCAGCATGTGATTTGACAAGTACAATAATCAAACAGATATGTGCAAGTGTGCATTAAAGGAAACTAAGAGTAAAATATGTAGGTAATAATCACAAATTACATCTTAATGACTCTAAACATAATAAAGCACAAAAATGAAATGACGGCGCATATAAAAAACACTATCAAATAGTCACCTAGATATGGAATGAAATTGTGGCTCGGTCATCCTAAATTTCAATTCATAAACGGTGCAAAATAAAATATAAAACTTTTTTTGTCTTTTTTTTAAAATTTTATCAAAATATAATCTTTTTGTATTTTTCAAAAGTTTTATCAAAAACAAAAATCTAATACAAAAAGTACACGTGTCATAACACAAGGAAACATATAACATGAAGCACAACTAGTATATGATAAACAAATCATGCAAGCAACTATCCTTAAAAAAAATGGCATGTGAGACATCATGTGCAAGCATGTGAGAATCAACCAACGAAGCATTTAGCATTTCCAAAACAGATTTCCTAACCCAAACAAGTGTGCACCTAACTCAAGGGGTTATGGGAACCGACAAGACACTATCCTTAAAATTCCTAGGACCTCGTCCAAGATCAAAACAAAAACGTCTAAGGTGACTTTTCCTACCACAATTTGAACATGTGTAAACTGATGGATAGACACCTATGGGGTGACCTTTTCTAACATCCTTGGGATTGATTGACCCTCTAAAACAAACAATGGTCTTTGTTTTAATACTTGAAACATGAGAACACGATGACCTACTACCACTGTTACAAACACAACTCGAATTTGTCAAATCATTTTTCATCTCCAAATTTTTTTACTCAAACAAAGAATTATACTCTTCTAATTTTAGGGACTCCTCTAAATTTTCAATTATTCCTAGAAGGTTATCACGTCATCCCTTAAAATACCTACACTTATCCCTAAGAGTCTCCTCACGTGCTACAAAATCATCGATTAAAATATTTTTATCATATTTGGCACAAACACAAATCTTAGAATTTTTAAAGTCCTCCAATTCTTTTTCAAAAATTAGGACTCTATCATCACTCTCCTTTTTGAACATTTTTAAAGCATTAAAGTCATGGTCCAAGGCAACAAATTTCTCATGATAAAAATCTCTTTGATTTTGAATCGTTTGCAAAAGATCCATAGCGGATTTAAAACGATAATTTTCTTTTTCCCAAAAATCAATTCTTCCCGCAAACGTCAAATTCAAACTATTTAAATCATCAAAACTATGATTCATGCCATTGGGGGGGGGGGGGGGGCATCCGATTACATAAGTATCAAACAAATTTTGAGAAAATAGGAATACACAATAAATAAGTGCAACCTGCTCTGGTACCAATTTGTAAATGTGGTGATCGCTTAAATAAGCTTTAATACCAATTTGTTCAAAGTGCGCAATGCCGTGTGATACTGATTTAATCAAATTTGTAAATTTCCAATTTAAAAGAGCATCTACGTGATTTGAAATCATATAATTAGGTAGCATACAAAGGGAACCAAATTTTAGGGAAAAAATCCTCGAAGGGCAAAACCCTTTTTATTTTACTAATAATTTGTAAATCACTACTTACAAGATTACAAGCGAAATCTGCAATGTATATCCGTAGATACCCATAAGGCCTCAACCTAAATCAACAATGAACTCCCGTAGTGAATCCACAAGTCAGTAAGGAACACTCGCAAGCACTCTTAATGACCAAAGTTACATTCATCCCAGCACCTCCCTTAAGCGGTACCTATTCGGCCAACACCTCCTTCAAGAGCTACGAGGACTAGCTCTAGATTATTTAATAAGTCATGCTTACAAAAAAATTTGGGATCACTTCCAACCCGCTTTATTCCTAAGGTTATCGTGCTAATTCATAATGGATACTAGATACTCTTAGGTTAGAAGAACTCATAGGAGACCTTGAGACGTATGAGATAGATATGTTTCCTAAAACTATAAAACTAAGGAAAAGGGAATTGCTCTAAAAGTACAATCTAAAAAGAAAGAGGAAGTGCCGTTTGACTCCGAGTATAATTTTAACTTGGATGATTTATCCCTTTTTGTAAAAAATTTCAAAAAGTTTCTCAAACTTAGAAAATAAAATACATCTAAAGAAAAGTAAAGTTTTGATAAAGATAAAAATTATAAATCTAGCAAAAAATTTTTTGAAAAAGAAAGAATAGATAACCCAAAGAAAGATGAAGATATATACTATGAGTGTAAGGGTAGGGGTAAGGGTCACAAAGCTCAAGAGTGTCCGATGAGATTAAAGAGACAAGGTAAAGGAAAAGCTGCGTTAAATGCCACACTTAGCGAGAGCGATGTCGAGTCGGTGCATTTTGAGGACGAATCACCGCATGAATGTAACTTCACTGTGTTCATGTTATTACATCCAGAGCACTTCCTGATAATGAGGAAAATACTAAACATGAAGACCTATACAGTGAGTCTAGTTATTCTGCCAAAAGTGAAGGAGATGATGCTTTAAGTGAGAGAGAGAGAGTGACCTTCATCGCGCCTACGACGATCTTTACACCGAGTCCTTTAAAACGAATAAACAAAACAAAGGTTTAACGATTAGAGTTTTACCTTAGAAAAAGAGTTGAGAGCAGCGAGAGAAAGTGAGTCCTCAGTGAGAGTTTCTTTGGGAGAGAGGGTTATTTTAGTTGAGAGGGACAATGGTGACTTGACCAACAAGGTGGCTAGTTTTACGAGAGATCTTCAATCATTTATAACTCATGAAAAATTAAATCCCTTGTATCCCAACTCGAGAAAGATCTGTAACGTACCCAGGAGGTCAAGGTTATTATAGGGTATACATCGACGAAGGTAGGAAAGATGCTCCTTGGTTCCGCTTTGTGCTTTGGTGAGAGGTGAGGAATAGGTTATGATGATGCATCCACTTCCCATGCTTCATTGGGACTAATTCCCAAATTTATGGTTAATCCTTATGGCCCTCGACCTAAACCAAAAAAGAGAGTTCAACTTAAGAAAGCAAATAAATATAGACTCAAAAAAGTATATGTTTGCATTTTTTGCAAAAGGAGAGATCACCTTAGAGACTCTTGCTACAAATTAGGTATAACTAAATGTACACATACTCTCATGCACCGCTCTAGATATTTTACTAGTCTTAGATAGAAAGTTGAGTTTCTATTCGCTACTTCACAAAGTTTGATACCAGAGCCAATAATGATAAGAGCAAACAAAAAGTTTCCTGCACTTGGGTACCCAAGCTAGACGACAAAGCCATTGTTATTCACATTGCTCTTAAGGTTCAAAATACTTCCCAATGGTATTTTGATAGTGGGTGCTCTAGGCACATGATTGGTGATATCATTTTTTACCCTCCTTGAAAATCGCAAGTAAGGTAAAGTCATTTTTGGAGATAGGAGTAGGTCTAGTGTTTTAGGGCATGGATGTGTTGAGATACTCGAATTTCCTAAACTAGACAATATGTTGTACGTGAAAGGGTTGAAAGCAAACTTAATTAGCATAAGCCCACTGTGCGATACGAACTTTGCGATAAGATTTGACCGGTCCGAATGCAATGTTTATGATCAATCCAGTGAACTTTTACTACAAGGTGTGAGGACCGAAGATAATTTCTATTTGATTGTGCCTAAGTCCTCCTTTGTGTGCAACAATGTCATGGTATACTTTATGGACATTTGGCATCAATGACTAGGTCTTGTGAATTATAGACATCTTGATAGATTATTAAAAAGGGTCCTAGTTCCTGGCTTACCATCACTTGGGTTACCAACTTCCTCAGTTTGTGTAACTTGTCAATAAGGAAAACAAATTTGAAGTCCCCATCAGAAGTTGAATATCATTACCACCACCCGTGTTTTGGAGTTGATTCACATGGATCTTATGGGTCCTACTCACTCAAAGAGCTTAGGTGGTAAAAGGTATATTCTCATTATGGTCGATGACTTTTCTAGATACTTTATTATGGGATTCCTTAGAGAAAAGTCCAATGCAGTTAAATTCCTAACAACCAAGTGTCATGTTTTATAAAACCAACACGGTATCACTATTAATCGAATGCGTAAGAACAATGGCACTGAATTTAAAGAAGCTAAAGTGGACACCTATTGTGATAAAGTGGGCATCAAACATGAGCTTTCGGTCATTCGTATTCCTCAATAAAATGGGTTGTTGAGAGGAAGAACCAAATGATACATGAGATGGATAGATCCGTATTTTTAGGAGAAACATGCCTAGACGCTTTTGGGCAGAGGCGGTGAGTACCGCATGCCATACGGTGAATAGGGTATATCGTCGTTCGTACACACTACATATGCCTTATGAGTTGTGGGGAGGGAAGAAGCCCAACATATCATATTTTTGTGTCTTTGGGAGTCCTTGCTACATCTTCAGATATAGAGAGCACTTATGAAAGTTTGACTCTCAGAGCGATGAGGGGATATTTTTAGGTTATTCATCAACGAGTAAGGGTTATGGAGTTTTTAACCTTACAAACTCTAAGGTTACGGAGTCAATAAATGTCACGATTAAAGATGATGAGTCATCGACATTTATTATCCTAACCTCTAATGTGAGGATGATGCACCCCTGGTGACGATCCCATCAGTCCTTTTACTACCTCAGTGGACCTCACTCCTAATTTAGAGGATCCACCTGCTTGGGTTCGAAAGATTAATGACCTTTCCGTTATACTTGGTGATCCGACACTAGGTTTCAATACTCATGCTAAACTCGAGAATGTGGTTAGTTATATGTGCTATATATCCTTAGTCGAGCTTAAGAATGTGAAATAAGCACTGAAGGACGAGTCTTGGATATCCTCTATGAAAGATGAGTTGCTTCAGTTTCACAAGAGCGATGTATGGGAGTTATTTCCCCTACCTAATGAGTTTAATGTGGTAGGTAGCAAGTGTATTTATGAGAATAAGATGGTAGAGAATGGTTCCACAGTTCGCAATAAGTCTAGGTTGTTCACTCAAGGCTACATATACATTGGGGATATAGACTTTGACATTCGTTCTTATTACTAGGCTTGAGTTTGTCTGCTTACTACTCACCATAACATGTTATCTGCGCTTCAAGTTAGATTAGATGGATGTCAAGAGTTCCTTTTTGAATGTAATCATATATGAGGAAGTTTACATGGAACAACCAAAAGGGTTCAAAGACCTTAAGCACTTGAGACACGTATATTATCTTAAGAAGGTCGTGTATAGTTTAAAGTAAGCACCCCTTGATTGGTACGATGGTCTCACTTCCAATCTCTTAGCACGTGTCTTCAAGAGAGGGGGTGGATACGACGTTGTTTGTGAGGAAAGAGAGTGGTGCTATTTTAATTACCCAAGTCTACGTGGATGACATAGTCTTTGGATCCACGTGCTCCCGACATGCTCACACTTTTGAGGAGGAAATAAAGAGTGAGTGTGAGATAAGTATGGATGGCGAGCTTACGTTCTTCCTAGGTCTCCATGTTCGTTAGCTTGAGGATGGTATATTCATATCTAAATCCAAATATGCAAGGGACCTAGTGAAGGAGTTTGGTCTAGACTCCCATAATCACTCATAGGGTCCCTAGAAAACCCTATGAGTACATCGATAAAGCTTAGCAATAACACTTTAGGCAATAACGTAGAGCAAACCTTTTATTGGAGTCTTCATGTAGTCTCCTCTACTTGAATGCTAGTCATACTAATATTACCTTTAACGTTGGAGTTTGTGTGCAATACCAGACATCCCCGAAAGTGTCTCGTTTGCTCGCACTTAAACATATCATCAAATACGCGAGTGACACTCTTTCTTACGGTATCTGGTATTTCTTTGATATCGATGACCGTTTGTCTACCTATTCGGATGATGATTGGGACGGGGATGTTGATGGTTGTAGGAGCACCTTAGGTGGGTGTTTCTAATTTTGGATTGCTCTTATCTCTTAGTTAAACAAAAAGCAAAACTTCGTATCTTTATACACAACAAAGGCTGAGTATATTGCCGCTAGGAATTACTGTATGCAACTCTTATGGATGAAGAAAATATTAAAAGATTATGGGATTTCACAAGGCACGATGACTATTTCTTGTGATAATACGAGTGCGATACATATTTCTCATAATATGGTCCAATATTCTCATACAAAGCACATCATGATACATGAGAATTTTATTCATGATCTATTGAGGAGAAGGTTGTGTCTTTGTGCTTTGTGAGCACCAAATTTCAATTGACCGATATTTTCACGAAACCTTTACATTCACTTAGATTTGAGGATATTATGAAATCTTTAGGTATTTGCACTGTTGATTGAGTTCGGGCACTTTATCTAGTTATAGGATGATTATCTTGTTCTTATCTTACATTCCTATTGCTAGATTGTAATATTATTGTATTTATCTATTTTCATTTTGATATTTTTTTTGAAAAATCCAAAAGGAGTTTTGTTTTTTTGGATTTTTTTTTTGAAAAATACAAAAAGATTTTCGATTTTTGTAAATTTTTGAAAAAGACAAAAAGAGTTTTGTATTTTTATGCTTTCACCATATATGCTAGAATATTTAAGATTTTCAGCTCACCCTTTCATTCCATTCATACACGTGACTTTTTCATAGTGTTTTGAGACATAACTTTGTTTAAATAGGGTGCTTAATAATGTGTGGATATCATGAAGTTGTTGATATTTGATGACTACATTATACACGTTTAACACCTTGTCTCCTTTATTATACACGTGCACGAGCCTTATGAACATTGTACTTATGTGTCAGTTGTCGAATATGATGTTCTCATCTCATGCTTAATTACAATCCAAATGTGAAAAGAGATAAGTTGTACGTGTAAAAACCATTGTCCAAATTTCATTTATATTCCGCGAAATATTAATATAAGTTAAGCAATGGAAAGGGCTACGAAAGATAAAAATATTATTTGTGTTAAAAGCCACCACTTGCATAAAAAGAGCTAAAAAATATTAGAGGCACATAAAAACAGAATTGCCAGGCCATTTAGTTTGGATTCATTGATGCTTTGCTACAAATGATCATAAATCTCTTCAAAGATACTTGAGAGTTAATTCTTATATAAGAGAGATTTTGAGGGAGTTATAAAGTAGAAGATCAATAGGTTTACACGATGGACTCTCTTAAAAAACATTAAATATTTTGGCATTATTGGCATGAGAATCATTTAAGTTCATGAAATATTGATTAAGTCGAGTCAATTTCATTTGAGTTCATTTATTTACACCTAAGGTATACCTTGAGCTCTTTCTTTAAAAGTGTCTCAAAATTCCATGCACCTATGTTATGAATGTTTATGTTGATTTACCTACGAAAAATATTCACACAATTTCATTCCGCATTCACGATTAAGATATTTTAGTGTTATTCCATTGGTGTGTTGTATTTGTACATTTTATACTTTATATTTGAAAAATTATAAAACAAATTCAAAAATAGCTTGTGGAGAAACGTTGCATTTTGAGATTTTCAATACTTGTGCATTATTCAGTATCTTTGTGATAATATCTTACTCCTTCATATGATGCTTATGTTTTATGATTTGTTTCTACACCTTTGTCTATTACGGATAAAAAGGTGGAGAACAAATTTAGGGGAAGTTTTATTTATCTGTTAAAACATGTATGCACCATGGTATTTTATTTATCTCATGTGTGTAGGACGTTCCGCCTAAATGATTATCATTTAGACCTACACAAAATGAAGACAATGCTAGCTTAAGTGGAAGATCAATATCATTTGAAGACTCTATATAAATACTTTTTCGTTTCTTGATTTAGAAGGGTAGTTATTTTATTCGTCTTTAGGATACAATTTGGATTCGATTTGTCTTTTGTACTAGAATAGGCAAAGGGGGAGATTTATAAGCGTAAGTTTTATAATTGCTCAATTTTAATTTTATTTTGGCTTATCAAATTACACATACACTGTATTTACACGACCTCTCTGGATTTGAAGACAAAATTGAAGACATTTGGTAGATAGAATAATCGTACATCTCAACAACCTTAGAAGAAGTTATGGATGCATTTGGTAAAATGTTACTTTATTTTTTCGACGATTTTATAATTTTTAAAGAGATTGTTTTTCAAAATGGTTTTAAAATGTTTTTCATTTTTTTAAGAAGTCGTCGCCCTGTTAGAACGAGTTAGCAATATCGTTTGAACGAAAATAATAGGGTCATTCGAATGAGACTCTCTTTAGATTGAATGATGCACTTTTCGTCTTTCTCTGAAATTGCGTTCGAAGTCTCGTTTGATTCTTGTTCGACGAAAACAGGTATGTCATTCAAACAAGGTACCTATCGTTCATGCGGGAATTTGTTTTTCAGATTAAAGTTGATCCAAATCCTTGATATTTATCTCTTTGTAACAAACTTCCTTATAAAAGAAAAGATGGGATTTAAAACTTTAACAACTTTTTTTGAAATCTTTTTTCAACCTTTTTGAGTTCTCTTTGTGATCAAACGATTATATAATCATTCCAAACCCCTTAGAAACATAAAAGATCACTTTATCAAATCAAAAAGAAGATTTCTAGCATGAAAACCTTTGTAGAGAGAAATCTCTACTGCTAAATTATGGAATCGAGGTTTCAGTGCTGAAGATGGAAAGGCTAATCGATGGATACCAAGGGAAGACTGCTTCCTATGGACGGCTTTGGATTGGGTCATTTTCTACAGAAGAAATTAAAGACTCTGCGCATCTTAATTAGTCTTTCGAAGTAGTTTGTAAGTCGGATGTATGCTAATTATTTTGTAGTGCTGAATATAGGTTTTGCCTTGTTAAGATATTTTTCCTCGTTTCTTGAGTATATCTGCATGCTTGGTTGTTGCTTTAAAATTAAATCACATCTTTGTATGCATACCTAATTTAATGAAAGATAAAATTTGGTAAAAAAATTGAATTTCTGTGTGGCAAACTAATAGACATATCAATCCATTAAATCCATGCATTCTCATTGTTGAATATATTTTTACAGGTCTTAGGTCGTTGTTATCGTTGTAGACTTGGATTGATTTTGTTAGAGGAGTATCTGTAACGACGTTCTATTTATCCTTTATAGGATTTAGGATCTGGGGAGGGTATCTCATTTGCTTCTTGCTTTTATTTAGATTCAGGAGGCCATTGTTTTTTGTAGTTTATCCCAAATTAGCTTATGTACATGTGGTACTTGTAATTCAGAGTTGGATTTATATTTAAGATACATTTTATTTTCCAGAGTTGGTTCTATTTTGTATCGACAGTTATATGGTATCATTGTTGGTTTTATTTAATTCAATATTTCATCACCTCATTATATTGTTTGTTAAGTTTTAATTATTTCGTTTTATACTAAGAATGTTACCAAATATTTTTTATTCCCGTGATTTTTGTATGAAAATTGTTCAATCATTATATGGATTTTATGGGGTATCATATGCACATCTTTGTTCATAATTAGATTTCAATGAGATTCACCATATTAATTGCTATATCAGCTGCAATCAAGATGGTTGAAAAATTACTTAATTTAACATGTGTTTAGTAAATGAACAACAACAGATGTAAGAACATGGTGACATAAAAGATAAATGATTCACATGCTTCACGTAGATGTATATATATATATATACAATTTAATATATAAAACTAAGTAAATAAGTTGATAACGAACTTCAAAATTCTTATTTGTTACACACGTAAACTTTCTTATAGTAGCATTTTGTCTTGTTTAAGGTTTCACTATGTGTTTTGTTTAGATCAAAAGTGGGAGGGCCCTTACAAATAGTTTATTTTTAAATTTAACTTAAAGTATAGTGCCAAAATTAAAAATGTAGTGTGCCTTTACTGGCACCCTAATTTATAGGACATATTTTTTTCCCCAAGTAACGAATCATTAATGGGAAATTAAGTTGTCATGAACAATTTAATTTATTGGACCTGTTTTATTTTCAGTATACAAATTGTTAATGGAAATCAAGTTGGCTTGAAAATTTTAATTTATAGGACATGTTTTGTTTAAGAATTTGGCTTAATATTTTCTTTGAGATTATTTTGCTTGAGATTTTGTTGGAGATTATTTTGCTAATATATTAATTTACAATGCGTTGTTCAAGGATATTTGAGCCATTCATGTCAAAATCAAACATGTACACTCACAATGATGATATTTGAAGATTTAAATCAAACCTGTACACTCACAAAATCAATTAAACCCTCTATCTAACCAAGGAAGGAAATTATGTGTTCATTTTTAACACTTATTCATGTCGTGCCGTGTTAGGTTCCAATATTTAACACAAAATTTACTCAATTTTAAATGAGTGGGCACTATTCACATAACCGACATGAATAAACATACACTCGTCCCCTAATTTTCCCCCAAATGAGAGTTGCCATTCCTTGGGTTTCAAAGTCGATGTCTTCTCCTTTGATGATCTTGATTTCTTAATGGAGAGTTGCTAAAATATCCATGAATGTAAAAAAGATTTCCCAAATTACATACGACATTGAAAAACCTAATGTAATTGATCCAGATCTATATAAAACCTTGTTTAGTATGGGTTTGAATTATTTTTTGGGTCTGAATTAAACCTTGTTGAGTATTTATGTTAATATATGTGATTGACAGTGTATGGGTGAATTATCTCACGATTTAAATTCACGTTTTTAGATTGTGGACGGGCATTATGTAGGGGAGTTGGTATCTAACTGACATTTGTAAGGTCGAGGACTTCTCACTTTTATAAGAGCGAGCTCGAACGTTGCAAAAGGGGATTCCCTATATGACCAACAATGTCCCAGACCACCAACACAAATTTTCGTATGATGCAAAATATAAGATTTCGAATACGACCAGATGATTACTCGAGTACTTTCAATATGTAGTTATAGGTAACTTGGTTATGTATTCTCATTTCTCATCGACCAAAAAATTCTTATTTTGATAAAAAAAAATTATTGGTTGCAGGTTATGTACAAGTCATTAAAGAGACTGATTTTTTAGTGTGGCGACTGTATTTATGACATTGAGAGAAGTTCTTAAGGGTGGTTACTATATTATATACTTTATATAATCTTAATTTAGGGACAACTTTTGTTTTGACAATTTGATTTCCTATTAATTAGTTTGGTTTTGTACTCATTTAAGTATTTAAACTTGGATGTTGAGAGTGCGCTTGCATTCAATGTACAAACTTATTTAACTAAACTCAGTTTTATCACCAGTTTTAATTAAAAACCTAAAACATGCATCTAATTGTGATTGACAGTAATATGAATTATCTAGCATGCAAACCAAAACAATCACAAACATATTTGAGGAAAAATCCCCAGTAGGGGCAAAACCATTTTATTTCTCTATTAATTGAAAATCTTCAACTTATAATTACATAGTAGAAATACAACGTTTATGAAGAAGAATACTCTCAGGTGTCGGTTCGAAGTCTTTAACAAAAGATCCCACAAGAGCTCCAATTAGGGCTGTGTTTCGACCGGATCGGATCAGAAAATGCCTATTCGAAAAAAATTCTGATTTTTTTGGAAATAAAATAACTTTTCCGATTTTCGATCCGATTTTTTTGAAAAATTAAAAAAATTTCCGAATTCAAAAAAATTGGCATTTCACAAAATATATTAAAAATCCAGAAATTCCAAAATTTCAAAAAAATAAATTATGGATTTTTGATTACTCAAAATTCTCATCTTAAAGAAACAAAGAAAATGGCTAAACCAACATGTAAATACATGAGGATTTGACCCATTTTTTCATTTTTGTAGAAGTTTGTAGGATACTCGCCTTTTATAGAGCATATTGTGGAGCCCTCTCCCTCTTCCAACCGATATTTGATATGGAAAACTTTTAAAAAATCGAAAAAGAAATAAAAAAAATTGGAATTCGGAAAATAATTCCGAAAAAATTGAAAAAATCGGATCGGAAAAATTGGAAAATCGGAAATTCATAATTATTTTTGATTTTCGATCCGTTTTTTTTTAGAAAAATCAAAAATCGGCAAACTACAATTTCATTCCAAATTTGAAAAAAATCGGATCGAAAAGATCAAAAAGTTCAGAAAAAAAATGCCGCCCTAGCTCCAATGATCAGCGACAACTTTCTTGTCCACAAGTTTTACTCCAGAATGAGTAATATGAATAATAGGATTTAAGAATGATTCACATAAATGATTTGGGACTTTGGAGTGAATCAAAATGGGTTTTAAAGCCTAAAAGATAAAGTCTAAAGGTGCATCAGATATGCAATAGTGGAGTTTTTAAAAGACTTCCCAAACCTAACTCGTAGCAGGTATTTATAGGCAGAATAAAATATTGAGAGAGTGCATGTCGTTCGAACGGCATCTGCATGTCATTTGAACGACATCTATTGTCGTTACTAACGACCCTAAAAATGTAAAACAGTACGGGTTCGTTTGAAGCGGTAAAGAAACGACCTTCGAGCGACTCTTCAAACGACATTACATGTCATTAGAAGTCGTCGTTTGAACGACTTATCAATGTCGTTTGAACAATAGGAGAGAAAATATTATTTTTTAAAAGCTCACCTACAGGTTTTAAAAAATTATTTTTTACTATAAAAACGCCTCATTTTGATAAAAACATTATATAAAAAATATTCCAAATTAGTACATGAACATTAATAACTCCAATTAAACATTTTACCTTTTAGCGTAATGGAGTTAGTGGAATGTTGGAGACCGGTTGAAGATACATAACGCACGATGCCAATAATGGGTGCGTGTTGATGATGCGTGATGCTAAGGATTTGGATGATGGACGTCAAGGTTAAACGTGTGAAGATGTGTCTAAATGTAACGGTATACGACATTCTAACTATGATCTAGGACAACACAGAAATTCGCAGAATTTAGATGGACATTTATAAAACATGTCCTTATAAATCTCCCCTATGTCTATGTCGGTACATTCATAGAAAAACCGAATTATTCATCCCTAAAAAAACTAAGACATACAATCTAATACCCCCCAAAACCCATAAATGGAAATATCAAAGTACATGTCTTCAAAATCTTCAACATCTTTAAATCTCCAATTATCTAATGTTTGTTTGTCATCATCAGGGTGTGCAAAATAATGATTCTCAATTTGTACCTACACACACGAAACAAAAAACAAATACCCGTGATACGCAACATGTTTGAAATATAATGATAAGTAGAAAGTCAATATCAATTAAACACAAGCAAATCATGAAATCAACCACAAATATACTCCCCCATAATTCGTTCTCCCCCTTTTTATAATGTCCCCAAATATATATAAATAAGAAGAAACATAGCAATGCATACGGAGAGTGTCACAAGGAAATCAGCTTCTCTTTTGCAATTTTTTATTTTTTTTAAATATATAAAAAAGAATCACACCATGAAAGAACACTAAGATAACCAAGTCGATGATAGCGTAAATGAAGTGGTGTGATCAAATTCGATAATAAAATCAATGCAAACAGTCATAATATATGTTCACGATGAGTTTTGGATACTTCTAACGAATGAACTCAAAATCGTCCTTAGGTGTAGAAATGTTGAATTTAAATGACATTGACTCAATCCAATCTATAAATCAAAGTCTAAAATGATTTCCACACCAATAAGGTCTAAAACTATGTAATGCTTTTTCAAAACTTTGTGAGAACGTGCAAACCCGTTGATTTATTTCCAACCAAACTCCCTCGAGTATAATAATGATCATATATTTTAGATTCAAAATTTTTCTTGTGAATGATTATATAAACCTAAACTAGTTTGGCCTAGGCTACTTTTTTACAATGCCACACTTTTTTTGCTATTTTCAAACTATTTGGACCTTGGCTACTTTTTACAATGCCACTCTTTTTTTAGGTCTGATTTAAACGGTGGATTAATCGCAAAGGACATGTGCTCCTTTCGTAGCCCTTCTCCGTGTTCACTCATCATTTTTTTTATATGTAAATAAATTCCTCATGGGCAATGATTCTTATATGCACTACTTTCATTGCCAAGTTTTATCGCATTTGGTCCATTTTAAAGACATGATTGAGATGGAAACACGTTGACCATTATGTGATAGACAAGTACAATAATCAAACATATCCGTGCACGTGTGCATTAAACGAGACTAAGAGTCAAACATGTAGAAAGATATCACTAATCACATGTCAATAACTCCATAATATTATAAAGCACATGGATGAAATGATGTAGCGGCTCAAATCACTATAAAAAAGTCACAAGGAATATAAAAATGATGTTGTGACTTTGGCCATCCTAAATGTTCATTCATAAAAGGTGTAAAAAAAATACAAAACTCTTTTTGTGTTTTTCAAAAAAATTATAAAAAGAAAATATTTTTGTCTTTTTCCAAAAAAATTATCAAAAGTAAAATCTTTTTGGCTTTTTTCAATTTTTTCTAAAAAATTCTTTTTGTATTTTTAGGAAAATATGAATATATTATAATATAATAGAAAAATGCTACAAATGATACAGTCTAGAAATATGATTTATATGATATGAATATAAAAAATGCAACCTATCCTAGACATGGTAATAACCCCTCAATCAACTATGAAAATTCCTAAAGACTTCCTAAGACTCTCAAATCTAAGGGAATCTAAAGGCTTCGTGAAGATATCAGCTAACTAAAGGTCAGTGGACACAAAACTCAAGGACACGGCTTTCTCTTCTACTAACTCTCGAATAAAGTGCTCACGTATCCTAATGTGCTTCGTACGCGAATGCTGGACCAAATTGCGGGATACATGTACCGTGCTCGTGTTATCACAGGAAATAGTCACGATTGACTGTATTATACCATAATTCTCCACTATATGCTTTATCCATAAGAGTTGCATGCAATCATTCCTGACGACTATGTACTCAGCCTCCGAAGTGGACAAAGAGATTGAGTTTTGCTTCTTCCTCAACCAAGAGACAAGAGTAGAACCAAAGAAGAAACACCCACCATAAGTGCTCCTACATACATCTACATCCCCGACCCAATTGGCATTCGAATAGGTGGATAAACGGTCTTCGATATCAAAGGAATACCAAATGCCGTATGATAGAGTCCCACTCACGTATTTGATAATACGTTTAAGAGCGAGTAAGTGCGACTCTTTTAGGGACGCCTAATATCGCGCATAGACTCCAACACTAAAGGTAATGTCGAGATGACTGGTAGTCAAGTAGATAAGACTACTTATCATACTCTGATACAAGGTTTACTCCACGTCCTTACCTTAAGTGTTGAGGTACTCACCAGGGTACGTGCGTGCTTAGCAAAGTCTAAACCAATTTTTTTCATAACGTCTTTTACATACTTGGATTGGGAGATGAAAATCCCATCCTCTAACAGAAGAACCTGGAGACCAAAGAAGAATGTAAGCTCACAAATCGTGCTCATCTTGAACTCACTCTCGATCTCCTTCTCGAAGTCGGGAACATGGCATGAGCACGTGGATCTAAAGGCTATGTCATCCACATAGACCTGGACAACCAAAATAACACCATATTCTCTCTTAATAAACAACGTCTTATCAACTCTCCCTCTCTTGAAGACATAAGCTAAGAGATACTAAGTAAGTCTCTCGTACCAAGCACGGGGTGCTTGCTTCAAACCATACAGGGCTTTTCTCAGATAATAAATGTGTTCAGGGTGCTTAGGGTCTTCAAACCCTTTTGGTTATTCCACATAAACCTTCTCATATAGAATGCCATTCAGAAAGGCACTCTTAACATCCATCTAATATAGCTTAAAGTGCAGATGACATGCGATGTCGAGTAGTAAACGGACGAACTCGAGCTTCGTAATAGGAGTAAATATCTCCTCAAAGTCTACACCCTCAATCTATGTGTAACCCTGAGCGACCATCCTAGCCTTATTTCGGATAATGGTATCATTATCATCCATCTTATTCTTAAAGATCCACTTAGTACCAATCACATTCGTCTCACTAGGTCGGGGGACAAGTTCTCAAAACTAAAGCAACTCTTCCTGCATAACAAATATCGAGTGTTCATCTTTGAGTGCTTCTTTATGGTTCATGGGCTCGATTTTGGACGTAGAGCACATAAAGCTAACAACGTTCTCTAGATGAGTGCGAGTCTTGACTCCTAATGTGGGATCTCCTATTATAGGAGACGAATCATGACTCTTGCGAACCCAAGTAGACGTATCCCCTAAATCAGGAGTAGGGTTCACCCTGCGTGTGTGAGGGACTAAATGATCATCACTAGAAAGAGCGTCATCCTCACATAAAAGGCTAGGATCAACAAACGCTGACGATTTGTCATCTTGCACGGTGACGTTTAGCGATTCTATAACCTTAGAGTTACTCAGGTTAAACACTGTGACACCCCGCCTAATTAAATACCGGGCGATCACTCCTTTATTAAATTAATTCAAGGTGAACAATTGGTTCATTCTCAGCATCACTGTCGAAAAATAAAACTTTTCCAATTTAAACACCCTAATTAATTAAGCTAAGTGTCAAAACCATTTAAACCTTTATTCTCATTTTATTAAATCCGGTTGTAAAACCTTAAACCATTAACGTCTAAAGAGTCACACAATAAGTAGAAGAATAAAATGAACATTCAAGAGTTTACCCAACAATAATAAATCCCAACACTAAAATACTAAGGAAAATATCCTGACATTAACAATCCCGAAATAAAGATACTGAAATTAAAAGAATTACAATCTCTAACAATATCAACTAAATAATGAAAAAAGGGCGACACATGCCCCCACTGGATAAAGCTGAACTAGAAGTAGAGTCAACAATGAGGTCGTCTAAACAATGGCCTGCAACTCCCACAAAAGCTACAGCGCGTTCCATCCAAAGGATCCTATGCAAGACTCCCCTATGGCTGGGCACCTGTAATACATACATATATATACAAGAGAGAAAGAGAAATGAAAATGGGTCAGAGCCCGATAGTGTATATGATTTAAAAATTCGTTTAGCAAGTATTTAAATTGATTACAGGCCAATGCAACAACATATCAGTGCGACACTCTCTTGAGAAATTCTCACCTCTCTTCTAATGTGCACTCCTATCGCACTAACCTTCCAAATGGTTTATCTCATCATATATCACACTATCTTTCCCCAAGGATTTAACATATCTTAGGTGACTCTCAAGATTTAAGATTTAACAACCTCATGGTTTAAAAGGAAAATTTCATTTAGTACAAAACGCTCATTTTAACTTTATTAATTCATAAAGTTTTTTCAATGTCATATTATACTTTTCAAAACAAGTATTTCCTATTTGAGTCATTACACATGTCTTACTTACCATAACACAGTAGGCAGTTTTCCTAAATTTCAGAAGTTCATATATTTATTAAATACTCGTATAATATATATATTCTAACAACATCCCACATAAAAATTATGGTGCGGGTATACTCTGCTATCCAATCCCTGTATCACTCGTACTAAGGGAAATACAAGTTCGGAATCACTCTCGAACTGTATTAACACATACACAAACAATATTGAGGCGAAGCATAGTTTCAAAGTTCAAGAGGTCAGTACATACCCTCACGTCTTTTAGGACCGTCCGACTATCGATCCGATAGCCCGTACCTAGGATTTCTATCTTCTAGGGTACGAGTCAATATCCCCCATAAGGCACACGAGATAAGATCGTCCCAGCGCGGTAACATCAGGGATAGCAAGTAGCGCGGGCATGTTTTTCACACATAGATAGCATATGCATACACAGTCATATAACTATACTAATATTACCATATCAATATTGGGTATATTCTCAAATCCCATACTTACGACATTATTTCTCATATCTCATTATTTGTTATCACATGTAACAGTTCGTTTCTAACCTTAATTCGGTATTATTCCAACTTGCCACATAACTCTCATGGTTTTATCCTCCCACTTATAAAAATTCAGTAGGTATTCATCTATTCTCTTTCGTAACTATTTTACGTAATCTTCTCACTTTAAATACGTAGTTTTATCGTTTCTTATATATGAAATCTCCCAAGGATACAACTCTCGTCTAACCTTAAAGGTCCCGAAACTTATTCATATACCCTACTGGTCCTCTTTATCTCTCAAAACATATTTATAAGGGTGTCCATGAATTATTCCTCATTAAAGTGAATTTCAACTAATTAAGAATGGAAAACATGAGTCTGCCAGGAGGGGTCTATCGATCGAGGTCTGGGGCTCGATCGATCGAACCTTCGATCGATCGAAGCTCTGGGCTCGATCGATCGATCAAACATGTATTGCGATTTCTGCAGTTTTGCAGTTACGGGTTTCATCTTCTAACCTCAACAAATTCCATATTTTTCATACCCAAACGACCCAGAATTCATACTACTAATATCATATCATCATATTAAGAATTCCCTACGTAAAGCATGTGGGTTTCTATCACTAATCATGGATTAACAAGCCAAAATTCATTTAAAACTCAAGAACCCTAGAAATCTCTTAATCATGGTTCTAATCTGTTTCCCCAGAATATCCTTCTTATACAACATCAAAATTTTGTGGTTTAATTCTCTACATCACCAAAGGTTTCCAGAATATCATTTAAATCATCCCTACATGCAATTTCCTATCTCAAATGGGGTTTTTCTTCCATACAACTCATCCTAATCATTCCTAAACTAATATGAGTGATGCATCAACGAAAATAAGCAAGATAAACACTTGCCTGGGATTTTCGACGTTCTAGTTTGGTGTCGAATTTGGCGTGGTTGCGTTTCCCATCTCGCGATCTACGCGTTGGTGGTGGAGGTGGTGCAAACGGATGGATTTTGGGTCTTGGATTGCTTTGGAAGCTCTCTCCTTCCCTCTCCTATGGCCATCACTTGTCTTTGGTTGTTCTAACCTTAGAAGGCAACCTTAGACATCTAATATAACCCTTGAAATTTCGTGGGTTTAATTACCCAAAAATATAAAATGACCAAAATGCCCTCCCGGGGTACTAATTAAGCCTAAAATAGCCCCGAGACTCAAACTAAACCCCCGGGTACACTTTTCTGACTATCTAGACCCTTCCGTACATGTTGGCGCACTCAAAACGACCATACAGATAACTAAAAATATTTCACTTTTATTAATCAACATTTATTCCCGACGCGACACAGGCGCGTCCCGACTTAAATTTCCATAATTGTCATTTTATTCACACTTGACAATATTATAAAAATAAATCTCATATATTACTATACTCATCCAGTAACATTAAACAAATAAAAAATTTCCAATAATTACTAACTCTCGTCACGCTAGTAAATATTTAAAACAACATTCCGGATTAAAATTAAATTAATTTATCTCAATTTAAATTTAATAAATCCCATAATTTAAAAGCTATAAAAATACGGGGTATTACAAACACCTGGTATGCTCTACTCATCGATAAATAGCCTAACAATATTCCCTTATTGCTTCGGGAATTAAACTTTCCTAATTTCTCTCTATCCCATTGGAAGTAGCATTTGCTCCCTGAAACATGTAAATATGAAAGGTTGGGCTTCTTTCCAGTCCACAATTCATAAGGCATTTGAAGTGTGTGTGGATGAAGATAAACCCTATTCACCATGTGGCCTGCAGTAGACACCGCCTCTTCCCAAAATCTCCTTGCAACTCTACAACCTAGAAGCATAGATCTAGCCATCTCTTGAATCATTTGGTTCTTCCTCTTAACAATCCTATTTTTCTTAAGAGTCTTCACGATTAAAAACTTATGCTTGATCCTGAGGCTACCAGAGTAAAGATCCACTTTTGCTTCCTTAAATTCGGTGCCGTAATCACTACGCCTTCTACTTATAGTTACACCATGTTGACTTTCTAGGACACGCCACTTGGTCTTAGGAAACTCTACAGCATAGGATTTCTCTCTGAGAAAACCTAGTATGAATAATGTCAGAAATCATCTACCATCACGAGGATATACCTCTTTCCACACAAACTCTCAGTACAAGTAGGGCCCATAAGATCCATGTGAATCAACTCAAGCATTCGTGAAGTGGTAATAGAATTCAACTTCTTATGGGGACTACGGACTTGTTTTTCTAACTGACAGGGTTCACAAATTACAGAAGTCGGCTTCCCAAGTGACGACATGCCACGTACTAGGTCCTTTTTAGCTAAGCACTCCAAATCTCTAAAATTCACGTGACCTAGATATTGATGTCACAAATCCATAGGAGTGATCGTGGCGCTGTTACAGACAAATGAGGACTTGGGTACAATTCCATAATAATTGTCTTACGTTGTCACCCCTTATAATAGAAGTTTATCGGCTTGATCATAAAAGTTACACTCCTTCTGGTCAAACTTTACTGCAAAGTCAGCATCACACAACTGGCTAATGCTGAGAAGGTTTGCTTTAAAACATTTGAGCCACAAAACGTTCTCTAGCTTAGGAAAACCCTCTATCTCTACTGTACCTCGTCTTACTATGTTAGACTTGCTCCCATATCTAAAAGTGACTTTACCTTCCTTACGATTCTCAAGGTAGGTAAAAATTGAGACGTCACCTGTCATGTGCCTGGAACACCCAATATCAAAAGACCACTGTGAGGTATTATGTGCTTTAAGATCAACATGAATAACAGGGGACTTTTACGTCTTGCTTAGGTACCTAAGAAGTGGTAAATTTGTGTTTGCCCTTGTCATTGTTGGTTTTAGTAGGGATTTTGGAAGTATCCACTAATGGCAAAGACATCTATTGGAGATCTTCCATCAAGCTGTGAGAAGTGGCGATTATAAACTCAACCTACTCTCTAAGACTAGTAAAATCACTAGTGTGGGGTGACGGAGCATGTATACATCATGTCTGACCTAAACTATAGCAAAACTCCCTAAGGTGGCCTTTTCTTTTGCTGTAGGTACAGAAGTACATAGTCTTAGTCCGACCTTGGTTTGCTTTTCTTAGCCGAACTCTTCTTTGGGGATTTGGTTGATGTCTATATGGACTTATTGTAAACTCAAGAATTGGTTTCGGTGTAATATTAGATGTGGAAGTACCGTAAAAAACAATTCCCTACCTTTCACTAAACCCTAAAGTGGGGCTGAGGAATATCTTTCCCATCTTTCCAGATCCGTCCTCAATCTTTACCTTGACCTCCCCGGATCTCTCAAGATTATGAGTGAGTTGGGCTACAAGGGCTTCAAGTTTCTTTCGAGTCTCAACGGATGCAAGGAGCTCACTCATAAGACTAGCCACTTGTTTGGTCAAGTCCCCTTTATTTTTCTCAAAACTACTTTCTTTCTCTCCATACAGTCTCTCTCTCTCTCTGAATAAACTCCTCTCTCTCTCTCTCTCTCTCTCTCTCTCTCTCTCTCTCTTATATCCTAAATCTTTTTCTAATGCGATAATTCTAAGAGCTAACCCTGTGTTACACTTTTTAGTTTTAAAATAATCATCATATAAATTGGCGTGAGTGCGTCGTAGGTCACTCTCGCTTACATCATGCTCTTCCTCACTCTCACTCTTTTCATTACCGAGGTGTGCTTGTGATGTAGCTTCCTCATCGTCGTGAGGTGTACTGGAAGTGCTCACATGGCTAGCCATAAATGCGGTGAAGTTGCATTCATGCGGTGATTCATCTCCAAAATCCACCGACTCAACCTCACTGTAGTCACTAATGGAGGCATTTAAAGCAGCTTTGCCTTTGCCTTAACGTTTCAACCTAGTTGGACGCTCAAAATCCTTATGACCTCTACCGTTACACTCATAACACCCCTCTTTGTCTCTTTTAGAAGTGTCCTTTTTATCTTTATCAAACTTCTTTCCAAAATTGTCTTTCTCAAAATTCTTTTTATCTTTAAAATTGCAATTCCTTTTTAATTTGAGAAATTTCTTGAATTTTTTTTTTGCAAATAGTGCCAAAACATCAAAATCAAAATCAAACGCAGAATCTGACGTTTCTTCCTCTCTCCGTTTAAACGACTCTACTCTAGCTGACTCCTCACCTTATCTAGCCCGGGCTTTAATTGCTATCCCCTTATATTTAGATTTAATCGCTTTAGGAAACATATCAATTTCATACGCCTGGAGGTCTCCTACCAGTTCTTCAATTTAAGAGTGTTCAAATTTCTTAATGAATTTAACACAGTGACTTTAGGGATAAAACACTAAGGTAATGATCTCCAAATATTTTTAACTACTCGTGCATCAGGAATATGTTCACCAAGATTGAAACTAGTATTAACAATATCAGACAAATGTGCATTAAAATTCATCAAAGCATTCAGATCCGAGCATGGTTATTTTTTCAAATTGATTAGTTAAATTTTGCAATTTAGATTCTTTAACTGCATTTGTGCCTTCATGGGTAAGTTGAAGAACATCCCATACTTCCTTTGACATGGTACACATCATGATGCGCCGGAACTCGTCGGGTGTGACGGCCCCAGAAATTGCACTTAACTCACGACATATATATGTGCTCCATTTAAATTCATCCTCAGTCCAGTCTGACAACAATTTAAGATTTATCATATTTTTTACAGTGACGGAGGGAAGAGTCCACCCTCTTTCACACACTAACTAGACACATTGCTTTTAAAGATGACTTCATACGGGCTTTCCAATATGCATAGTTTGTCCCTTCAAAAACTGATAATTTGATTATATAAGTTTTCCATTGAACTTTAGCTTTTTCAAAAATCAAATTTTTCAGAAAATTGATAACCAAAAAATTTTTGTGAAACAATTATACGGTAGAATTGTGTAATTGGCTCTGATACCAATTTGAGAGTGCCTTTACGTTCAATGTCCAAACTTATTTAACTAAACAAATTTTATCACCTATTTTAATTAAAACCCTAAAACATGCATCTAATTGTGATTGACAGTAATATGAATTATCTAGCATGCAAACCAAAACAATCACAAACATATTTGAGGAAAAATCTCTAGTAGAGACAAAACCTTTATATTTCTCTATTGACTGTAAATCTTCAACTTATAATTACATAGTAGAAATACAACGTTTGTGACGACGAATACCCTCAGGTGCAGGTTCGAAGTCTTCAGCAAGAGATCCCGCAAGAGATCCAATGATCAGTAATGGAGACTGAAAGTGCAAGGACCACCAATTTTAAAAATTCTATCTTTTTAATCAAAGTTAATTTCCTAACAAGTGCGAAAAATAGATAATTGTTAAAAAAATTAATTTACCAAAATTAATTTAATTTTCTTTTCTTTAAAAGATGAAAAATTAAATTAAACACAAATATTAATTTCTTAAAACAAATTAAAATTTAACATTACAAAGTGAATTAAAGTAAGCACACACACCCCTTAAAATCACTTAAACAAAATTAATTTAATTATCAAGTTTAAGCAAACTAGGCAAGAATATAAACCAATCAACTTAGTGCCAACTTGAATTAAATTAACTTAAACTAAAACTAGCCAAATAATTAAACATGCACCATATTAAGCAAGATTGC
The DNA here is from genome assembly GCA_949130495.1 of Sambucus nigra. Lineage (NCBI taxonomy): Eukaryota > Viridiplantae > Streptophyta > Magnoliopsida > Dipsacales > Adoxaceae > Sambucus > Sambucus nigra. The sequence goes on from CASBWL010000058.1 coordinate 2,163,899, forward strand.
AAATTAAACCCAATTTATCTTTTTACCATAAGCATGCGTTCTAGGTGATTTTTTCAAAAGATAAAAAGTCACAATCCCACTACGTCAAGATGTACGAGGAAAACCCAAAACGGGAAAAATCTTGGACGGCCCTGCCTAACAAATTCACTAAGTACGATTTTACAATACAAGACAAAAAGACTTACAACACTCGACTCGACTCCTTCCAGCCCTGACGCTTCCTTCTTGTATTCACCTCCGCTTAGAAAATAACCATGGACTCCTCCATAGTCTCGGAATCTACCGATGGGACATGGCTACCATTAACCCTCGCACAGTGCCTTTCACCGTGTGAGTAAGCCGCAGCAAAATAATGAACTTCTTCTTTATGGGATGTAGATGCAAACCCAAATGAACTCTTCAATGGTAGAGTAAAACCCGGTGCCAAGCACTCTCCAAGAAAATATATAACACTAGGAACTTGGATTACACTTAAAAATTGGGTGTGTGTGTTTTTAGTAGATTAACTTATGAATTCTTAAAAACACAAAAACATTGAACTTTTGATGTTGGAAAATTTCTCTCGATTATTTTTCTCAAAGTGTGTTAAAAGTTATCAAAAGTTGTCTAAAAAATGTTAGTTCCCACACATATATGATCTGCCCAAAGTTAGTGGGGAAAAGAAATGGAAAAAGTGGGAAAACTGTCAAAAAAACTGTTCCTGCCAAATCTCGTTCGAACGACCCTTCTAACGATAAGTCAGTGAGAAAATGAAAATCTCGTTAGAAGTTATCATTCGAACGACCTGGGAATCTCGTTCTAAGGAGATCCCAGTTCGTTCGAACGACTTGTTAGAAAATAAAAACTTCATTTTAAGCCCCAAAACGTTTATGTAGAGTTCTAAAATAATATTTTTTGAGTAAAATAAAGTCATTAAAACTATTTAAAACATTTAATAATAAAATACACCCAATTAAATATCCAAGGTCCTAAATTTATATAAGAGAATTCATACCTTTTAAAACCTTGGAAACCATTGTTGTTGATGTAGAAACATGACACTTTGTAACCCCGACAAATTGATATCTTCACTTTGAAATACTGACCGCTACGTCTTCAACTTTACATGACATAGGCTTGAAGGATACTCATTAATACTAACCTATGACTAAAATGTTTTTCTCCAAAATTGAGCCAACACTACATAAGACTCAATTGGAAATTTGTGTCCTTACAGAGACAACCTTCTTCTCCATAAGTGTAACCCCAGAATGAGTAATATGAATAATAGGATTTAAGAATGATTCACATAAATGATTTGGGACTTTGGAGTGAATCAAAAAGGGTTTTAAAGCCTAAAAGATGAAGTCTAAAAGTGCATCAGTAGCGTACTTTTTAAAAGACTTCCAAAACGTAACTCGTAGCAGGTATTTATAGGCTGAATACAAAATTGAGGCGACGCATGTCGTTCGAACGACTCTCCATGTCGTTACTAACGACCATATAAACGACCCTAAAAATACAAAATAGTACGGGCTCATTTGAAGCAGTAAATAAACGAACCTTCGAGCGACCCATCAAACAACATTGCATGTCGATAGAAGTTGTCATTTGAACAACTTATCAATGCCGTTTAATGTCAAATATCCCAAATAAATACATGAATATTAATAACTCTAATTAAACATTTGACCTTTTAGCGTAGTGGAGTTAGTGGGATAGTGGAGACCTATTGAAGATGCACAACGCATGATGCCAATGATGGGTGCGTGTTGATGATGCGTGATGCTAAGGATTTGGATGATGGGCTTCAAGGTTTAATGTGTGAAGACGTGTCGAAATGTAACGGTATATGACATACAAACTATGATCTAGGATAACACATAAATTCCTAGATTCTGGACGGACATTTATAAAACTTGTCCTTACAGATGTGATAGTTGTTTGGATTTGTTGATTTAAAGATACTTGTTTTGATGAATAAAGTTGATATTAGGTTTGTGGTTAGATGAATTGACTTATAACACAGATGACATGTCATTTATCATTACATTTTTCTTTGAGCATAGAGTACTAAAACATTTTATCCTATTTTTTTTACTAATAGGGATAGTTATGAACCATCCTAAATTTTGTTTACTGCGTCTGAGGACTATTTGAGATGGATAAATGGTCCATCTTCTTTGAGCGTGAGTGGGAAATTTGTCTTGGGAATAGATTTTGGGAAGGTTTTACCTTCCCTAACGCCAAATGTACATTATATATAAATTGGAATTTAAATGGTAAAATCAATCCTTAATGTAAAAACATCAACAAGCTTCGAAATCTGGGTAGATATAAGATGTTCATTTCTTTGATCAGAATGTTCCTCTTAGGGGTGATAGACTGAGTTGGGAGTGTTGAGACTCCTTTTAGGATGGACCTAAGACCTGACGCTAGGTGTTGGAGGTCCGTTTTGAGGGTTGTCATTAAACGTCGGAGGTACACTGTGCGAGTGAGACATAACTGCTCATGGGCTCTATTTGGATGAGAAAAAAAAAATCATTCCTATAGAAGATGCCAATTGTATATGATAAAATCATACTTAGATTATCTCTAAGGAATTTGAGGATTTGTGATATCAATTATTTAAGGGATTCGCAAATTTTAAATTTTAAACTTATATAATTAGAGTCAATATTTAATCCAAATTAATTAAACCATAATCATACATCTATGTGGGTAAATCAAACATGCAGTCACAAATTAATGAACAAACAAATTTCGGGAAAAAACCCTTTTCGGGTTAAACCTTTTATTTCACTATATAACGTAAATCGCAACTTACAAGTTACATAAAGAAATCTGCAATAAATTTCCCACAGAAAATCCATATAAACCGCAGCCTAGCACCAGTAAAGATTACCTCCAGAACATTAAGAATCGTAGCTCCTCCTCAGCAGTGAATACCCTCGAGTATCCCTAGTGACCGCAGTCGTCAGCAAATAGCCCCCTCAAAAACTATCAATCAAGCATTAGAACATCTTCTTTACAAGAAAAACTTCGACAATAAGTGTTTTAGGTTCCAAACGATTCACAAACATATATGGGATCTTTTTTGTTAATCAAAAACAAAGTTTTATAACTTAAAAGTGAAGACTAAAATTCTGCAGATTTGTAATTTTCGTTTGGCAAAAGTTTTAATGAAAAAAATCTTCTAAAACAGGCATTTATAGCAAAAAAAATTCTTGAGGCGACGTAGGTCATTCGAATGACGTTGCCCTGTCATTTGAATGACATTCGATGTCGTTTGAATGACTCTAAAACTGACCTTAAAAAATACAAAACTATGTAGGGTTGTTTGAAGCACAAAAGGAACGACCTATCTCGTGACCTATCAAACAACATGTGATGTCATTCGAAGGGGTCGTTTGAATGACTTGTTAATGTCGTTTGAACGACATTGCTTTGTCATTTGAACAACATAAGCGAAAAATACGATTTAAAAAAGCTCACCTACAGGTCTTCCACAAATTATTTTGACTTAGAAAATGCCTCATTTTGACATAAAACAGTTTCGAAAAATATCCCAATACTATCGTAAACCAAATTCGAAACTTAAACACACTCCTTATCAAAATCAATCTCATAGATGTCCGTTGTTGAAAAAACTTGATATTAGGATTCGTCGTCTTTAACAAATGACTGTGAACTTCTCTCGATGATTGTAGCGGTATACGACATACTCAATGTAAAAACATGACTATGGAAATTATGTCCTTATAAATCTCCCCCTATGTCTATGCCGGTACAAAATAAAAACATCCAAATTATCAATCAAATGCCTATACAAATCTAATACCCTCCCATGAATCCAAAAGTGTAAAGATACTAAAAATGTAAGTCTTAAGAAATATTTAACTTTAAATTTCTTCAAATCAAATCTCTTTGCTTTCCATGCTCTTCTTTTTATGTGCTTTCCAATGATCATTAAAGTCCTACACACAATAAACAAAAAAAAAATACCTTCGTGACGTATTGAGTTTGAAATGAGATAGCATAAATCAAATAGCGTAAATGAATTAAAGTAAATCAATTCAAATCTCCCCCATAATTCAAACTCTACCATAATTCATAATTCGTTCTCCCCCTTTTTATTTGTACGAAGTAGACAAGGAAATGAATAAACAAATATAAATATGGAGTGTTACAAGAAGCATATCAAATATATGTCAATTACTCTAATGCAAGGATATACTCAAAATGATTCACAATCTCTTTTTGATTTTTCAAAATTTTTCAAGCGAAGATAATTTACAAAAAAAACACACACACCATGAGTTTACACTAAGATAACCAAATCGTGGAAACAGAATGAATGCGTGTGAAGATATTAGATAGGAAATTCAACTCAAGCATATATAGCATATGTGAACGATGAACATGGATACTCCTAACGAATGAACTCAAAATCGTCCTTAGGTGTAAAAACGTTGAATTTACATGACATCGACTCAATTTAATTAACCCATCAAAGTCTAAAATGATTTCAATACCAATAACATCTAAAACTATGTTATGCTTTTTCAAGATTTTATTAGGACGTGCAAACCCGTAGATTTATTTCCAAAAAAACTCCCTCATGTAAAATAATGATCATATTTTTCTATTCAATTCTTTCCTTTTGAATGATCATATCAAACAAAACTATTTTGGCCTTGGCTACTTTTTACAATGCCACACTTTTTTGGCTCTTTCAAACGTTGGCTTTCACACAAAGGTTATTTGCTCCTTTCGTAGCCCTTTCCCGTGTACACTCATAATTTTTTTTCATATTAAATAAATTCCTCACGGACTACTTTCATTATCAAGTTTTATCGCATTTGGTTCGTTTTAAAGACAGGATTGAAATGAAAACACTTCGACCAATATGTGATATACAAATACAATAATCAAATAAATCCTTGCACATGTGCATTAAAGGAAATCATGAGACAAACATGTAGAAAGTAATCTCAAATCTCGTCTTAATGACTCCAAACATTATAAAGCACATGAATGAAATGATGTATCGTCTCAAAAGACTATCAAATAGTCACATGAATATAGAATGATGTTGTCACTTGGTCATCCTAAATGTCCATCCATAAACTGTGTAAAACGAAATAAAAAAAATCTTTTTGCGTTTTTTAAAAAAAAATATGAAAATAAAATCTTTTTGGCTTTTTTAATTTTTTTCTCAAAAAAGTAGAAAATCTTTTTTTATTTTTCCAAAATTTTTCAAAAATAAAAATATTATTGGATTTTTCAAAAAATATATCAAGATGGAAAAAATAAGTACAAAAGTGGTACACACTAGCAATAGGCATATGATATCATCATGAATCATCCTATGCTAGAAAACAAGTTAAACCTCAACCATTAGGTGCAGAGGTATCTTCTGAAGGTGGTGACATGATATTAAAAACATCCATCAAATCATGTGAAGTTTTAACTAAATACTAAACTTGCTCTCTAAAGTGGTCAAAGTTTTCCATGTGATGTTCAGGAACATGCAAAGTATCATGTGTGGGTGTGCGCATGGGAACACATGTAGTAGCATAACGAGGTAAAAACCTATGAGACACACTACCCAACTTAACGCAAAATTCCCTAAGGTGTTCTCTTTTCTTTCCATATGAACAAACATAAACGGGTTTAAGAACACCTCTCTCAAAATGATTAGGGCGCGCTCTCCTATGAGGAAACGGACGCCTAGGTGGGTTGGGTCGAAAGCCATATGGATCTATCACAAACTCGGGAAGCAGCTCGGGTGAAATATGGGAAAAAGGCGCACCGTCATAACCTATTACTAATCTCTCAACATCACCTAAGGTGGGACCTAGGAGCATCTTTCCAACCTTCTTATATGTGTCCTCTGTAGTAACCTTGACCTCCTGGTCACGTTCGAGATCTCTCTCGAGGTGGGACATATGGGATTCAAGCTCACTCTTTTCCCGACCTAAGACGATCAACCACTCACTTAAAGAAACCTTCACCTTCTCGAGTTGACTCGCCGACGCCTCATATTCCCTTAAAACTTCTATCTCTATTTCCAAATCTAACACCTTAAGACCTAACTCCTTATTCAACTTCTTTGTCATCAAGGTCTCGACGTATAAATATCTAAATGTTTTCTGGAGATCGATTTCACCCTCACTTTCAATCTCACTCTCAGACTCACTAGAAACACTCAAATTATTATCGGGGCTCTCACGTATACAAGTGTCCTCATCGTCATAGGACAAACTAAATGTGCTCACGTGACTAGCCATAAAGGCAACACACGTACCATGTGATGATTCATCCCCAAAATCATTCACCTTGACGTCACTATCGCTTATAGTGGCTGGAATAACAATTTTCTTGCCCTTTCTCTTTAGCATAGTGAGACATTCAAACGATTTGTGCCCTTTGCCCTCACACTCATAACATATCGCCTCTTCCTCTTTCTCACCGCTTTCTTTGGCCTCTTCTTTGATTTTTTTCTGAAACATCTTTTTATTGGAAGAATTTTCTTTGGAAAATTTGAGAAACTTTTTAAATTTTTTAGCAAACATGGCCAGATTATCAAAATTAAACTCTCCCTCGTACTCTAACTCTAACTCGGACTCACAAACTCTCTTTTTCTTCTTCTTCTTAGACATTTCCCTAAATTTTCTAGATTGTGCCCTAAGTGCAATCCCTCTATCCTTAGGATTAACGATTTTAGGAAACATACCGATCTCATAAGTTAGAAGGTCTCCTAAGCGTTCTTCTAAACTAAGTGTATCCAATATCCCTAAAGAATTTAAAACAATGACCTTATGAATAAAACAGGATAAGAGTGACCTCAAAATCTTTTTAACAACTCTCGGCTCCTCAATTTTCTCACCCAAATTAAAGCTCGTATTGACTACGTCGGATAACCGAGCATAAAACTCATCAAAACACTCGAACTCTGACATGATGATAGTTTCAAACTGGGTGGTCAAATCTTGAAATTTCGATGCCTTAACCGCATTGGTACCCTCATGTGTCAATTGGAGTATATCCCATGCCTTTTTAGACATGGTGCACGTCATAATACGACATAAATCGTCAGCGGTGATGGCTCGAGAAATAACGCTAAGACCACGAGAGTTATAGGTACTCCATTTATAATCATCCTCAGTCTATTCAGACATAGGTTTGCGATTGGTGACATTTTCAACGATGACAGTAGGAGGAATCCACCCTCTTTCACAAACATGCCAAACGCATTCATCGATAGCCTTTAAATAAGATCTCATGCGGGCTTTCTAATAGGCATAATTCGTGCCATCAAAGGCGGGCATCCGATTATATAATTTATCCATAAAAAATCTCAAATTTTTACAAAATCAATTTTTAAAAAATTGATATCAGGAAAAAATTGTGGAACAAGTTACACGTCATAATTGTGTAATTTGCTCTGATAGAAATTTGAGGATGCGTGATATCAATTATTTATGGGATTCGCAAATTTACAATTTTAAACTTATTTAATTAGAGTCAATCTTCAATACAAATTAATTAAACCCTAGTCATGCATTTATGTGGGTAAATCAAACACGCAGTCACAAATTAAGGGACAAACAAATTTTAGGAAAAAAATCCTTTCGGGTAAAACCTTTTATTTCACTATATAACGTAAATCGCAACGTACAAATTACATAAGAAATCTGTAATGAATTTTTCGTAAAAAATCTACATAGACCGCAGCCTAGCACTAACAAAGATTCCCTCGAGAAGAACTGCAGCTCCTCCTCAGTAGTGAATACCCTCGAGTATCCCCAATGACCGCAGTCGACAACTAATATCCCCTCAAGAACTATCAATCCAGCAGTAGAGAAATATTCTTTAGAAGAGAAACTTCGACAAGTGGTGTTTTGGGTTCCAAACGATTCACAAACATATATGGGATCTTTTGTGTGAATCAAAAACAAACTTTTGTGCCCTAAAAGTGAAGACTAAAATTCTGCAAATTTTCAGTTTTTGTTTGGCAAAAGTCTTAATGAAAAAATCTTCCAAAAAAGGTATTTATAGTAAAATAAAATTCTTAAGGCATCGCAGGTCGTTCGAACGACGTTGACCTGTCGTTTGAACAACTCTAAAAACGACCTTAAAAAATGCAAAATAGTGTTGGGTCATTTGAAACAAAAAAGGAATGACTTATCTCGCGACTTGTCAAACGACATGTGACGTTGTTCAAAGGGGTCATTTGAACGACTTGTCAATGTCGTTTGAACAACATTGCTTTGTCGTTTGAACGAAAGAAGCGAAAAATAGTATTTGAAAAAGCTCGCCTACAGGTCTTCTAAAAATGATTTTGACTTAGAAAAATGCCTCATTTTGATATAAAACAGTTTCAGAAAATATCCCAATACTATCGTAAACCAAATTCAAAACTTAAACACATTCCTTACCAAAATCAATCTCGTAGATATACGTTGTTGAAGAAACTTGATATTCAGATCCGTCATCTTGAACAAATGATCGTGAACTTCTCTCGACGGTTGTAGCAGTATACGACATAATCAATGTAAAAACAGGACTATGAAAATTATGTCCTTACAAAAATAAATTGGAATAATAAATAAAAATCACACAACACAAGGTATACTTGATTCGATAATGTGACCACATCTATGGGGTATTTATCTTTCTTTATATTTATTCAATCGCAATAACATGAATTATATGCCCCTTTTCCAAGGGGTGAGGGTTACATGTATAGGGAACACAAAAGGAATGAGTCATGTAGAACTTTGGGACCTCTTGATGCAATTGCGATGTGATCGAACAAATCCAAGCACGAGATACTCGCTGTTTCAATCCCCTTTCATTTTGATCTTCAAGCTATGATCCTCCATCTGAGCTGCAGGACATGTGTCAGCTATTCTGATTAGGTCGAATACTTCAGATAATTCCCTCACACCCACAAAAGTACAATAATTACAAAACACAACACACACATACGATGCACAAAGTACAAACACACTCATAATCATCCCCACAACAACTACAAAACTTAACATACGTACGTACGCACACCCACACAGACTCACCTACATAGATACAACATATGGCAGTTATTTTTTTATACAAATAACTCCCACACCAGAAATTCTCTCTAAACCTCTCAACACATATAATTATAAAGATGGATTCATTGAGGCGTGAGAAACCTATTGCCAAGTTACGGTACCATCAGGTCGTGATCTTCATCAAACTTTTCTTTTTCACTTCAGCCACCTCTCACCTATATTTTTCCCTCCGAATATCCGCCCACTATTTGAGGCAAATTGTTGTTATCATAGTAAAACCATAATTAGGGTTGCATGGAAACCTCTACTTCCATCCCTACTAGCCTTCCAAAACCTCTTGATCCTCCTAATTCTCTTAACAAATCATCTAGAAATGTAGTTAAAGGGCATGTTAATGCTGAAGACATTCCTTTGTTACCAATATCTTCACATAAAGGTGAGCTTGTAATACATTTTTCTCAAGAAGATATTCAGAAACTTGTTGAACCTTTCAACTACTGCATTATTGGGAAGTTCTCCCATGGAAGACTTGCTCTTGAAGATATAAGGAAAACCTTCCATCCAATGAGTTTAAAAGGAGCATTTCAAATAGGATCGATCGATCATAAGCATATATTAATAAAATTATTCATAGAAGAAGATTTTACTCGTTTATGGACAAGAAGTCAGTGGTATTTTGGAAAATTCCCAATGAGATGCTTTAAATGGAATCCATAATTTAGACCAGACATTGAAAGTCCTATAACCCCGATTTGGATCACTCTTTTAGGCCTACCAATACATTTTTTCTCAAAGTCCTCCCTTTACTCCATTGCTCAAGTGGTTGGAAATCCACTAAAACTTGACGCATATACAATGTCTTGTAATAAACCAAGTATACAAAGGGTCTGTGTCGAATTAGATCTTCTGAATAATAGACCTGAAAGACTTTGGATTGGATGTGATGAAAACTGTTTTTGGCAAAAAATTGACTATGAAATCATCCCTCCATATTACACTAACTGCTTAAATCTTGGCCACGAGAACTCCAAATGTGTATTCAATATACAAAAGCCAATTCAAAACCATCCTAGATGGTTGGAAAAAAAGACCCCGATCAGAAAACATTACCCAATATACTGCCAAAGAAACCTTACCATCAACAAATAACCCAAAACCCTACCTCTAATTTCCCAAATGAACACTTCCACACCCAAAGATCATCCCAAAATCATTGTCCTAGCCATTTCTTCTAATGAACATAACCATTTGAACCATGTTTCATTTGATAAAAACCAATAATAAAACTTTTCAAAGCAAAATTCTCAGTAAAATCCTCAATCCACACTAAAAAAATGCCTCAATCTCTACTCAGGTTCCCCAAAACATTCCAACTCTAAACTGTCAATTACCTCCATCATCCCCCTAAAGCAAACTTCACTCTTCAAGAAAATAATTCCAATCAGTTCCCAAAGTCAACCTCAACAACTCTTTTCGAATCTATGCCATCACCTTATCACTCAATTGATATATCACCAATTTTTTTTAATTAAATCCAGAACTTTATCAATAGGATTCAAGATGATGAAGTTGATAATCATTTAATCGAAGTGATGGATGTTCTAAGCTTTTCTCCTAAAGGTAAGGACTACCCAACTCTAGCTAAAAATTCCTTATATGATCATCTTATCTGGTCTGACAAAGAAGCAATGGACACTGGGCAACATCCTCTCTTTATATAGGAATTAATCCTATTTCCAAAATATCTCAATAAAGATAGAAGTTGATTCAAACTATAAAAAGAACAGGAATCCCTCCAAAAGCAGATCTGGAGATACCATGTTTAGGAGAGTCACTAGATCTTCTGCAAATGTATCTTTAAATAGCTTTCCTAAGCTCCATAAATGATAAATTTTCTTTTGTGGAATATTAAAGGGTTATCACATAAGCCCTCTTAAAGAATAATAAAAAAGCTTTGAAAGATGTACAACCTGCCTTTCATTACCCTTCTTGGACCTAAAGCCAAAAAAATGGTTATTGAAGATTTCAAAAGAATTAATTGTTTTGATGGAAGTGTCTTAAATTCAAATAATAGAATTTTATTTTGTTGGCGATTTGGAGTTGAATGTGAGTTAATCCAAGAAGATGATCAAGCAATGTTATTGAAGATTCACCACTCTCATTTTCTAACTGAAGTGTTTGTATCTTTAGTTTATGCCAAGTGTTCTAGACAAGAAAGATTATCCCTCTGGGACACTTTAAAGAGTCATACAAGTATTACTCAAGGTGCTCCATGGCTTCTTTCTGGTGATTTTAATGTTGTCTGTAGTTCAACAGATAAAAAGGGAGGCAACTTTATAGACAACCAGGTAGTAACAAACTTCAATGACTTCACTGCTCAAGCATGTCTCATGGAAGTAAGATTTTCTGGAACTAAGTATACTTGGCATGAATTTAGGGACCAAGGTAAGATCTGGTCCAGACTTGATAGAGGTTTAGTTTATCTTGAATGGAACTTAAACTTCCCTAATTTATCCCTAAAACACCTTAATAAGTCTTGTTTATAATATTCCCCCCTTTTATTATTTATTAAAACTCAACTAGATTATGTCCCTAAACCTTTCAAATTATTAAGTTATTGGTCTTCTGCTCCAATTTTCTAGGACGTGGTTCTAAAGTCTTGGTCCCAACTTATGGAGGGAAATCCTTTCAAATGTTTCTCTCAAAATCTCAAAATATTACAAACTGATCTAATAGTCTAGAATAAAATGTCTTTTAAGAATATTTTTTACCTGGTCCAATCTTTAGAGAGTGAAGTGAATGCTCTGGAAATTCTTTAGGAGGATGATCCCTCTGATCTTAATAGAGAAAATATGTCTTTGGCCAAAAGTAAGTTTCTTGGTGCCCTTAAAAATGAAGAAGATTATTGGAGGCAAAAATTGAGAGGGAAATGGCTTCTTGAAGGAGATTCAAACACACATTTTTTTGATGCTGTTGTGAGAGCTAAGAACACCTCTTTGATGATTCATAGGATCAAAAACAAAAATGGTGATTGTGTTGAAGATATTGACTAAATAAAAGAAGTTCTTAACAACTTCTTTCAGGAGAGTATGTTAGCAGACTCAATAAAAGGAGAAGATATGATTCTTGACTATATTCAATAAAAAATTACTCCTATTCAGTCTCAAGTTCTTGATGACTTTCCTTTAGAGGATGAAATTTGACAAGCAATTAAAGATTTTAATGCAAATAGAATCTCAGGTCCAGATGATTTTAATGCCTTCTTATATCAATCAAATTAGGATATCATCAAATTTGATATAATTAAAGTTGTCCACTACCTTTTCACTGGAGGGGATTGCCTACAACTTGGACAAGTACAAACATTGTGTCAATCCCAAAGATTAAAGCTTCAAAGTCTTGCTTAGACTTTAAGCCTATAAGGCTATGCATTTTTAGTTGTAAAATTATTTCAAAAATCCTTGCATCTAGACCTTCTCAAATTCTTCTTGATATTACAGGCAAATCTCAAGCAGGCTTTATTAAAGGGGGGAAAATATCGAGAATATTCTTCTAGCTCAAGAATAATAATTTGTATAAAGGCTCATGGTGGGAATGTGGTTATCAAATTAGACCTATCCAAGGCTTATGATAATGTCTCATGGATTTTTCTTATTATGTCTCTTAGAAAATTTGGTTTCTCAAAAACTTGGATATATATAGTTTGGAGATACATCTCAAATAACTGGTTCTCTACTATAGTTAATGTCCAGCCCTCTGGATTCTTCAAATCTCACAATGGTTTACAATAAGGAGACCCTTTTCTCCCCTGATTTATTTGTCCTCATTACTGACACCTTAAATCAAGGCATTCATAATCTTATTCTCTCTGGTAAACTCAAATCTTATTCTCTTCCTAGACATTACCCTGCTATTTCTAACTTGAGTTTTATTGATGATTTTATAATTTTCTATAATGGAAATTCTTCCTCTTTAAAAAATCTTTAAGACTTCTTGAAAAACTTTGAAAAATCATCAGGTCAGCTTATAAACTGCTCAAAGAGGAGTTTTGCAGTCCACTTTTCAATGCATAGAAGAAGGATATCCAAAATTATAGCTCTAACATCCTTTAAATTGAAGTCCATTCCTCTAAAATATTTGGGATGCCGCATTTTCTATGGAAGGAACAAAAGCATTTATTACTCAGATTTGATCCAGAAAATCAGGTCCAAGCTTGAAGGATGGAAATCAAAGTTCTTATCTATTGCAAGGAGGAAGACTCTTATTAAATAAGTGCTAGAATTTAATCCTCTCCATACTATAACAGCTCATAACCCCCCCAAAAAGATTCTATCCACAATTCAAAATATTTTCAATAATTTTGTTTAGCGTTATTTTAAAGAGTTTGGCTCAAAGCTTCATTGGTTAAAAGGGGAAACTCTTTATTTTCCAGTTCAAGAAGGGGGCTTGGGCTTCAAGTCTATGGAAGATATTTGTAAGATATTCAACATGAAATTTTGGTGGCTTCTTAGATTTTCTTCTTCTTTATGGTCTGAATTCTTCTTTTTAAAATATAAAGACAGCTCGTCTAAGAGTGGTCCAAATGCTCTGTAACACCCCGTATTTTTTAGGATCAATAATTTATTTAATTTGGAGAATTAGAATTTAAACTAAATTGATGATTTGAAGAAACTATTTAATTTAGAGAATTTGTTTAAATTGGAAAATTCAATTTACTTGGAAAATTGAGATTTAAATTAATCCGGATTATTTCTTTTAAGAATACATGTATCGTAATTTGAGGTTGAAATTTGAGATTTTAGTTAAGTAACTAGGATGATGATTCTGAGTGTACGTTTGAGTCCGTAAGGGTCGAGATAGTCAAAATAGAGTACCCGGGGGTAGTAATTGGGTCTCGGGGTGTTTTTTGGCATAATCGGACCCACACGGGAGTGATTGGGCCAATTTAATAAAGCTCAAAAGCCTAAAAACGGGATTGGCATAATAAAATCAAAATGTGAGAGGGTATGACAGCCAAAATTCATTTTAGAAAAACCCTAGTTGTAGAGGAGAAAAGAGAGATCAAGTGGGAGAGCTTTTAGGAGTCAAGTCAAGAAGAGATTGGTGTGTTCTTCGTCAAAATATCCATCCACATCAAAGGATCAGACTCTACGAAACTAACTTGCTTTCATTTAAATTGTAGTATTGCGATTTATATCATGGTGGATGTAAACCATATTCACTTTGGGATGAGTTATTAGAGTAAAATTCATTTTTTGGAGGGTATCACATGTTAAATCTGGGTTTTGGGGATTTAAGCATTAAGGGTGAAATTTTTATTTAATTGATGTGAGAATAATATCATATGAGGATAGAATATGATTTTGAATTCGAATTATTGAATCGAATAGAGAATTGTTATTTAAGGGGTATTAATAAAACCCAATTTATAAACCCTAGAATTTTAATGAAAATCACTAAGGATTAATGTCATATATTAGTTTTTGAACATGTCTATAGATGAAATAAATATGTGAGATAAAGTAATCGAGGTCTGGATTGAAGTTGGAAAGCTTCGGAGCTTAAAAATGGCGGAACAAGCACTCGGGGAAGATGACTGATATTTGGTCGATCGATCAATCCACCCAATTCGTCGATCAATCGTCCCCTTAAGTTATTGTAAAATATGAGATTGTAGATCTTTTCGTTACGGTCGTGTGGGTGCTGACCTCGTATTTTTTTTTTTTTTTTTTGATTTGATATGATTTTTCTACGATAGGGTGCGTGAGAGGGACACCTTTAGGAAGAAATAAATTCGGATTATTTGGAGATGTTCGTAGATGAGTGAAGGACTTTGGAAAAATATAAAGGAGCATTATTTTATCCTTAGATTAGATAGGGATGAATCCGGGGTATGGATTTAGGATTATTTATAATGAACGTCACTAGATAATATACGTCGAAAATATATGAGCGTATTCGAATGGGAATTTTGGATGAATTTAGCGTACGAGCTGGTATCTTAAGGTGGAATTTAATTGATAGAAATTTAAAAGAACTTAATACTTAGAGTCTTATGGGATGAATATTAAGGACTATTAAATTTAATAAGGGTGTCAAACTTATTAACCGAATCTGGTGAAATGAATTCTAAAAGATTAAAATACGAACCAATAAAGGGAGTCCGGGCATTTTGATTGAGTGACACCACTTGGATAAAAAATAGTTGAGGTGATAGTAATTAAATTGAGGGTCGGGGTCTTGACTTTGATATTTCTCAGGCTAGTGCTACGGGAGTTAGGCACAGATTAGCCGGTTTAATTTATTATAGAGATATATAATAAATTATTGAATAATGAATTTAATGAGAGGTGTTAACCTTAATAGTGGATTTTTGTGTAACAAATTCTAAAGTGTGAAGATACGGACCACATGAGTGAGTCGGAGTATTGTAGTTGGGTGACACTACTTTAATAAATTAATGAGTGTGAAATTGATTAGATTAATCGGTGTAATTTGAAATGTAACGGATTCTGGGGATGAGCAAACCTATGACTTAGATCAGTAGGATATGAGTGAATTACTTACTGCAATATTTTAAAGGATAATTGGCACACTTCGAGTAGTGAGGGATACTCGGGAATATACGACGAGACGTATAATTGAAATTAAATAATACGTAGGATATTCGGGAGATATATATGCTATGTATGGAATATATGATATAAGTTGTGTGTACACCTATACTGATTTGTATGATTTATTATGTGTATGACATACCTACCATACTTGCTATCACGGGAGGTTGTAGGAAGAGGATAATCTTATCTTGTGTGCCTTCGGGGGGATTTAGATTTGGTACCTCAAGAACATAGGACTGTGAAGACTTATTTGTGAGTTGATAAGTCAGTTGACTATGGGAGCGTAGGTATGTGCATGACCATAGGTATGTGAATTATGTTCGCCTCCAATTTGTGTGATTTGTATTGATACGGTTCCAGAGTGATTCGAAATCCGTAGTCCTTTATACAGTGCATGATGTATCGTGACTTCATAGCAGAGTATACATGCACCGCAGGTCCCAACCAAGGGGTGCTATATTGTATATATATAATTAGTAAGATAAATATATATACTTATGATTTATTCTACTACGTGTATTTAACATAGTATACTCGCACTGCAATTCAGCATAGGGGTGCAGTGTTAGTATATATATAATAAAATGATATATGTATACATGTGATTTTATTCAACTGTGTAGATTTAGTAGAAGAGAAAGATAGTGACAATTAAAATAACTATATTATTGGGAGAAGTACACATATACTGAGAAATTTATAATGGGATAAAAGTCATGGAAATTCCATAACATATTGTATGGGTAATACGGGTGGTTACAATGAGTTAGTATGTAGAAGGAGACTTGTTATGGATAGTTAAGTGGGGTAGCTTTACTATAAATGGTAGAAAACAAGTGTGTACATTAGATGAGGGGTGAGCTATATCTCAAGAGAGTGCGACACTAGCTTAAATATGAAAAGTGTGCATGCATATTTAATTATTACAATTTAATTGCTTGCTAAATATTTTTAAAATGTTTTACTTGGGCTCTAACCCGTGTCAAAATCTTTTCCAAAATATTTTAGGTGTCTTGCCATAGGGACGTCCAGTTTGAGGATTCTATCCAGGGACGCGTAGCTGCAGCTCATGTGGAAGTTACAGGACTTTTTCTCTCATTTATTCCTAGTGTAGGAACTTTTCAGTACTCATTTGGGCATATCTCCCTCAGATTTCGTATTTAGTTTACTTATCAAACTTTGTGTATCCAGGTTATTGTTTCAGTTACTGTTATATTTTACTATTGAACCATTAGTTGATTCGTTTATCTTAATTTATGTTATTCATTTGTGTGGGATTCAGTTATTAGTTGTGTTAATGGTTTTATTATTATTATTATTATTTATTTTCCTCCTGTTGTCAATTAATGAAAGATAAAATTTGGTACCAGTCTAATTAAATTACTAGGTGGTTAGTAACTTTAAAACGTTTTCAACAGTGATGCTAAGAATGAGCCATATGAGACCAATGTTTTATTTTGATCACGGGCTGGCCACCCGGTATTTTAGTAGGCAGAGTGTCACAGATGGTATCAGAGCATCAGGTTCTAGAGTCCTTAGGATCTGTGCGGCTTTTTATGTTTTAGCATAGCGTTCTTTGCTATAGAGCCTTATTATAGGATTATTGTATTCCTTCACGCATGCGACTTACGTTCTCCTGCTATTAAGTATAGTGGATGCGATTCATATAGGAGTTCGGTTGGGCTTCGTACACTGAACAAATTCGGGATGACCAACTAGGGCCGTTAGAAGGACTGTAGGAGGGGAGGCTTAGCAGAAGGCATGGAATATTCGGGAAATGGTGATCGCGATAGAAGTCACCATAATTATTATTTACGACAGACGACATTAGGATAAACACTAGGGTGCATTAGTTTCCCTAAACACCTTCGTATAAAGTGGTCGTGCATATTCAGACTCAGCCAATGTAGTCGGTAAAGGGAAGGAGTCGGGGGAACTCCTTTGAAGAGCCATCCGTGAGGATTTGGGAAAGAGGGGGAGTGTAACTGGTTAATAGAAAGAGATAACCCAAAGGTAATTGAGTAGGGTGGAGTGCAGTGACACCCTGAATTAAATTTTAGACAAAATCTTGGCTCATAGGAGCGACGTAGTAGTGGTGGGAGCCGGTTACCACAACCATGTAGAGATACCATGAACAACGAGGAAATTGGGGTGCGATTTAACCGCAAATCCCTTCATCAGTTATTTAAATAGAGGGGTGAAGAGAATTCAGTCCTACTTCAGAAGGGTCGGACATGAAGGAGAGTTGACTTTTTTAGCAAACTTTGTGCCCAATGAGGTGGATACGAAGAATAAAAAAAGGGTCCGTAAGTTAAAAATGGACTCGTGGTGAAAATACACAAGAGGATAGGGAAAATTCGGCTAGAACGACGGGTGTTATTGTAGATTTGCATGTGAAATGGGTTTAGTAGAGGTATAATAAATACAATTATAGTGTGTGGTTATTAACCATTGAGTAGATGGACTCTCTTTAGATCCATCCGTAGGGGAGCAGGTATGAACACTGAGAGGACATATATATCTTATAAGGCTATCTCATTTTGAGAGGTAATAAAAGGTATGGTTCTATCCTAAGTACGGACTGTTAAGCGACGGTGAGCGGTTATAACAAGTCTATCATGTTCGCTGTTCCGCGGTAGGATGGGTATTTTTATGATGTCTCACTTAAAAGAGGGCCGAGCTCACGACGATAGTTTTATAAAGTAGACTTTAGAGAGTACATAGGTTTAGTTATATTGGATCCCAATGCATAGGGACTTTTACTAATGTGATTCAGGGTATATCGAGTTCACTGTTGAGTGGAGAGATTTAACTCATTATTGTGTAAGTGCTGAGAACTTAGTGATAGTGAGAGCATAGTATCGTGTGACGCCCATAGAGACATGGGCATATATGATTTGATTTATGTGTTGGGAGACAAAATTTATGATATCTTGGTTATGTGCTTGGGATGCACGAATTTTGATGATCGACAATGCTAGGGGATAGTGCATTGGGGAAAGTTCTTTTGAACTTCGTTACGGGAGGTTACACATATGGATCGTAATAAACGTTGGGAATAACGAGATGTTATTGGATGCTAGTGCATCGGTTTTAAATGTTAAATTATTAAATGAGTAGAGGAAACACTTTAAGCTGAGAGTTAATACGATATATGGCCAGTGGAGCTAGGTAGTGCTACAAGGGATGCACTGAGAAATTTTTTGCACCACAAGTTGATGGGTGGGGCAGGGTCGAGAAGGACTTAATTTGCAAATTAGGGTAATCGAGAATACTCGTATGATATAGCCACACCGAGAGTGCGGAGCTGAGCTCGAGATAAATATATTACGTACGAGACATTACTAATAATTATACTGAAATGTTTGGGCTATAGTATATAGTATGGTGAGACTTTGTGTTCGCTGGTCCGAGATATGATTTACATGTGCTAGTTATCACCTGAAAGAGGGTTTTTAGTATATATATATTCGTGTATATATGTTATCGTGTGTTTCATAATAGACTTATGAGGAAGTGTTAGTATTATCATATTTGATCCCGGGGAATAGGGACGTTTACCGATGGGGTTCAGAGTGGATATATTTAGTAATGAGCGAGAATATATAGCTTTTGATTGACTTGTGCTAAGAAACTAGTGATAGTAAGGGGCTCCATATTGTATGATATCTTTGGTAACATGAAAATGGTCGAGTATACTTTTATGTCAGGAGACGAGATTTGTGGGTAGGTGTTATGGAATGAGGGCCAAACGGATCTCATCGACTGACAATGCTAGGTATTAGTGTATCGGGTATGTTCCTTGTTTAGATTTTGCTTTGCGAGATATCCCACGCATGAAACTTAGCGCAACGTTGGAAGTGGGGAGATATTTGGTCACTAGCACATAGTTTTGGTACCTTGGCTATTATGCATTCAAGTAGTTATAACTATAAGTTGAAAGTTGTATTACGATTTAAGACTAGTGGAGCCGGATAACCTTTGTGCAGTTATGCACGGGTATAGGGTGTATGGGCGCCCTGGACAATTAATGTAATTTTAATAAAATTCGTGATTAAAAGGGGTAGAAATGCATATAGCGATCTTAGAGACATGTGAGTAAGGAAGTATTCGAGGCTTGGAGTACTAGACTAATCTTAATTTCGAGGACAAAATTCCTTTTTAAGGGTGGAAATATGTAACACCCCGTATTTTTTAGGATAAATAATTTATTTAATTTGGAGAATTAGAATTTAAACTAAATTGATGATTTGGAGAAACTATTTAATTTGGAGAATTTATTTAAATTGGAAGATTCAATTTATTTGGAGAATTGAGATTTAAATTAATTCGGGTTATTTCTTTTAAGAATACATGTGTCGTAATTGAGGTTGAAATTTGATATTTTAGTTAAGTAACTTGGATGATGATTCTGAGTGTACAGTTGAGTACGAAAGGGTCGAGTTAGTCAAAATAGAGTACCCGGGGATAGTAATTGGGTCTCTAAACATTTTTAGGCATAATCGGACCCACACAGGAGTGTTTGGGCCAATTTAATAAAGCCCAGAAGCCTAAAAACGGGATTGGCATAATAAAATCAAAATGTGAGAGGGTATGGCAGCCAAAATTCATTTTAGAAAAACCCCAGTTGTAGAGGAGAAAAGAGGGATCAAGTGGGAGAACTTTTTGGAGTCAAGCCAAGAGGAGATTGGTGTGTTCTTCGTCAAAATCTCCATCTGCATCAAAGCATTAGACTCTTCAAAATTTTTAGGCAAGTAGTTAAACTTTCTTCCATTTAAATTGCGGTATTGCGATTCATATCATGGTGGGTGTAAACTATATTCATTTTGGGATGAGTTATTATAGTAAAATTCATTTTTTGGAGGGTATCACATGTTAAATCTGGGTTTTGGAGATTTTAGCATTAAGGGTGAAATTGATGTTTAATTGATGTGGGAATAATATCATATGAGGATAGAATATGATTTAGAATCGAAGACCTGTAGAAATTGTTGTTGAATTCAGATTATTGAACAGAATAGAGAATTGTAATTTAAGGGGTATTGAGAAAAATCCAATTTATGAACCCTAGAATTTTAATGAAAATCACAAAGTATTAATGTCATATATTAGTTTTTGAACATGCTTATAGATGAAATAAATATGAGAGATAAAGTAATCAAGGTCTGGATTGAAGTTGGAAAGCTTCGGAGTTTAAAAATGGTGGAAAAAGCACTCGGGGAAGATGACTGATATCTGGTCGATTGATCGACTCCTTAAGTTATTGTAAGCCATGAAATTGTAAATCTTTTCGTGATGGTTGCATGTGCGCTGACCTCATATTTTTTTTATTTTTTTTGGATTTGATATGATTTTTCTACGATAGGGTGCGTGAGACTGACACCTTTAGGAAGAAATAAATTCGGATTATTTGGAGATGGTTGTAGATGTGTGAAGGACTTTGGAAAAATATAAAGGAACATTATTTATTCCTTGGATTAGATAGGGATGAATCCGGGGTATGGATTTAGGATTATTTATAATGAACGACACTCGATAATATATGTCGAAAATATACGAGCGTATTTGAATGGGAATTTTGGATGAATTTAGCATACGAACTGGTATCTTAAGGTGGAATTTAATTGATAGAAATTAAATGTAACTTAATACTTAGAGTCTTATGGGATGAATATTAAGGACTGTTAAATTTAATAAGGGTGTCAAACTTATTAATCGAATCTTCTGAAATGAATTCTAAAAGGTTAAAATACGGACCAATAAAGGGAGTCCGGGCATTTTGATTGAGTGACACCATTTGGATAAAAAATAATTGAGGTGATAGTATTTAAATTGAGGTTCGGGTCTTGACTTTCATATTTCTCAGGCTAGTGCTACGGGAATTAGGCACAAATTAGCCGGTTTAATTTATTATAGAGAAATATAATAAATTATCGAATAATGAATTTAATGAGAGGTGTTAACCTTAATAGTGGATTTTTGTGTAAAAAATTCTAAAGGGTGAAGATACGAACCACATGAGTGAGTCGGAGTATTATAGTTGGGTGACACTACTTTAATAAATTAATGAATGTGAAATTGATTAGATTAATCGGTATAATTTGAAATGTAACGGATTCTGGGGATGAGCGAACCTATGACTTAGATCAGTAGGATATGAGTGAATTACCTACTGCAACATTTTAAAGGATAATTGGCATACTTCGAGTAGTGAGTAATACTCGGGAATATACGATGAGACGTATAATTGAAATTAAATAATACGTATGATATTCGGGAGATATATATGCTTGTATGGAATATATGATATAGGTTGTGTGTATACATATACTGATTTGTATGATTTATTATGTGTATGACATACTTACCATAGTTGCTATCACGGGAGGTTGTAGGAAGAGAATAATTTATCTTGTGTGCCTTCGGGGGGGATTTAGATTTGGTACCTCAAGAATATAGGACTGTGAAGACTTATTTGTTAGTTGATAAGTCAGCTGACTATGGGATCATATGTATGTGCGTGACTCAAAGGTATGTGAACTATGTTTGCCTCCAATATGTGTGATTTGTATTGATACGGTTCCAGAGTGATTCAAAATTCGTAGTTCTTTATACAATACATGATGTACCGGGACTTCATAGCAGAATCTGCATGCACCGCAGGTCCCAGTCAAGGGGTGCTGTATTGTATATAGATAATTAGTGTGATAAATATATATACTTATGATTTGATCTACTACGTGTATTTAGCATAGTATACTCGCACCACAATTCAGCTTAGGGGGTGTAGTGTTAGTATATATATAACAAAGTGATATATGTATACATGTGATTTTATTCAACTATGTGGATTTAGTAGAAGAGAAAGATAGTGACAGTTAAAATAACTATATTATGGGGAGAAGTACACATATACTGCGAAATTTATAATGGGATAAAAGACATGGAAATTCAATAACATATTGTATGGGTAATGCGGGTGGGTACAATGAGTTAGTATGTAGAAGGAGACTTGTTATGGATAGTTAGGTGGGGGAAAGCAAGTGTGAATATTAGATGAGGGGTGAGCTATGTCTCAAGAGATTGCGGCACTAGCTTAAATATGAAAAGTGTGCGTGCATATTTAATTATTGTAATTTAACTGCTTGCTAAATATTTTCAAAATGTTTTACTTGGGCTCTGACCCGTGTCAAAATCTTTTCCAAAATATTTTAGGTGTCTTGCCACAGGGACGCCCAGTTTCAGGATTCTATCCAGGGACGCGTAGCTGCAGCTCATGTGGAATTTACATGACTTTTTCTCTCATTTATTCATAGTGTAGGAACTTTCGAGTACTCATTTGGGCATGCCGCCCTCGGATTTTGTATTTAGTTTACTTATCGAACTTTGTGTATCCAGGTTATTGTTATATTTTACTATTGAACCGTTAGTTGATTCAGTTATCTTGATTTAGGTTATTCATCTGTTTAGGATTCATTTATTAGTTGTGTTGATGGTTTTATTATTATTTACTTTTCGCCTGTTGTTAATTAATGAAAGATAAAATTTGGCACCAGTCTAATTAAATTAGTAGGTGGTTAGTAACTCTAAAAAGTTTTCGACAATGATGATTAGAATGAGCCATATGAGACCAAAGTTTTATTTTAATCACGTGCTGGCTACCCGGTATATCAGTAGGCGGGGTGTCACATGCTCTTAAGAGAATTCAAGCCATCAAAGATGATACTGAGCATTATAATTCTTCCATTAAATATTTAATTTTTTGGAATCTTACTACAGATGGTAACTTCTATTCTATGTCTGCTTGGTCTGCCTCTAGATTAGTTAAGAAGTTATAATTCATATGCAAACAAATGTGGAATATTTATTTTCGTCAAAGATATCTTTATTTTGTGGAAATGCTATCACAAAATTATTCCTATTCAAGAAGCTATTTAGAAGAAAGGTGTTCATCTAGCTTCTATGTGTTACTAATACCTTTCTTAGTTGGAATCTTTTATTTATTAATGGACCTATAGCAATTGCTATTTGGATTCATTTTGCTAATACTCTTGGCCTGAAAACCTCTTCTCAATCAATGAATCATATGTTGATGTCTTGGTGGATCAGATCTAAGATTTAATTAAATTTAACCTTACTATCATTCCTGGTCTCATTTTATGGGCTATATGGTGTAATACCCCGTATTTTTACGCATATTTATTTTTATGGAAAATGGGGATTGATTAAATTAATGGGAGAAAAATTTAAATTATAATTAATCCAATTTTATGATAATAATCACTAGCGTGATGAGAGTTAGTAATTATTGAAATAATATTATGGCCGGGAATGAAATACACGACAGTTATGTTATAAATATTTGGAACGCGTAGGGGTCGCGTCACTAGTATGTATTTGGAGGTTTAAAAGATAAATTATTTTTGTATAACTCGGATGACTATTTTGAGTGCACCAGAGTGTCCGGAAGGGTCGAAATAGTCAGAAAACACAACTCAGGTATTTAAATTGGAGTCCGGGACATTTTAGCCCAAAACGACACCCCAGAGGGGTATTTTGATCTTTTGGAATTTTTGGGTAATTAAATGGACGAA
The DNA here is from genome assembly GCA_949130495.1 of Sambucus nigra. NCBI lineage: Eukaryota > Viridiplantae > Streptophyta > Magnoliopsida > Dipsacales > Adoxaceae > Sambucus > Sambucus nigra. Next base: position 2,188,157 of record CASBWL010000058.1, read on the forward strand.
AATTGGGTTTAATTAAAAACAGTTAGGGTTAGTGGCCTGTTAGTTCAACCTACGTAAGATAGAGAGGCAAAGAGAGAGAGAACCAAGGAAGACGAAGAAGACTCCATTAGAGCCCTAAGCCAAGATCTCAATATTTCACACCAAAAAGTACACCAACGCGTAGATCGAGTCAAGAGGATCGTTCCCATACCATTTTCAATCGCGAATCAGAAGTTACTTTTTAAGTCAAGTGATTATCTTGCTCTCTCTCTTAGCAATTTTTACTCTTGTTAACATATGTAGAGATTTTACAACAACTAATACCAAATTGGGTTTACCTATGATGAGATTGTGTAGGAATCTTAGAATTTGATGGGGGGTTACACGTAGAGGATTTTCACCTTTATAGAAGTGTGAAATTAGGAGAATTAGATGCTAATCACGAAATAAAAATGGAACTTTTATCGATTTATAATTCTGGATTTATGTTAATATGATTCAAAGGAAAATTTAGGAGTTGTTGAATTTATTTGATGATTAGAATGATTTGACCCCTAAAATATGTTAAGAAATGTTCTAGAGTGACTTAGAGTGGTTTAGAAACCTTGTACTTGGGTTGAAATGGGTTTAGGTTGAAATTGAAGAGGAGGAAATATGGAAAAATAAACTTTGGAGATGAACTGGGCAACTGAGGAATTTTCGTTAGAAGTCCAGCCCAGGTCGTTCGAACGAGACTTCTAACGAGTTTCCAGTGGCCCTTCTAAAACGTTTGGTGGTTCATTCGAAGTCCTTCCATTTGAACGACCTCGTTCGAACGAGATTTCCTGGGTCTTCTAACGAGATTCCAGAATGACCCTTAAGACTCGAATTTTGTTTCGAACTTCCCGTAGGCTTATTTATTTGAGCATTTGACCTGTATGAATGTCGAGTGACTTAAAACTTATAATCATTAGTGAGCGAAGAATATGGCGAACCTCGTACGGTACTAAAATTCATAGAATTAGAGATATGCAGGAATATAAGGGAAAATACAAACGAGTAAGGTACGGGGGAATAATAGGGGGTTATATTATACGTACTGCAAATACTAGGCTACGGGTAAGCCAATGAATTTATATAAGTTGTGTGTATATTTATTGCTCAAAATATTTTGTGTATGACATACCTAGCTACTGGATATCGAACGAAGGTTAACGCGTTGTGGACGACCGGATCTTGTGTGCCTTCGGGGGATTTAGAGTCGTACCACTAGAGCATGGAACCTAGGTACAGGCTATCAGTGAGAATGATAGTGATGACGGCCGTATAGGTGCGTAAGTATGTGCGTAGCCATCGGCTTGGGACTATGTTCACCTCCAATAGGTGTTTATGTTTTTATTGGTTCTCGAGAGATTGAACCAGTTGTCCTCTATGCGTGAGCGTTGCAATGGGACAAGATAGCCGAGTATGCGTAGCACTAAGGGTTTCCCAACCAGGGGTGCGATATTGATATATTTATATATATAAATTGATATGTATACATAAAGAGAATAATGTGTGTATACCGAAATCCTGTTTGGTGTCTTATGTCGATGACTCTATTTTTAGATGTGCTTATGGTATTATCAGCTGGGTAATTATAAAAATAGATGAATAAACTAAAGTAATTTTTAAACCAAGATCGAAAGCTTAAGTACGTCGGATTGGAGTTATTGTGACACCCCGACTAATTAAATACCGGGTAGCTACTCCTTTATTAAATTAATACAAAATGCCAAGTTGGTTCAGTTCATAGCATCACTGTCGAATTTTTTTTAATATTACTAACCACCTAGTATTTAAAAAGTAAGTTGTCCATTTTAATTAAAATCGATTAACATGCAATAAATGAATTATGAAAAGTTAACATAACCAACAATATAGTCACAATAGAATAACCATCCATTAAATAATGAGTCTGGAGGAAAACTCCTCACAACAAACCGAATTCCGAAATAATTAAATACAAAGTCCGTATCACTAAAATTAATTACAACCCAAAGTCTGAAATAACTGGATAAGTAAAATGTCTCTAAAAGGAATGGGCGACATGCCCAACAAATGATAAAAACTGATAATGGAGTCAAGATCAGAAATGGAGGCGTCTACTGTCAAGGTCTTCTAACTTCCACAGCATCTACAGCACGTCGCCTGAATAAAACTCCTATGCATGGTGTCCTTGTGGCTGGGCACCTAAAAACGTTTTTACAAAAGTAGATTTGAAAGCAAACGGGTCAGAGCCCGAACGTGAAAATAAATTTTAAAAATGCAAGTGTTTAATATCATTAAACAGTGAATATAAAGTACATGATAGTGTGTGCACTCACATGAGTCCCTCACCTCTCAACTAATTGTGCACTCCTATCGTACCCGTACCCATTTCTAGTTGCTCCCCTATCTATCTAGTCCAATGCTAAATCTAACATTTCTATATGATATCCAACTCAAATACCAACATCTTATATTTAATATAGTATTGTACCTTATTACACAGTTTCCCCACTTTAGTATTTCAATATTATAAATCTTACATTTTCACTTTACAAACCGTTGCTATTACTTATACACAAAATTATTCACGACTATTCATTTCAATCAACAGTATATTATTCTCACCATAAATATACAATACTAGCACCCCGAGGCTAAGCTGCGGTGCTCACATACTCAGCTATCAAATCCCGGTACATCACGTACATGAGGACCACGTATTTCGAATCTCTCGGGAAACGTTTCATTAACAACAATCACAAATAGTGGAGGCGAACATAGTTCACATCACATGGGTCAAGCACATACCTACGCTCCCATGATCAACAGACTTATTAACTTCTCAATAATCCCTTATCTGTCCTATGTCCTCGAGCTACCAATCTAAATCCCCCCCGTAGACACACAAAGATTAGATGGCCCTAAATGAACGCCAACCTCCCACGATAGCAAGTACAGTAGGTATGTCATACACAGATAACTACAGATACTAAGCATTCTCACATCTTAGATATTACAATATTTTATTAGTGGTATACTTCTCGTTCTTATACCAACTCTTAGTGTTATACAAATCATAAGTCCCCCGTTTTATATATATTTACGTTATCAATTATCCTCACTTCGTTATTAGTTACTCGCTTCCCAATCTACAAATAATATCCGATTTAAGACACTAATCTAAGTTTTACTCCTCAATGTACCCCAATCTCCCAACTATACCCACTAGTTAATAAGGAAAGGTTATGTCACCATTTAGATAAGTCTACGGGCTACTAGAAATCAAATCAGGCCAAAAAGGCCATTATGTCAACTCGTTAGAAGTCTCGTTCGAACAAGTTCGTTCGAACGAGGTCGTTCGAACGAGTTTTTTCGAACGAAAGGCTTCGAACGAAATACCAACTCGTTAGAAGTCATACGGTCATCTCGTTAGAAGTTCGTTCGAACGAGGTCGTTCGAACGACCTGGGCAGGTCTTCTAACGAGATGACAGTTTCAGCCCAGAAAATCCCAATTCCATTTTTCTCAATTTTTCTCTCCTCTAAATCCACCCTAAGACCATCCAAATTATGTTTTAACGTATATAAACCATTTCTAATCACCCTAGATCATTTCTTAACACATTTAAGGGATCAAATCTTACAAATTATCATGGAATTAATATGAATCTTCAAATATATCCCCAAACCCTATGAACATGAACTCAAAATTTTTTTATGCTTGATTACTCATCATAAATCCATTTTTAAGTCATCATATATAACTACTCAAGTATTAAATCAGTCCATTATTATACTACATGTAAATCCTAACCCAAATTCAAAGTTTCTCCAACGAATTTCATGGGTTTTCTTCAAAAAGATCAATATAAGATAATTTCCTACACTAAGCATGGAAGACATATTCAATGCATTAAAAATACTAAAATACTTTCCTTAGATTCTTCTTCAGAATTTGATGTTGAAGGTTGATCTCTCCCCTTTCTCTACAGATTTTCTCCAAAGGTTGAAGATGGTGGTTATGGGTTTTCTCTTGGGAACCTCTTCCAACTCTTCCTATAACTCCCGTAGCCCTCTAACTTGTCATATGCTGGTAATGGGATTTGTGGGTTACTAAATAATGTATAACTAACTCTTAAAATTCGTAGGCTTTAATTTCCAAAATTTTAAAATTACCAAAATACCCTTTTTAAGTTGCCGGTATGGCCCAAAAATGCCCTGGGACCCAAACTAAACCCCCGGCTAGTGTTTTCTGACTATTTCGACCCTTCCGGACTCGTTGGTGCACTCAAAATGACCATTCGGTTGATAAAAATAAAATTCACTTTTTAATTCAAATTATTTTATTTCTGACGCGACTGACACGTGCGTCCTAACTAAATTTCCCAAATTGTCGTATTTCAGTCTCGTGATAATTTTAATATTTTCAATATTCATATATTGCCATATATACAAATCATAATCAAATACCAACTCACATCTCGTTAGTATTTATATCCTGATTAATTTTCAATTAATTTTAATTAATCCCTTAAATAAATATCGATAAAAATACGGGGTATTACATACTTCCCCCCTAATAACAGAATTTTGTCCCGAAATTCGAAACAAAAAAGTACCTGGTTAAAACAACTCTGGATAACGTTCGCGCATTTCATCCTCTCGCTCCCATGTGGACTCCTCGGCATTATGATGCCGCCACTGAACACGTACCAACGGTACTATCTTCGACCTCAGTTTCGCTCACTTCGGTCCAAAATAGCAATCGGCCCCTCCTCGTAGGAACTATCGGGCTGGAGATCGATGTCCTCCAAAGAAATGTGAGTATGGGCCAAATCATCCCTAAGATATTTCCTTAGCGAGGAAATATAGAACACATCATGAATCCTATGTAAGTGCTCCGGTAACCCAAGTCTATACGCAACTGGCCCAATCCGCTCGATGATAGGAAATGGCCCCACATACGTCGGTGCCAGTTTCGCCTTCTTCCCAAAACGCATAATCCCCTTCATAGGAGATACTCTGAGTAAAACCTGGTCCCCCACTTTGAATTCTCTGAAGAATCTCTTCGCATCAGCATAACTCTTCTGCCGATCCTGAGCTATCCGAATGCGACTCCGTATCAATTCTATCCTTGCGGAAGTATCCTGAATCACCTCCGGCCCAAGTAATTTGTTGTCCCCCACTTCTAACCAACATACTGGAGAACGATAAGGTCTACCATAAAATGCCTCAAATGGAGCCATGCCAATGGTGAACTGGTAGGAGTTATTATAAGCAAACTCCACCAGTGGAAGGTACTGCTCCCATCCACCCCCAAAGTCTATGATGCACATACGCAACATGTCCTCCAACATTTGATTTGTACGCTCGGTTTGCCCATCGGTCTGCGGGTGATAAGCCGTACTCAATCGCAATTCAGTGCCCATGGCCTCCTCGAAACTCTCCCAAAACCGTGAAATGAATATCTTGTCTCGGTCAGACACGATATTTAGAGGCACACCGTGAAGTCTCACTATTTCTGAAATGAAAATATGGGCATACTGTCCCGTAGTGTAATCTGTTCTTACGGGTAAAAAATGAGCAACTTTGATCAAACGGTCCATAATTACCCAAATGGAGTCATGACCCCTCTGTGACGTAGGTAACCCCATGATAAAGTCCATAGATATGCTCTCCCATATCCAAGTGGGAACCTCTAATGGCTGTAGAAGTCCTGTCGGTCTCTGATGATCCACTTTTACTAACTGACAAGTGGCGCATTTAGAAACAAACATGGCAATATCTCTCTTCATCCCGCTCCACCAATATTGACGTCTCATGTCTTGGTACATTTTATCCCCACCAGGGTGTATCGCGAACCGTGAGCCGTGCGATTCTGCCATCACCTCGTGTCGCAAGTCTTCCCCTTGCGGAACAACTAGTCTCCCATTGAAGCGTAATCCCCTGTCTGAGCTAACGGAATAGGACTCGGCTCCCTCTGTTAGTAATCTAACTATCTGCTCCTGACAGAACGAGTCATTTGCCTGGGCCTTGACCACTCTCGTAACAATCTGCAGTGTAACAGTCATCATAGACATGAACGATCGGGCCATTGCATCCTGATGTCCCAACTCCTTCCACTTTGCTTTCCACACCTCAGCCACTTCATCTACTAGCCTACGGCTCAACGCGTCTGCTACCACGTTAGCCTTTCTCGGGTGGTATTGGATATCAATCTGATAATCCTTCATAAACTCAAGCCACCGTCTTTGACGCATATTCAACTCCTTCGGCGTGAAGAGGTACTGTAGAGACTTGTGGTCCGTGAATAATCGAAACTTCTCCCCTAGGAGATAATGTCTCCAAATCCGAAGGGTAAATACAACTGCTGCTAACTCCAAGTCACGGGTGGGGTAATTCCTCTCGTGAGGCTTAAGCTTACGGGAAGCATAAGCTATGGCCTGACTCTCCTGCTGCAGCACAACTCCGAGTCCTTGTAAGGACGCATCGGTGTAGACTAGATACTCAACTCCCGGTCTCAGCAATGATAACATAGGTGCTGAGGTCAACTTGTCCTTCAACTCATCGAATGCCAACTGACAGGCATCGCTCCAGATGAATGGCACACCCTTGCGAGTCAGATGTGTCAAAGGACCCGCTATCTTTGAGAAACCACGAATAAACCTCCTGTAGTATCCTGCTAGGCCCAAGAAACTACGGATTTCAGTCGGTGTCGTGGGCTGTCCCCACTCCTTCATCGCGGATACCTTTCCCGGATCTACCGATATCCCCCGGTCTGAAATGATATGCCCCAAAAACTGAACCTCCTTCAGTCAAAACCCACACTTCTCATACTTTGCATACAACTCGTTCTGACGCAGTGTCTGTAAAACCTGTCTCAAATGCTCGGCGTGCTCCTCTTCTGTCTGGGAGTAAACCAGAATGTCATTAATGAAGACAATGACGAACTGGTCTAGGAACTCTCTGAACACCCTATTCATCAAGTCCATAAACACGGCTGGAGCGTTGGTCAAGCCAAAAGGCATAACCCGAAACTCGTAGGAACCATATCTCGTTAGGAAAGCAGTCTTCGAGACGTCCTGTTCCCTGATACGCAACTGATGGTATCCTGATCGCAAATCAATCTTTGAGAAGAAAGAAGCTCCTCTCAGCTGGTCGAATAAGTCATCGATTCGGGGCAACGGATACTTATTCCGTATCGTGACCTTATTTAACTCTCGATAATCTACACATAATCTCAACGATCCATCCCTCTTATTTACGAATAACACAGGGGCACCCCACGGCGAAGTACTCCTCCGGATAAACCCCTGACCCAACAACTGCTCAATCTGATCCCGTAACTCTCTCATCTCTACTGGAGCCATACGGTAAGGTGCGCGGGCAATAGGTCGAGTGCCCGACGTTAAATCGATCACAAAATCTATTTCTCTACTCGGAGGTAGTCCAGGTATATCCTGAAATACATCGGCAAACTCTCTAACAACTGGAATCGCATAGAGTGGTAACACCACTTCCTTAGAGGTCTCCTCCTCTACATAGTACAAGTGAGTGGACGATCCTCCCTCAGGGCGAGGCATCGCCACTAAAAACATCTCCTGTCCAGTAATGGCAAAGATAATACTCCTACTAAAACAGTCAATCATGGCTCGGTACGTAACTAGCCAATCCATACCAATAATGGCATCATACTCAGTCATCTCTAACACTAACATATCCGTGGGTAAAGTAAACCTCCCGATCTCTATAGCCACACCTCTACAAATAAGCGAAATCACGGAACCTCTACTCAACGGTGAATCTACACAAGTAACCGTGCTCTTGGCGGTGTCTAACAACCCAATAGTGCGTGCAAATCTCATGGCAATGAAACAATGTGTGGCCCCCGTGTCAAATAAAATACGACCCATAGTCCCCTGAATAGAGAACATATCCTCAATGGCCGGTGGAACCTGTGGTGATGCGGCATGCTGGAGCTGGTACACTCTCCCATACTGAAGCTGTCCCTGCTGGACTGGGACCGCTAAAATGGGTGGTAATGCTGCCATCTGTGGTGGTGTTGGGAGGGCGGCAGGAAACATAGGCCTCCGCGGCTCGTGTCGGGCACCCTGCTGCTACTGCTGTGGGGCCCTACCCCTGTCAGGACAATCCTGGCATTTGTGGCCAGTCTTGTCACAAATAAAACACTTCCCTGAGAAGTTTCCCCCTCGCTGTCCCTGCTGCCCCCGACCCTGATGGCCGTTTCCATTCCTACCTTGGCCTTGCTGGCCCTGCTGCTACTGACCATTCTGACCCTGCTGGCCCTGATGGCCGTTCTGACCCTGATGGCCCTGTCTGAAACCTCCCTGTTCACTTCTGAAACCCCCAAATCTGAATCTCTTAGAATCCCCCTGTTGGGAACCCTGGTCACCCTCCTGTGCTGTCCCTGAGTAGATTGTTCCCCGCTGGCACCATTTCCCTCGGTCCTGGCCTGATGGCTGGACTCTCCTGATCTCTTGCTCTCAGACATGTGGAAGCGATGATCCTGGTAGTGAAGTAGTACAGCGTTAACCACATCAGAATAAGTGGCCAACGAGAGATTCCCCAACAAGTGCTGACGGATCCTCCAAGTCAATCCATCCATGAACTTTTGAATCTTCTTCTCCTCAGTCGGTATCTCATCCGAAACAATGTTCAAAAGATTGGTAAACGCAGCCTCATACTCGGCTACGGTCCTTCCCTCCTGCTTGAGGTTCATCAATTTCCTCCTCATCTCCGTGTGAAAAAAGAGTTTACGCTGAAAGCTATGTGGCAAGTCCAGTGAGTCACGCCCAGTGAGTCACGGTCCAAGTCCGCGACCAGCTGGTCGCGGACTTGGGCTGTGACCCACTCAATATTTGGCGTGACCATATTTATTATCACACTAAATTATCGATGCTCTCGAAGTGGTCACGGCCGAAATCCGTGACCACGGTGGTCGCGGACTTGGGCCGTGACCAGGTCGTGACCATCTTGGCGCCAAACTCACGCCAAAATTCCCTCCAAGCTTGGTCACGGATGGGTCACGGACCAAGTCCGTGACCCATGGCATGATGAAGAAGAGAGTACACACATTGAGGGTCACGGCTTAGGTCCATGACCATTTCTGGGTGTGGGTCACGGCTATGGGCTGTGACCATCCCTCATTCAAGCACTAGGGTTGATAAAAAAGGTCGCGCATCACAGATTGAGGGTCACGGCTATGGGCCGTGACCATTTCTTGTTATGGGTCACGGCTATAGACCGTGACCAATAGTCGGTATACCTCCCACTTAGCTTCATTAATGGGTCGCGGTGGGTGGGTCACGGCTCTAAGCCGTGACTAGTGTTAAACCTAAAACAGTACAGCTCGTCTCAAATTCTCAATTTCCCCGCTCATCTTGTTCCCCAAACTGTGAAAAAGACACAGCCAACGTCGAAAATGGCACTCACTTCCTCACCTCCTTCATCGATCGTGAAAATGGCACTCACTCTCAAATCCCTAAACGACGCATTGCTTAAAAAAAAAGCTCTGATCTACCGAAAGTGGTTCTGGTAGGGAGTCGCGTCAGGGGGTTTGGAATCGGCCTTTCCGGGTGAGAGACGGTGGGCGATAAAGGTTGGACGGAGGTTGGAGTGGTCGCAGGGGGTTGAAGGAAGTGGGCTGGCAGCGCCGATTTGGTCAGGGAGGCGCTGGCGGTAGGTCTGAGCTTGGGAGCTGGCCGGATATGGGGGTGTCCAATTTCTGGGTTGATTTCGGGTTTGGACATAGATTCAGGTGATGGGGTTTGGTTACTCGCCGGAGATGATTACAGATCTCTCTGATTCCCTGTTCGTCTCTCATTTTCCTGTTCGTCTCTCATTTTCATTCGACTCCAGCAAACATGTAAGATCGTTTCCTTCTTTGTTTGAGTTTCAATAATCAAATTTTCAGATCTATGAATATTTGGGTGTGTATTGATTTTTAGATCAATGATTTTGAATGACTATTTTCTCACTCTCTCTTAACTTCAACAAACAGGGCATGAAAGTATTTTGGTTCGAACCAAAAAGGGCCATGGAATTAGATTACCTTTTAATCGGATGAAAATATTTTACTCGATCCATTTGCAACATGGCCATGGTTGAAAATATTTCGGCTCGAACCAAACAAGGCAATAGAATTGTGAAGACTCATTAGTTTTGTTTAAATTATGAATCGCATTAGTTTTGTTTAAATTGCATAGGTTTTAATGGTGTATACATTATCTTTTTGATTTTTTGGATATACCCATTTTCAAATATAAATGGATTCTTCGCTCCCCATGGATCGTGTCTGCGCCTTCTTGTTTCCCCATGGATTCTTCGCTCCCGATCCTACCATTCGAAATTGCAGACTTTCCAAATCAAATCTCCAGGTATGTTTATGAACATGTGCATGTTCGTGTTGTTATCAAATTCAATTTTATGTTACTTTCAAATTCATTGGCTTTCAACACTGTGCATGTTCGATTATTTAATTTCAACACTGTGCTGTTGAATGCTAAACTGTTAGGATTGGTGAGTTTGAGCTTCGTAGTAGTCTCTAGTTTGTTAAGAATTTTATAGAGCTACAATTTTCATGCTTTGCGTTATTATTATTATTATTATTATTATTATTATTATTATTATTATTATTATTATTATTATTATTATTATTATTATTATTATTATTATTATTATTATTATTATTATTCATTTTTTACTTAAATATATTACTAATTTTTTATTCTAGACATTATTCCAAATCAATCAATTTAGTATGACTAAAATCTAATAAACGTATTAATATGGATTAAAGTCTAAAATCAAAATTTGTAATGTATTGAAGTTAAACAAACTTTTTATTATTATTTTGTTATAATGTCCTGCAATTAGTGCCAAAGTGTTTGAGTAAATACCTCAAAGTTTGAAGGTTTTCAAAATTGCTCACTTACATATTTCTTATCATTGAAGCATTGTGCCTATTCGCAAAGATGAGTGATGTTCTGTATTTTTGTAGAGTCAAATTTCACTAATTCATTTTGAAAGTGGGCATATATACGCATATATCCAATGTTCTGCATTTTTTTAATTCATGTCCTGCAATATCAAATGCGTATTTGCTCGGTTTAGATTTATTAAAGTGGGAGACTGACTAGCCACTCTTGCTTTGCTGATATGACTTGGGTTTAATCGGGTATTGTTCGAGACTTATTTATTCGTGAAAGTATAACTATAAGTTTTTTAAAGAAAGTAAACGAGTTTTATTTTTATTTTTTATGTACAATATGAGTATTTAGGCTTTCGGTAGTTATATATTCTCATCTTTTATATCTGATTTTGTCCCACTTTGTAGGTTATCAATTTGACTATGTATTTGATTGGACTGTATTGAAGTATCCTCAGATTGGTGCCAGTTCTAGAGGATGAGTCGGTGTTTGTATAATTTTCTTTCATGTTTTTTTCTTCTTCCAAGGATGTTACTTATTTAATGCTTTTGTTTTCAAAATCCCAATGGAAATGCAGGTTTAAATGCAAGACCATCTGCGAAAAGGACCTTAAGTACTCTCTCTAAGCATATTCAGATTTGTCCGTGAAATGTCATGTCTTTATATAATTATTCTTCTAATTATTCGATTTAGTTTTGTGAGTCTAATTTGAACTTTGCGAAATGGCTATGTTCCTAATTCAACCAAAATTGTAGTTTTACTGGAATGGATTTTTTGGATTACGTTAGATTTTTTTTAATAAAGCTAACTATGCTTCTGGGGAATATATTGTATATTTTGTTGGGACTCATTTTAATATCAGTGTGCTATTGCTCCAATTTATATTTCTAAAAAATATTGTGTTATGCATGCTAGACGGCCAGTAAAAAACATTCCCATGTATGCTCCAGCACAGTTCTACATTGACAATGTGTTGTTTCGGATCAAGGAGAAGAACATTCCTTATTGCTATTGTTGCAGGTTAGATCTTCTATGCTTTACTTTAACAAAAGTAGTTATATAATTGATATGCATTATCTATTAAATCTTTTAGATGATAGAAGGAGTACGGGATAATTATTGGTTTTGTTTGGTTTGGCTGTTGGATAATTATTGGTTGTTGCTTGTTGTTGGATAGTATGTTAGAAGGAGTATGGGATAATTAGAAGGAGTACGGGATAATTATTAGATAATATGTTGAAAATATTTTAGACTCCCGGTTTGGGAATACGACGATAATTTGAAAATATGTAGACTTAAGCTTAAAAGCATGGCGTTAGAGGGGAGAAACCCGAAACATCCACCAAACGGTCCTATTAGAGGCATCAACACCTTGCACGAAACCAATGTAACTCGTATGAATAGGCCACACAATCACGGGACTCCCGATTTGAGAATCAGAGGATAATTTTGCATATATCATAACTTAGGTTTAAAAACATGGCGTTAGAGGGTGAAAACTCGAAACAACCCCCGAACGTCCCCGAGGGTGGCACCAACACCTCCCACGGGACCAATGTAACTCGTAGGAACTGACCCCGCAGCCGCGGGACACCCGGTTTGAGAATACGATTGTAATTTGCATATTTATAGACTTAGGATTAAAAACAAGGCATTAGAGGGTGAGAACTCGAAACAGCCCCAAAACGTCCCCGTGGGTGGCACCAACACCTCCTACGGGACCAATGTAACTCGTAGGAACTGATCCCGCAACCGCGGATCTCTCGGTTTGAGAGTACGACGGTAATTTGCATATTTCTAGACTTAGGCTTAAAAATATGGCGTTAGGGGGTGAGAACTAGAAACAGCCCCCGAACGTCCCCGTGGGGTGGCACCAACACCTCCCACGGGACCAATGTAACTCGTAGGAACTGACCCCGCAGCCGCGGGACTCCCGGTTTGAGAATACGACGGTAATTTGCATATTTCTAGAATTAGGCATAAAAACATGGCGTTAGAGGGTAAGAACTCGAAACAGCCCCCGAACGTCCCCGTGGGTGGCACCAACACCTCCCACGGGACCAATATAACTCGTAGGAACTGACCCCGCAGCCGCGGGTCTCCCGGTTTGAGAGTACGACGGTAATTTGTATATTTCTAGACTTAGGCTTAAAAACATGGCGTTAGGGGGTAAAAACTCGAAACAACCCTCTAAAGGCCCCGTGGGTGGCACCACCACCTCCCACGGGACCAATGTAACTCGTAGGAGCTGACCCCGCAGCCGCGGGACTCCCGGTTGGAGAATATGACTGTAATTTGCATATTTTTAGACTTAGGCTTAAAAACATGGCGTTAGAGGGAGAAAACTCAAAACATCCCCCGAACGGCCCCGTCGGTGGCACCAACACCTCCCACGGGACCAATATAACTCGTAGGAACTGTCCCCGCAGCCGTGGGACTCCCGGTTTGAGAATACGAAGATAATTTGCATATTTTTAGACTTAGGCAAAACTTGGCGTTAGAGGGTGAGAACTTGAAACAGCCCCCGAGCGGCCCCGTGGGTGGCACCAACACCTCCCACGGGACCAATGTAACTCGTAGGAACTGACCCCGCAGTCGCGGGACTCCCGGTTTGAGAATACGACGATAATTTGCATATTTCTAGACTTAGGCTTAAAAACATGGCGTTAGAGGGTGAGAACTCGAAACAGCCCCCGAACGTCCCTGTGGGTGGCACCAACACCTCCCACGGGACCAATGTAACTCGTAGGAACTAATCCCGCAGCCGCGGGACTCCCGGTTTAAGAATACGACGGTAATTTGCATATTTCTAGACTTAGGCTTAAAAACATGGCCTTAAAGGGTAAGAACTCGAAACAGCCCCCGAACGTCCCCGTGGGTGGCACCAACACCTCCCACGGGACTAATGTAACTCGTAGGAACTGACCCCGCAGGCGTGGGTCTCCCGGTTTGAGAGTACGACGGTAACTTGAATATTTCTAGACTTAGGCTTAAAAACATGGCGTTAGGGGTGAAAACTCGAAACAACCCTCTAACGGCCCCGTGGGTGGCACCAACACCTCCCACGGGACCAATGTAACTCGTAGGAACTGACCCCGCAGTCGCGGGACTCCCGGTTTGAGAATATGACGGTAATTTGCATATTTCTAGACTTGGGCTTAAAAACATGGCGTTAGAGGGTGAAAACTCGAAACAGCCCCCGAACGGCCCCGTGGGTGGCACCAACACCTCCCACGAGACCAATATAACTAGTAGGAACTATCCCTGCAGCCGTGGGACTCCCGGTTTGAGAATATGAAGGTAATTTGCATATTTCTAGACTTAGGCTTAAAAACATGGCATTAAAGGGGTAAGAACTCGAAACAGCCCCCGAACGGCCCCGTGGGTGGCACCAACACCTCCCACGGGACCAACGTAACTCGTAGGAACCGACCCCGCAGCCGCGGGTCTCCCAGTTTGAGAGTACGATGGTAATTTGATTATTTCTAGACTTAGGCTTAAAAACATGGCGTTAGAGGGTGAAAACTCGAAACAGCCCCTGAACGGCCCCGTGGGTGGCACCAACACCTCCCACGGGACCAACGTAACTCGTAGAAACTGACCTCGCAGCCGCAGGTCTCCCGGTTTGAGAATACGACGGTAATTTGCGTATTTCTACACTTAAGCAAAACATGGCGTTAGAGGGTGAAAACTGGAAACAACCCTCGAACGGCCCCGTAGGTGGCACCAACACCTCCCACGGGACCAACATAACTCGTAGGAACTGACCTCGCAGCCGCGGGTCTCCCGGTTTGAGAGTAATACGGTAATTTGCATATTTCAAGACTTAGGCTTAAAAACGTGGCGTTAGAGGGTGAAAACTCGAAACAGCCCCCGAACGGCCCCGTGGGTGGCACCAACACCTCCCACGGGACCAACGTAACTCGTAGGAACTGACCTCGCAGCCGCGGGTCTCCCGGTTTGAGACTACGACGGTAATTTGCTTATTTTTACACTTAAGCAAAATATGGCGTTAAAGGGTGAAAGCTCGAAACAGCCCCCGAACGGCCCCGTGGGTGGCACCAACACCTCGCACGGGACCAACGTAACTCGTAGGAACCCACCCCGTAGCCGTGGGTCTGCCGGTTTGAGAGTACGACTGTAATTTGCTTATTTCTAGACTTAGGCTTAAAAACATGACGTTAGAGGGTGAAAACTCGAAACAGCCCCCGAACGGTCCCATGGGTGGCACCAACACCTCCCACGGGACCAACGTAACTTGTAGGAACTGACCTCGCAGCCGCGGGTCTCCCGGTTTGATAATACGACGGTAATTTGCGTATTTCTACACTTAAGCAAAATATGGCGTTAAAGGGTGAAAGCTCGAAACAGCCCCCGAACGGCCCCGTGGGTGGCACCAACACCTCGCACGGGACCAACGTAACTCGTAGGAACCCACCCCGTAGCCGTGGGTCTCCCGGTTTGAGAGTACGACTGTAATTTGCATATTTCAAGACTTAGGCTTAAAAACATGGCGTTAGAGGGTGAAAACTCGAAACAGCCCCCGAACGGCCCCGTGGGTGGCACCAACACCTCCCACCAGACCAACGTAACTCGTAGGAACTGACCTCGCAGCTGCGGGTCTCCCGGTTTGAGACTACGACGGTAATTTGCTTATTTCTACACTTAAGCAAAATATGGCGTTATAGGGTGAAAACTCGAAACAGCCCCCGAACGGCCCTGTGGGTGGCACCAACACCTCCCACGGGACCAACGTAACTCATAGGAACTGACCTCGTAGCCGCGGGTCTCCCGGTTTGAGAGTAATACGGTAATTTGCATATTTCAAAACTTAGGCCTAAAAACATGGCGTTAGAGGGTGAAAACTCGAAACAACCCCCGAACGGCCCCGTGGGTGGCACCAACACCTCCCACGGGACCAACGTAGCTCGTAGAAACTAACCTCGCAACCACGGGTCTCCCGGTTGGAGAGGAATACGGTAATTTACATATTTCAAGACTTAGGCTTAAAAACATGGCGTTAGAGGGTGAAAACTCGAAACAACCCCTGAACGGCCCCGTTGGTGGCACCAACACCTCCCACGGGACCAACGTAACTCGTAGGAACCGACCCCATAGCCGCGGGTCTCACGGTTTGAGAGTACGACGGTTATTTGCTTATTTCTAGACTTAGGCTTAAAAACATGACGTTAGAGGGTGAAAGCTCGAAACAGAGCCCGAACGGCCATGTGGGTGGCACCAACACCTCCCACGGGACCAACGTAACTCTTAAGAACTGACCTCGCAGCCGCGGGTCTCCCGGTTTGAGAATACGACGGTAATTTGTGTATTTCTACACTTAAGCAAAACATGGCGTTAGAGGTTGAAAACTCGAAACAACCCTCGAACGGCCCCGTGGGTGGCACCAACACCTCCCACAGGACCACCGTAAATCGTAGGAATTGACCTCGCAGCAGCGGGTCTCCCGGTTTGAGAGAAAAACGGTAATTTGCATATTTCAAGACTTAGGCTTAAAAACATGGCGTTAAAGGGTGAAAACTCGAAACAACCCCCGAACGGCCCCGTGGGTGGCACCAACACCTCCCACGGGACGAACGTAACTCGTAGGAACCGACCCCGCAGCCGCGGGTCTCCCGGTTTGAGAGTACGACGGTAATTTGCTTATTTCTAGACTTAGGCTTAAAAACATGGCGTTAGAGGGTGAAAACTCGAAACAGCCCCCGAACGGCCCCGTGGGTGGCACCAACACCTCCCACGGGACCAACGTAACTCGTAGGAACCGACCTCGCAGCTGCGGGTCTCCCGGTTTGAGAGTAATACGGTAATTTGCATATTTCAAGACTTAGGCTTAAAAACATGGCGTTAGAGGGTGAAAGCTCGAAACAGAGCCCGAACGGCCATGTGGGTGGCACCAACACCTCGCACGGGACCAACGTAACTCTTAAGAACTGACCTCGCAGCCGCGGGTCTCCCGGTTTGACAATACGACGGTAATTTGCGTATTTCTACACTTAAGCAAAACATGGCGTTAGAGGGTGAAAACTCGAAACAACCCTCGAACGGCCCCGTGGGTGGCACCAACACCTCCCACAGGACCAACGTAAATCGTAGGAATTGACCTCGCAGCCACGGGTCTCCCGGTTTGAGAGTAATACGGTAATTTGCATATTTCAAGACTTAGGCTTAAAAACATGGCGTTAGAGGGTGAAAACTCGAAACAACCCCCGAACGGTCGCGTGGGTGGCACCAACACCTCCCACGGGACAAACGTAACTCGTAGGAACCGACCCCGCAGCCGCGGGTCTCCCGGTTTGAGAGTACGACGGTAATTTTCTTATTTCTAGACTTAGGCTTAAAAACATGACGTTAGAGGGTGAAAACTCGAAACAGCCCCCGAACGGCCCCGTGGGTGGCACCAACACCTCCCACGGGACCAACGTAACTCGTAGGAACTGACCTCGCAGCTGCGGGTCTCCCGGTTTGAGAGTAATACGGTAATTTGCATATTTCAAGACTTAGGCTTAAAAACATGGCGTTAGAGGGTGAAAACTCGAAACAGCCCTCGAACGGCCCGTGGGTGGCACCAACACCTCCCACGGGACCAACGTAACTCGTAGGAACCGGCCCCGTAGCCGCAGGTCTCCCGGTTTGAGAGTACGACGGTAATTTGCTTATTTATAGACTTAGGCTTAAAAACATGACGTTAGAGGGTGAAAACTCGAAACAGCCCCCGAACGGCCCCGTGGGTGACACCAACACCTCCCACGGGACCAACGTAACTCGTAGGAACCGACCCCGCAACCGCGGGTCTCCCGGTTTGAGAGTACGACGGTAATTTTCTTATTTCTAGACTTAGGCTTAAAACCATGACGTTAGAGGGTGAAAACTCGAAACAGCCCCCGAACGGCCCCGTGGGTGGCACCAACACCTCCCACGGGACCAACGTAACTCGTAGGAACTGACCTCGCAGCTGCGGGTCTCCCGGTTTGAGAGTAATATGGTAATTTGCATATTTCAAGACTTAGGCTTAAAAACATGGCGTTAGAGGGTGAAAACTCGAAACAGCCCTCGAACGGCCCCGTGGGTGGCACCAACACCTCCCACGGGACCAACGTAACTCGTAGGAACCGGCCCCGCAACCGCGGGTCTCCCGGTTTGAGTGTACGACGGTAATTTGCTTATTTCTAGACTTAGGCTTAAAAACATGATGTTAGAGGGTGAAAACTCGAAACAGCCCCCGAACGGCCCCGTGGGTGACACCAACACCTCCCACGGGACTAACGTAACTCGTAGGAACTGACCTCGTAGCCGCGGGTCTCCCGATTTGAGAATTCGACGGTAATTTGCGTATTTCTACACCTAAGCAAAACATGGCGTTAGAGGGTGAAAACTCGAAACAGCCCCCGAACGGCCCCGTGGGTGGCACCAACACCTCCCACGGGACCAACGTAACTCGTAGGAACTGACCTCGCAGCCGCGGATCTCCCGGTTTGAGAGTAATACGGTAATTTGCATATTTCAAGACTTAGGCTTAAAAACATGGCGTTAGAGGGTGAAAACTCGAAAAAGCCCCCGAACGGCCCCGTGGGTGGCACCAAAACCTCCCACGGCACCAATTTAACTCGTAGGAACCGACCCCGCCGCCACGGGTCTCCCGGTTTGAGAGTACGACGATAATTTTCTTATTTCTATACTTTGGCTTAAAAACATGACGTTAGAGGGTGAAAACTCGAAATAGCCCCCGAACGGCCTCGTGGGTGGCACCAACACCTCCCACGGGACCAATGTAACTCGTAGGAACAAACCTCGCAGCCGCGGGTCTCCCGGTTTGAGAATACGACGGTAATTTGCGTATTTCTACACTTAAGCAAAACATGGCGTTAGAGGGTGAAAACTCGAAACAGCCCCCGAACGGCCCCGTGGGTGGCACCAACACCTTCCACGGGACCAACGTTACTCATAGGAATTGACCTCGCAGCCGCGGGTTTCCCGGTTTGAGAGTAATACGGTAATTTGCATATTTCAAGACTTAGGCTTAAAAACATGACGTTAGAGGGTGAAAACTCGAAACAGCCCCCAAACGGCCCCGTGGGTGGTACCAACACCTCCCACGGGACCTACGTAACTCGTAGGAACTAACCTCGCAGCCGCGGGTCTCCCGGTTTGAGAATACGACGGTAATTTGCGTATTTCTACACTTAAGCAAAACATGGCATTAAAGGGTGAAAACTCGAAACAGCCCCCGAACGGCCCCGTGGGTGGCACCAACACCTCCCACGGGACCAACGTAACTCGTAGGAATTGACCTCGCAGCCGTGGGTCTCCTGGTTTGAGAGTAATACGGTAATTTGCATATTTCAAGACTTAGGCTTAAAAACATGGCGTTAGAGGGTGAAAACTCGAAACAGCTCCCGAACGGCCCCATGGGTGGCACCAACACCTCCCACGGGACCAATGTAACTCTTAGGAACCGACCCCGCAGCTGCGGGTCTCCCGGTTTGAGAGTACGACGGTAATTTGCTTATTTCTATACTTAGGCTAAAAAACATGACGTTAGAGGGTGAAAACTCGAAACAGCCCCCGAACGGCCCCGTGGGTGGCACCAACACCTCCCACGGGACGAACGTAACTCGTAGGAACTGACCTCGCAGCCGCGGGTCTTCCGGTTTGAGAGTAATACGGTAATTTTCATATTTCAAGACTTAGGCTTAAAAACATGGCGTTAGAGGGTGAAAACTCGAAACAACCCTCGAACGGCCCCGTGGGTGGCACCAACACCTCCCACGGGACCAACCTAACTCGTAGGAACCGGCCCCGCAACCGCGGGTCTCCCGGTTTGAGTGTACGACGGTAATTTGCTTATTTCTAGACTTAGGCTTAAAAACAGGATGTTAGAGGGTGAAAACTCGAAACAGCCCCCGAACGGCCCCGTGGGTGACACCAACACCTCCCACGGGACCAACGTAAATCGTAGGAACCGACCCCGCAGCCGCGGGTCTCCCGGTTTGAGAGTACGACGGTAATTTTCTTATTTCTAGACTTATGCTTAAAACCATGACGTTAGAGGGTGAAAACTCGAAACAGCCCTCGAACGGCCCCGTGGGTGGCACCAACACCTCCCACGGGACCAACGTAACTCGTAGGAACTGACCTCGCAGCTGCGGGTCTCCCGGTTTGAGAGTAATATGGTAATTTGCATATTTCAACACTTAGGCTTAAAAACATGGCGTTAGAGGGTGAAAACTCGAAACAACCCTCGAACGGCCCCGTGGGTGGCACCAACACCTCCCACGGGACCAACCTAACTCGTAGGAACCGGCCCCGCAACCGCGGGTCTCCCGGTTTGAGTGTACGACGGTAATTTGCTTATTTCTAGACTTAGGCTTAAAAACAGGATGTTAGAGGGTGAAAACTCGAAACAGCCCCCGAACGGCCCCGTGGGTGACACCAACACCTCCCACGGGACTAACGTAACTCGTAGGAACTGACCTCGTAGCCGCGGGTCTCCCGATTTGAGAATTCGACTGTAATTTGCGTATTTGTACACCTAAGCAAAACATGGCGTTAGAGGGTGAAAACTCGAAACAGCCCCCGAACGGCCCCGTGGGTGGCACCAACACCTCCCACGGGACCAACGTAACTCGTAGGAACTGACCTCGCAGCCGCGGATCTCCCGGTTTGAGAGTAATACAGTAATTTGCATATTTCAAGACTTAGGCTTAAAAACATGGCGTTAGAGGGTGAAAACTCGAAAAAGCCCCCGAACGGCTCCGTGGGTGGCACCAAAACCTCCCACGGCACCAATTTAAGTCGTAGGAACCGACCCCGCCGCCGCGGGTCTCCCGGTTTGAGAGTACGACGGTAATTTTCTTATTTCTATACTTTGGCTTAAAAACATGACGTTAGAGGGTGAAAACTCGAAATAGCCCCCGAACGGCCTCGTGGGTGGCACCAACACCTCCCACGGGACCAATGTAACTCGTAGGAACAAACTTCGCAGCCGCGGGTCTCCCGGTTTTGAGAATACGACGGTAATTTGCGTATTTCTACACTTAAGCAAAACATGGCGTTAGAGGGTGAAAACTCGAAACAGCCCCCGAACGGCCCCGTGGGTGGCACCAACACCTTCCACGGGACCAACGTTACTCGTAGGAATTGACCTCGCAGCCGCGGGTCTCCCGGTTTGAGAGTAATACGGTAATTTGCATATTTCAAGACTTAAGCTTAAAAACATGGCGTTAGATGGTGAAAACTCGAAACAGCCCTCGAACGGCCTCGTGGGTGGCATCAACACCTCCCACGGGACAAACGTAACTCGTAGGAACTGACCTCGCAGCCGCGGGTCTCCCGGTTTGAGAGTACGACGGTAATTTGGTTATTTCTAGACTTAGGCTTAAAAACATGACGTTAGAGGGTGAAAACTCGAAACAGCCCCCAAACGGCCCCGTGGGTGGTACCAACACCTCCCACGGGACCTACGTAACTCGTAGGAACTAACCTCGCAGCCGCGGGTCTCCCGATTTGAGAATACGACGGTAATTTGCGTATTTCTACACTTAAGCAAAACATGGCATTAAAGGGTGAAAACTCGAAACAGCCCCCGAAAGGCCCCGTGGGTGGTACCAACACCTCCCACGGGACCAACGTAACTCGTAGGAATTGACCTCGCAGCCGCGGGTCTCCTGGTTGGAGAGTAATACCGTAATTTGCATATTTCAAGACTTAGGCTTAAAAACATGGCGTTAGAGGGTGAAAACTCGAAACAGCCCCCGAACGGCCCCGTGGGTGGCACCAACACCTCCTACGGGACCAACGTAACTCATAGGAACTGACCTCGCAGCCGCGGGTCTCCCGGTTTGAGAGTAATACGGTAATTTGCATATTTCAAGACTTAAGCTTAAAAACGTGGCGTTAGAGGGTGAAAACTCGAAACAGCCCCCGAACGGTCCCGTGGGTGGCACCAACAGCTCCCACGGGACCAACGTAACTCGTAGGAACTGACCTCGCAGCCGCGGGTCTCCCGGTTTGAGACTACGACGGTAATTTGCTTATTTCTACACTTAAGCAAAATATGGCGTTAGAGGGTGAAAACTCGAAACAGCCCCCGAACGGCCCCGTGGGTGGCACCAACACCTTGCACGGGACCAACGTAACTCGTAAGAACCGACCCGCAGCCGCGGGTCTCCCGATTTGAGGGTACGACTGTAATTTGCTTATTTCTAGACTTAGGCTTAAAAACATGACGTTAGAGGGTGAAAACTCGAAACAGCCCCCGAACGGCCCCGTGGGTGGCACCAACACCTCCCACGGGACCAACGTAACTCGTAGGAACTGACCTCGCAGCTGCGGGTCTCCCGGTTTGAGAGTAATATGGTAATTTGCATATTTCAACACTTAGGCTTAAAAACATGGCGTTAGATGGTGAAAACTCGAAACAGCCCCCGAACGGCCCCGTGGGTGGCACCAACACCTCGCACGGGACCAACGTAACTCGTAAGAACCGACCCCGCAGCCGCGGGTCTTCCGATTTGAGAGTACGACGGTAATTTGCTTATTTCTAGACTTAGGCTTAAAAACATGACGTTAGAGGGTGAAAACTCAAAAGAGCCCCCGAACGGTCCCGTGGGTGGCACCAACACGTCCCACGGGACCAACGTAACTTGTAGGAACTGACCTCGCAGCAGCGGGTCTCCCGGTTTGAGAATACGACAGTAATTTGCGTATTTCTACACTTAAGCAAAACATGGCGTTAGAGGGTGAAAACTCGAAACAGCCCCCGAACGGCCCCGTGGGTGGCACCACCACCTCCCACGGGACGAACGTAACTCGTAGGAACTGACCTCGCAGCCGCGGGTCTCCCAATTTGAGAGTAATACAGTAATTTGCATATTTCAAGACTTAGGCTTAAAAACATGGCGTTAGAGGGTGAAAACTCGAAACAGCCCCCGAACGGCTCCGTGGGTGGCACCCACACCTCCCACGGGACCAACGTAACTCGTAGGAACTGACCTCGCAGCCGCGGGTCTCCCGGTTTGAGACTACGACGGTAATTTGCTTATTTTTACACTTAAGCAAAATATGGCGTTAGAGGGTGAAAACTCGAAACAGCTCCCGAACGGCCCCTTGGGTGGCACCAACACCTCCCACGGGACCAATGTAACTCATAGGAACTGACCTCGTAGCCGCGGGTCTCCCGGTTTGAGAGTAATACGGTAATTTGCATATTTCAAAACTTAGGCTTAAAAACATGGCGTTAGAGGGTGAAAACTCGAAACAGCCGCCGAACGGCCCCCTGGGTGTCACCAACACCTCCCACGGGACCAACGTAACTCGTAGGAACCGACCCCGCAGCCGCGGGTCTCCCGATTTGAGAGTACGACGTTAATTTGCTTATATCTAGACTTAGGCTTAAAAACATGACGTTAGAGGGTGAAAACTCGAAACAGCCCCCGAACGGCCCCGTGGGTGGCACCAACACCTCCCACGGCATGAACGTAACTCGTAGGAACTGACCTCGCAGCCGCGGGTCTCCCAGTTTGGGAATACGACGGTAATTTGAATATTTCTACACTTAAGCAAAATATGGCGTTAGAGGGTGAAAACTCGAAACAACCCCCGAACGGCCCCGTGTGTGGCACCAACACCTCCCACGGGACCAACGTAACTCGTAGTAACTGACCTCGCAGCCGCGGGTCTCCCGGTTTGGGAGTAATACTGTAATTTGCATATTTCAAGACTTAAACTTAAAAACATGGCGTTAGACGGTGAAAACTCGAAATAACCCCCGAACGGCCCCGTGGGTGGCACCAACACCTACCACGGGATCAACGTAACTCGTAGGAACCGACCCCGCAGCCGCGGGTCTCCCGGTTTGAGAGTACGACGGTAATTTGCTTATTTCTAGATTTAGGCTTAAAAATATGACGTTAGAGGGTGAAAACTCGAAACAGCCCCCGAACGGCCCCGTGGGTGGCACCAACTCCTCCCACGGGACCAACGTAACTCGTAGGAACTGACCTCGTAGCCGCGGGTCTCCCGGTTTGAGAATACGACGGTAATTTGCGTATTTCTACACTTATGCAAAACATGGCGTTAGAGGGTGAAAACTCAAAACAGCCCCCGAACGGCCCCGTGGGTGGCACCACCACCTCCCACGGGACCAACGTAACTCGTAGGAACTGACCTCGCAGCCGCGGATCTCCCGGTTTGAGAGTAATACGGTAATTTGCATATTTCAAGACTTAGGCTTAAAAACATGGCGTTAGAGGGTGAATACTTGAAACAACCCCCGAACGGCCCCGTGGGTGGCACCAACACCTCCCATGGGACCAACGTAACTCGTAAGAACCGACCCCGCAGCCGCGGGTCTCCCGGTTTGAGAGTACGACGGTAATTTGCTTATTTCTATACTTAGGCTTAAAAACATGACGTTAGAGGGTGAAAACTCGAAACAGCCCCCGAACGGCCCCGTGGGTGACACCAACACCTCCCACGGGACCAACGTAACTCGTAGGAACCGACCCCGCAGCCGCGGGTCTCCCGGTTTGAGAGTACGACGGTAATTTGCTTATTTCTATACTTAGGCTTAAAAACATGACGTTAGAGGGTGAAAACTCGAAACAGCCCCCGAACGGCCCCGTGGGTGTCACCAACACCTCCCACGGGACCAACGTAACTCGTAGGAACCGACCCCGCAGCCGCGGTTCTCCCGTTTTGAGAGTACGACGGTAATTTGCTTATTTTTAGACTTAGGCTTAAAAACATGACGTTAGAGGGCAAAACTTGAAATAGCCCCCGAACGGCCCCTTGGGTGGCACCAACACCTCCCACGGGACCAACGTAACTCGTAGGAACTGACCTCGCAGCCGCGGGTCTCCCGGTTTGAGAGTAATACGGTAATTTGCATATTTCAAGACTTAGGCTTAAAAATATGGCGTTAGAGGGTGAAAACTCGAAACAGCCCTCGAACGGCCCCGTGGGTGCCAACACCTCCCACGGACCAACGTAACTCGTAGTGACCGGCCCCGCAGCCGCGGGTCTCCCGGTTTGAGAGTACGACGGTAATTTGCTTATTTCTAGACTTAAGCTTAAAAACATGACGTTAGAGGCTGAAAACTCGAAACAGCCCCCGAACGGCCCCGTGGGTGTCACCAACACCTCCCACGGGACCAACGTAACTCGTAGGAACCGACCCCGCAGCCGCGGGTCTCCCGTTTTGAGAGTACGACGGTAATTTGCTTATTTTTAGACTTATGCTTAAAAACATGACGTTAGAGGGTAAAAACTCGAAATAGCCCCCGAACGGCCCCTTGGGTGGCACCAACACCTCCCACGGGACCAACGTAACTCGTAGGAACTGACCTCGCAGCCGCGGGTCTCCCGGTTTGAGAGTAATACGGTAATTTGCATATTTCAAGACTTAGGCTTAAAAATATGGCGTTAGAGGGTGAAAACTCGAAACAGCCCTCGAACGGCCCCGTGGGTGCCAACACCTCCCACGGACCAACGTAACTCGTAGTGACCGGCCCCGCAGCCGTGGGTCTCCCGGTTTGAGAGTACGACGGTAATTTTCTTATTTCTAGACTTAGGCTTAAAAACATGACGTTAGAGGGTGAAAACTCGAAACAGCCCCCGAACGGCCCCGTGGGTGACACCACCACCTCCCACGGGACCAACGTAACTCGTAGGAACTGACCTCGCAGCCGCGGGTCTCCCGATTTGAGAATACGACGGTAATTTGCGTATTTCTACACCTAAGCAAAACATGGCGTTAGAGGGTGAAAACTCGAAACAGCCCTCGAACGCCCCCGTGGGTGGCACCAACACCTCACACGGGACCAACGTAACTCGTAGGAACTGACCTCGCAGCCACGGGTCTCCCGGTTTGAGAGTAATACGGTAATTTGCATATTTCAAGACTTAGGCTTAAAACATGGCGTTAGAGGGTGAAAACTCGAAAAAGCCCCCGAACGGCCCCGTGGGTGGCACCAACACCTCCCACGGGACCAACGTAACACGTCGAAATCGACCCCGCAGCCGCGGGTCTCCCGGTTTGAGAGTACGACGGTAATTTGCTTATTTCTATACTTGGGCTTAAAAACATGACGTTAGAGGGTGAAAACTCGCAATAGCCCCCGAACGGCCCCGTGGATGGCACCAACACCTCCCACGGGACAAATGTAACTCGTAGGAATTGACCTCGCAGCCGCGGGTCTCCCGGTTTGAGAGTAATACTGTAATTTGCATATTTCAAAACTTAGGCTTAAAAACATGGCGTTAGATGGTGAAAACTCGAAACAGCCCTCGAACGGCCCCGTGGGTGGCATCAACACCTCCCACGGGACCAACGTAACTCGTAGGAACCAGACCCGCAGCCGCGGGTCTCTCGGTTTGAGAGTACGACGGTAATTTGCTTATTTCTAGACTTAGGCTTAAAAACATGACGTTAGAGGGTGAAAACTCGAACCATGGCGTTAGAGGGTGAAAACATGGCGTTAGAGGGTGAAAACTCGAAACAGCCCCCGAACGGCCCCGTGGGTGGCACCAACACCTCCCACGGGACCAACGTAACTCGTAGGAACTGAACCCGCAGCCGCGGGTCTCCCGATTTGAGAGTACGACGGTAATTTGCTTATTTCTAGACTTATGCTTAAAAACATATCGTTAGAGGGTGAAAACTCGAAACAGCCCCCGAACGGCCCCGTGGGTGGCACCAACAGCTCCCACGGGACAAACGTAACTCGTAGGAACTGACCTCGCAGCCGCGGGTCTCCCAGTTTGAGAGTAATACGGTAATTTGCATATTTCAAGACTTAGGGTTAAAAACATGGCGTTGGAGGGTGAAAACTCGAAACAGCCCTCGAACGGCCCCGTGGGTGGCACCAACACCTCCCACGGGACCAACGTAACTCGTAGAAACTGACCTCGCAGCCGCGGGTCTCCCGGTTTGAGAGGAATACGGTAATTTTCATATTTCAAGACTTAGGCTTAAAAACGTGGCGTTAGAGGGTGAAAACTCGAAACAGCCCCCGAACGGTCCCGTTGGTGGCACCAACACCTCCCACGGGACCAACGTAACTCGTAGGAACTGACCTCGCAGCCGCGGGTCTCCCGGTTTGAGACTACGACGGTAATTTTCTTATTTCTACACTTAAGCAAAATATGGCGTTAGAGGGTGAAAACTCGAAACAGCCCCCGAACGGCCCCGTGGGTGGCACCAACACCTCGCACGGGACCAACGTAACTCGTAAGAACCGACCCCGCAGCCGCGGGTCTCCTGATTTGAGAGTACGACTGTAATTTGCTTATTTATAGACTTAGGCTTAAAAACATGACGTTAGAGGGTGAAAACTCGAAACAGCCCCCGAACGGTCCCGTGGGTGGCACCAACACCTCCCACGGGACCAACGTAACTCGTAGGAACTGACCCCGCAGTCGCGGGACTCCTGGTTTGAGAATATGATGGTAATTTGCATATTTCTAGACTTGGGCTTAAAAACATGGCGTTAGAGGGTTAAAACTCGAAACAGCCCCCGAACGGCCCCGTGGGTGGCACCAACACCTCCCACGAGACCAACGTAACTCGTAGAAACTGACCTCGCAGCCGCAGGTCTCCCGGTTTGAGAATACGACGGTAACTTGCCCATTTCTACACTTAAGCAAAACATGGCATTAGAGGGTGAAAACTGGAAACAGCCCCCGAACGGCCCCGTGGGTGGCACCAACACCTCCCACGGGACCAACATAAGTCGTAGGAACTGACCTCGCAGTCGTGGGTCTCCCGATTTGAGAGTAATACGATAATTTGCATATTTCAAGACTTAGGCTTAAAAACGTGGCGTTAGAGGGTGAAAACTCGAAACAGCCCCCGAACGGCCCCGTGGGTGGCACCAACACCTCCCACGGGACCAACGTAACTCGTAGGAACTGACCTCGCAGCCGTGGGTCTCCCGGTTTGAGACTACGACGGTAATTTACTTATTTTTACACTTAAGCAAAATATGGCGTTAAAGGGTGAAAGCTCGAAACAGCCCCCGAACGGCCCCGTGGGTGGCACCAACACCTCGCACGGGACCAACGTAACTCGTAGGAACCCACCCCGTAGCCGTGGGTCTCCCGGTTTGAGAGTACGACTGTAATTTGCTTATTTCTAGACTTAGGCTTAAAAACATGACGTTAGAGGGTGAAAACTCGAAACAGCCCCCGAACGGTCCCGTGGGTGGCACCAACACCTCCCACGGGACCAACGTAACTTGTAGGAACTGACCTCGTAGCCGCGGGTCTCCCGGTTTGAGAATACGACGGTAATTTGCGTATTTCTACACTTAAGCAAAATATGGCGTTAAAGGGTAAAAGATCGAAACAGCCCCCGAACGGCCCCGTGGGTGGCACCAACACCTCGCACGGGACCAACGTAACTCGTAGGAACCCACCCCGTAGCCGTGGGTCTCCCGGTTTGAGAGTATGGATGTAATTTGCATATTTCAAGACTTAGGCTTAAAACCATGGCGTTAGAGGCTGAAAATTCGAAACAGCCCCCGAACGGCCCCGTGAGTGGCACCAACACCTCCCACGGGACCAACAAAACTCGTAAGAACTGACCTCGCAGCTGCGGGTCTCCCGGTTTGAGACTACGACGGTAATTTGCTTATTTTCTACACTTAAGCAAAATATGGCGTTAGAGGATGAAAACTCGAAACAGCTCCCGAACGGCCCCTTGGGTGGCACCAACACCTCCCACGGGACCAACGTAACTCATAGGAACTGACCTCGTAGCCGTGGGTCTCCCGGTTTGAGAGTAATACGGTAATTTGCATATTTCAAAACTTAGGCCTAAAAACGTGGCGTTAGAGGGGGAAAACTCGAAACAACCCCTGAACGGCCCCGTGGGTGGCACCAATACCTCCCACGGGACCAACGTAACTCGTAGAAACTAACCTCGCAACCACGGGTCTCCCGGTTGGAGAGTAATACGGTAATTTGCATATTTCAAGACTTAGGCTTAAAAACATGGCGTTAGAGGGTGAAAACTCGAAACAACCCCTGAACGGCCCCGTTGGTGGCACCAACACCTCCCACGGGACCAACGTAACTCGTAGGAACCGACCCCACAGCCGCGAGTCTCACGGTTTGAGAGTACGACGGTAATTTGCTTATTTCTAGACTTAGGCTTAAAAACATGACGTTAGAGGGTGAAAGCTCGAAACAGAGCCCGAACGGCCATGTGGGTGGCACCAACACCTCCCACGGGACCAACGTAACTCTTAAGAACTGACCTCGCAGCCGCGGGTCTCCCGGTTTGAGAATACGACGGTAATTTGCGTATTTCTACACTTAAGCAAAACATGGCGTTAGAGGGTGAAAACTCGAAACAACCCTCGAACGGCCCCGTGGGTGGCACCAACACCTCCCACAGGACCAACGTAAATCGTAGGAATTGACCTCATAGCAGCGGGTCTCCCGGTTTGAGAGTAATACGATAATTTGCATATTTCAAGACTTAGGCTTAAAAACATGGCGTTAGAGGGTGAAAACTCGAAACAGCCCCCGAACGGTCGCGTGGGTGGCACCAACACCTCCCACGGGACAAACGTAACTCGTAGGAACCGACCCCGCAGCCGCGGGTCTCCCGGTTTGAGAGTTCGACGGTAATTTGCTTATTTCTAGACTTAGGCTTAAAAACATGACGTTAGAGGGTGAAAACTCGAAACAGCCCCCGAACGGCCACGTGGGTGGCACCAACACCTCCCACGGGACCAACGTAACTCGTAGGACTTGACCTCGCAGCTGCGGGTCTCCCGGTTTGAGAGTAATACGATAATTTGCATATTTCAAGACTTAGGCTTAAAAACATGGCGTTAGAGGGTGAAAACTCGAAACAGACCTCGAACGGCCCCGTGGGTGGCACCAACACCTCCCACGGGACCAACGTAACTCGTAGGAACCGGCCCCGCAGCCGCAGGTCTCCCGGTTTGAGAGTACGACGGTAATTTTCTTATTTCTAGACTTAGGCTTAAAAACATGACGTTAGAGGGTGAAAACTCGAAACAGCCCCCGAACGGCCCCCTGGGTGACACCAACACCTCCCACGGGACCAACGTAACTCGTAGGAACCGACCCCACAGCCGCGGGTCTCCCGATTTGAGAGTACGACGGTAATTAGCTTATTTCTAGACTTAGGCTTAAAAACATGACGTTAGAGGGTGAAAACTCGAAATAGCCCCCGAACGGCTCCGTGGGTGGCACCAACACCTCCCACGGGACCAACGTAACTCGTAGGAACTGACCTCGCAGCTGCGGGTCTCCCGGTTTGAGAGTAATATGGTAATTTGCATATTTCAAGACTTAGGCTTAAAAACATGGCGTTAGAGGGTGAAAACTAGAAACAACCCTCGAACGGCCCCGTGGGTGGCACCAACACCTCCCACGGGACCAACGTAACTCGTAGGAACCGGCCCCGCAGTCGCGGGTCTCCCGGTTTGAGAGTACGACGGTAATTTGCTTATTTCTACAATTAGGCTTAAAAACATGATGTTAGAGGGTGAAAACTCGAAACAGCCCCCGAACGGCCCCGTGGGTGACACCAACACCTCCCACGGGACCAACGTAACTCGTAGGAACTGACCTCATAGCCGCGGGTCTCCCGATTTGAGAATTCGACGGTAATTTGCGTATTTCTACACCTAAGCAAAACATGGCGTTAGAGGGTGAAAACTCGAAAAAGCCCCCGAACGGCCCCGTGGGTGGCACCAAAACCTCCCACGGGACCAACTTAACTCGTAGGAACCGACCCCGCCGCCGCGGTGCTCCCGGTTTAAGAGTACGACGGTAATTTTCTTATTTCTATACTTACGCTTAAAAACATGACGTTAGAGGGTGAAAACTCGAAATAGCCCCCGAACGGCCTCGTGGGTGGCACCAACCCCTCCCACGGGACCAACGTAACTCGTAGGAACAAACCTCGCAGCCGCGGGTCTCCCGATTTGAGAATACGACGGTAAATTGCGTATTTCTAGACTTAAGCAAAACATGGCGTTAGAGGGTGAAGACTCGAAACAGCCCCCGAACGGCTACGTGGGTGACACAAACACCTTCCACGGGACCAACGTTACTCGTAGGAATTGACCTCGCAGCCGCGGGTCTCCCGGTTTGAGAGTAATACGGTAATTTGCATATGTCAAGACTTAGGCTTAAAAACATGGCGTTAGATGGTGAAAACTCGAAACAGCCCTCGAACGGCCCCGTGGGTGGCATCAACACCTCCCACGGGACCAACGTAACTCGTAGGAACTGGACCCGCAGCCGCAGGTCTCCCGGTTTGAGAGTACGACGGTAATTTGGTTATTTCTAGACTTAGGCTTAAAAACATGACGTTAGAGGGTGAAAACTCGAAACAGCCCCCGAACGGCCCCGTGGGTGGTACCAACACCTCCCACGGGACCTACGTAACTCGTAGGAACTAACCTCGCAGCCGCGGGTCTCCCGGTTTGAAAATACGACGGTAATTTGCGTATTTCTACACTTAAGCAAAACATGGCATTAAAGGGTCAAAACTCGAAACAGCCCCCGAACAGCCCCGTGGGTGGCACCAACACCTCCCACGGGACCAACGTAACTCGTAGGAATTGACCTCGCAGCCGCGGGTCTCCCGGCTTGAGTGTAATACGGTAATTTGCATATTTCAAGACTTAGGCTTAAAAACATGACGTTAGAGGGGTGAAAACTCGAAACAGCCGCCGAACGGCCCCGTGGGTGGCACCAACACCTCCCCCGGGACCAACGTAACTCGTAGGAACTGACCTCGCAGCCGCGGGTCTCCCGATTTGAGAGTAATAGGGTAATTTGCATATTTCAAGACTTAGGCTTAAAAACATGGCGTTAGAGGGTGAAAACTCGAAACAGCCCCCGAACGGCCTCGTGGGTGGCACCAACACCTCCCACGGGACCAACGTAACTCGTAGGAACTGACCCCGCAGCCGCGGGTCTCCCGATTTTGGAGTACGACGATAATTTGCTTATTTCTAGACTTAGGCTTAAAAACATGGCGTTAGAGGGTGAAAACTCGAAACAGCCCCCGATCGGCCCCGTGGGTGGCACCAACACCTCCCACGGGACCAACGTAACTCGTAGGAACCGGCCCCGCAGTCGCGGGTCTCCCGGTTTGAGAGTACGACGGTAATTTGCTTATTTCTAGACTTAGGCTTAAAAACATGGCGTTAGAGAGTGAAAACTCGAAACAGCCCCCGAACGGCCCCGTGGGTGGCACCAACACCTCCCACGGGACCAACGTAACTCGTAGGAACTGACCCCGCAGCCGCGGGTCTCCCGGTTTGAGAGTACGACGGTAATTTGCTTATTTCTATACTTAGGCTTAAAAACATTACGTTAGAGGGTGAAAACTCGAAACAGCCCCCGAACGGCCCCGTGGGTGGCACCAACACCTCCCACGGGACCAACGTAACTCGTAGGAACTGACCTCGCAGCCGCGGGTCTCCCGATTTGAGAGTAATACGGTAATTTTCATATTTCAAGACTTAGGCTTAAAAACATGGCGTTAGAGGGTGAAAACTTGAAACAACCCCCGAACGGCCCCGTGGGTGGCACCAACACCTCCCATGGGACCAACGTAACTCGTAGGAACCGACCCCGCAGCCGCGGGTCTCCCGGATTGAGACTACGACGGTAATTTGCTTATTTCTACACTTAAGCAAAATATGGCGTTAGAGGGTGAAAACTCGAAACAGCCCACGAACGGCACCGTGGGTGGCACCAACACCTCACAGGGGACCAACGTAACTCGTAAGAACCGACCCCGCAGCCGCGGGTCTCCCGGTTTGAGAGTACGACTGTAATTTGCTTATTTCTAGACTTAGGCTTAAAAACATGACGTTAGAGGGTGAAAACTCGAAACAGCCCCCGAACGGTCCCGTGGGTGGTACCAAAACCTCCCACGGGACCAACGTAACTTGTAGGAACTAACCTCGCAGCAGCGGGTCTCCCGATTTGAGAATACGACGGTAATTTGCGTATTTCTACACTTAAGCAAAACATGGCGTTAGAGGGTGAAAACTCAAAACAGCCCCCGAACGGCCCCGTGGGTGGCACCACCAGCTCCCACGGGACCAACGTAACTCGTAGGAATTGACCTCGCAGCCGCGGGTCTCCCAATTTGAGAGTAATACAGTAATTTGCATATTTCAAAACTTAGGCTTAAAAACATGGCGTTAGAGGGTGAAAACTCGAAACAACCCCTGAACGGCCCCGTTGGTGGCACCAACACCTCCCACGGGACCAACGTAACTCGTAGGAACCGACCCCACAGCCGCGGGTCTCACGGTTTGAGAGTACGACGGTAATTTGCTTATTTCTAGACTTAGGCTTAAAAACATGACGTTAGAGGGTGAAAGCTCGAAACAGAGCCCGAACGGCCATGTGGGTGGCACCAACACCTCCCACGGGACCAACGTAACTCTTAAGAACTGACCTCGCAGCCGCGGGTCTCCCGGTTTGAGAATACGATGGTAATTTGCGTATTTCTACACTTAAGCAAAACATGGCGTTAGAGGGTGAAAACTCGAAACAACCCTCGAACGGCCCCGTGGGTGGAACCAACACCTCCCACAGGACCAACGTAAATCGTAGGAATTGACCTCGCAGCATCGGGTCTCCCGGTTTGAGAGTAATACGGTAATTTGCATATTTCAAGACTTAGGCTTAAAAACATGGCGTTAGAGGGTGAAAACTCGAAACAGCACCCGAACGGTCGCGTGGGTGGCACCAACACCTCCCACGGGACAAACGTAACTCGTAGGAACCGACCCCGCAGCCGCGGGTCTCCCGGTTTGAGAGTACAACGGTAATTTGCTTATTTCTAGACTTAGGCTTAAAAACATGACGTTAGAGGGTGAAAACTCGAAACAGCCCCCGAACGGCCACGTGGGTGGCACCAACACCTCCCACGGGACCAACGTAACTCGTAGGAACTGACCTCGCAGCTGCGGGTCTCCCGGTTTGAGAGTAATACGATAATTTGCATATTTCAAGACTTAGGCTTGAAAACATGGCGTTAGAGGGTGAAAACTCGAAACAACCCTCGAACGGCCCCGTGGGTGGCACCAACACCTCCCACGGGACCAACGTAACTCGTAGGAACCGGCCCCGCAGTCGCGAGTCTCCCGGTTTGAGAGTACGATGGTAATTTGCTTATTTCTAGACTTAGGCTTAAAAACATGATGTTAGAGGGTGAAAACTCGAAACAGCCCCCGAACGGCCCCGTGGGTGACACCAACACCTCCCACGGGACCAACGTAACTCGTAGGAACTGACCTCGTAGCCGCGGGTCTCCCGATTTGAGAATTCGACGGTAATTTGCGTATTTCTACACCTAAGCAAAACATGGCGTTAGAGGGTGAAAACTCGAAAAAGCCCCCGAACGGCCCCGTGGGTGGCACCAAAACCTCCCACGGGACCAACTTAACTCGTAGGAACCGACCCCGCCGCCGCGGGTCTCCCGGTTTGAGAGTACGACGGTAATTTTCTTATTTCTATACTTAGGCTTAAAAACATGACGTTAGAGGGTGAAAACTCGAAATAGCCCCCGAACGGCCTCGTGGGTGGCACCAACACCTCCCACGGGACCAACGTAACTCGTAGGAACAAACCTCGCAGCCGCGGGTCTCCCGGTTTGAGAATACGACGGTAATTTGCGTATTTCTACACTTAAGCAAAACATGGCGTTAGAGGGTGAAAACTCGAAACAGCCCCCGAACGGCTACGTGGGTGGCACAAACACCTTCCACGGGACCAACGTTACTCGTAGGAACTGACCTCGCAGCCGCGGGTCTCCCGGTTTGAGACTACGACGGTAATTGTCTTATTTCTACACTTAAGCAAAATATGGCGTTAGAGGGTGAAAACTCGAAACAGCCCCCGAACGGCCCCGTGGGTGGCACCAACACCTCGCACGGGACCAACGTAACTCGTAAGAACTGACCCCGCAGCCGCGGCTCTCCCAGTTTGAGAGTACGACTGTAATTTGCTTATTTCTAGACTTAGGCTTAAAAACATGACGTTAGAGGGTGAAAACTCGAAACAGCCCCCGAACGGCCCCGTGGGTGGTACCAACACCTCCCACGGGACCAACGTAACTTGTAGGAACTGACCTCGCAGCAGCGGGTCTCCCGGTTTGAGAATACGACGGTAATTTGCGTATTTCTACACTTAAGCAAAACATGGCGTTAGAGGGCGAAAACTCGAAACATCCCTCGAACGGCCCCGTGGGTGGCATCAACACCTCCCACGGGACCAACGTAACTCGTAGGAACCGGACCCGCAGCCGCAGGTCTCCCGGTTTGAGAGTACGACGGTAATTTGGTTATTTCTAGACTTAGGCTTAAAAACATGACGTTAGAGGGTGAAAACTCGAAACAGCCCCCGAACGGCCCCGTGGGTGGTACCAACACCTCCCACGGGACCTACGTAACTCGTAGGAACTAACCTCGCAGCCGTGGGTCTCCCGGTTTGAGAATACGACGGTAATTTGCGTATTTCTACACTTAAGCAAAACATGGCATTAAAGGGTGAAAACTCGAAACAGCCCCCGAACGGCCCCGTGGGTGGCACCAACACCTCCCACGGGACCAACGTAACTCGTAGGAATTGACCTCGCAGCCGCGGGTCTCCCGGCTTGAGAGTAATACGGTAATTTGGATATTTCAAGACTTAGGCTTAAAAACATGACGTTAGAGGGTGAAAACTCGAAACAGCCGCCGAACGGCCCCGTGGGTGGCACCAACACCTCCCACGGGACCAACGTAACTCGTAGGAACTGACCTCGCAGCCGCGGGTCTCCCGGTTTGAGAGTAATACGGTAATTTGCATATTTCAAGACTTAGGCTTAAAAACATGGCGTTAGAGGGTGAAAACTCGAAACAGCCCCCGAACGGCCCCGTGGGTGGCACCAACACCTCCCACGGGACCAACGTAACTCGTAGGAACTGACCTCGCAGCCGCGGGTCTCCCGGTTTGAGAGTAATACGGTAATTTGCATATTTCAAGACTTAGGCTTAAAAACATGGCGTTAGAGGGTGAAAACTCGAAACAGCCCCCGAACGGCCCCGTGGGTGGCACCAACAACTCCCACGGGACCAAAGTAACTCGTAGGAACTGACCCCGCAGCCGCGGGTCTCCCGGTTTGAGAGTACGACGGTAATTTGCTTATTTCTATACTTAGGCTTAAAAACATTACGTTAGAGGGTGAAAACTCGAAATAGCCCCCGAATGGCCCCGTGGGTGGCACCAACACCTCCCACGGGACCAACGTAACTCGTAGGAACTGACCTCGCAGCCGCGGGTCTCCCGGTTTGAGACTACGACGGTAATTTGCTTATTTCTACACTTAAGCAAAATATGGCGTTAGAGGGTGAAAACTCGAAACAGCCCACGAACGGCCCCGTGGGTGGCACCAACACCTCGCAGGGGACCAACGTAACTCGTAAGAACCGACCCCGCAGCCGCGGGTCTCCCGGTTTGAGAGTACGACTGTAATTTGCTTATTTCTAGACTTAGGCTTAAAAACATGACGTTAGAGGGTGAAAACTCGAAACAGCCCCCGAACGGTCCCGTGGGTGGCACCAAAACCTCCCACGGGACCAACGTAACTTGTAGGAACTAACCTCGCAGCAGCGGGTCTCCCGATTTGAGAATACGACGGTAATTTGCGTATTTCTACACTTAAGCAAAACATGGCCTTAGAGGGTGAAAACTCGAAACAGCCCCCGAACGGCCCCGTGGGTGGCACCACCAGCTCCCACGGGACCAACGTAACTCGTAGGAATTGACCTCGCAGCCGCGGGTCTCCCAATTTGAGAGTAATACAGTAATTTGCATATTTCAAGACTTAGGCTAAAAAACATGGCGTTAGAGGGTGAAAACTCGAAACAGCCCCCGAACGACCCCGTGGGTGGCACCAAGACCTCCCACAGGACTAACGTAACTCATAGGAACTGACCTCGTAGCCGCGGGTCTCCCGGTTTGAGAGTAATACGGTAATTTGCATATTTCAAAACTTAGGGTTAAAAACATGGCGTTAGAGGGTGAAAACTCGAAAAAGCCGCCGAACGGCCCCCTGGGTGGCACCAACACCTCCCACGGGACCAACGTAACTCGTAGGAACCGACCCCGCAACCGCGGGTCTCCCGGTTTGAGAGTACGACGGTAATTTGCTTATTTCTAGACTTAGGCTTAAAAACATGACGTTAGAGGGTGAAAACTCGAAATAGCCCCCGAACGGCCCCGTGGGTGGCACCAACACCTCCCACGGCACGAACGTAACTCGTAGGAACTGACCTCGCAGCCGCGGGTCTCCCGGTTTGGGAATACGACGGTAATTTGCATATTTCTACACTTAAGCAAAACATGGCGTTAGAGGCTGAAAACTCGAAACAACCCCCGAACGGCCCCGTGGGTGGCACCAACACCTCCCACGGGACCAACGTAACTCGTAGTAACTGACCTCGCAGCCGCGGGTCTCCCGGTTTGAGAGTAATACGGTAATTTGCATATTTCAAGACTTAAGCTTAAAAACATGGCGTTAGACGGTGAAAACTCGAAACAGCCCCCGAACGGCCCCGTGGGTGGCACCAACACCTACCACAGGACCAACGTAACTCGTAGGAACCGACCCCGCAGCCGCGGGTCTCCCGGTTTGAGAGTACGACGGTAATTTGCTTATTGTTAGATTTAGCCTTAAAAATATGACGTTAGAGGGTGAAAACTCGAAACAGCCCCCGAACGGCCCCGTGGGTGGCACCAACACCTCCCACGGGACCAACGTAACTCGTAGGAACTGACCTCGTAGCCGCGGGTATCCCGATTTGAGAATACGACGGTAATTTGCGTATTTCTACACTTAAGCAAAACATGGCGTTAGAGGGTGAAAACTCGAAACAGCCCCCGAACGGCCCCGTGGGTGGCTCCAACACCTCCCACGGGACCAACGTAACTCGTAGGAACTGACCTCGCAGCCGCGGGTCTCCCGATTTGAGAGTAATACGGTAATTGGCATATTTCAAGACTTAGGCTTAAAAACATGGCGTTAGAGGGTGAAAACTTGAAACAATCCCCGAACGGCCCCGTGGGTGGCACCAACACCTCCCATGGGACCAACGTAACTCGTAGGAACCGACCCCGCAGCCGCGGGTCTCCCGGTTTGAGAGTACGACGGTAATTTGCTTATTTCTATACTTAGGCTTAAAAACATGACGTTAGAGGGTGAAAACTCGAAACAGCCCCCTAACGGCCCCGTGGGTGGCACCAACACCTCCCACGGGACCAACGTAACTCGTAGGAACCGACCCCGCAGCCGCGGGTCTCCCGTTTGAGAGTACGACGGTAATTTGCTTATTTTTAGACTTAGGCTTAAAAACATGACGTTAGAGGGTGAAAACTCGAAATAGCCCCTGAACGGCCCCGTGGGTGGCACCAACACCTCCCACGGGACCAACGTAACTCGTAGGAACTGACCTCGCAGCCGCGGGTCTCCCGGTTTGAGAGTAATACGGTAATTTGCATATTTCAAGACTTAGGCTTAAAAACATGGCGTTAGAGGGTGAAAACTCGAAACAGCCCTTGAACGGCCCCGTGGGTGGCACCAACACCTCCCAGTGGACCAACGTAACTCGTAGGAACCGGCCCCGCAGCCGCGGGTCTCCCGGTTTGAGAGTACGACGATAATTTGCTTATTTCTAGACTTAGGCTTAAAAACATGACGTTAGAGGGTGAAAACTCGAAACAGCCCCCGAACGGCCCCGTGGGTGACACCAACACCTCCCACGGGACCAACGTAACTCGTAGGAACTGACCTCGCAGCCGCGGGTCTCCCGATTTGAGAATACGACGGTAATTTGCATATTTCTACACCTAAGCAAAACAAGGTGTTAGAGGGTGAAAACTCGAAACAGCCCTCGAACGGCCCCGTGGGTGGCACCAACACCTTCCACGGGACCAACGTAACTCGTAGGAACTGACCTCGCAGCCACGGGTCTCCCGGTTTGAGAGTAATACGGTAATTTACATATTTCAAGACTTAGGCTTAAAAACATGGCGTTAGAGGGTGAAAACTCGAAAAAGCCCCCGAACGGCCCCGTGGGTGGCACCAACACCTCCCACGGGACCAACGTAACACGTCGGAACCGACCCCGCAACCGTGGGTCTCCCGGTTTGAGAGTACGAAGGTAATTTGCTTATTTCTATACTTAGGCTTAAAAATATGACGTTAGAGGGTGAAAACTCGTAACAGCCCCCGAACGGCCCCGTGGGTGGCACCAACACCTCCCACGGGACAAACGTAACTCGTAGGAACTGACCTCGCAGCCGCGGGTCTCCACATTTTGAGAGGAATACGGTAATTTGCATATTTCAAGACTTAGGCTTAAAAACATGACATTAGAGGGTGAAAACTCGAAACAGCACCCGAACGGCCCCGTGGGAGGTACCAACAGCTCCCACGGGACCAACGTAATTCGTAGGAACTAACCTCGCAGCCGTGGGTCTCCCGGTTTGAGAATACGACGGTAATTTGCGTATTTCTACACTTAAGCAAAACATGGCATTAGAGGGTGAAAACTCGAAACATCCCCCGAACGGCCCCGTGGGTGGCACCAACACCTCCCACGGTACCAACGTAACTGGTAGGAACTGACCTCGCAGTCGCGGGTCTCCCGGTTTGAGAGTAATACGGTAATTTGCATATTTCAAGACTTAGGCTTAAAAACATGGCGTTAGAGGGTGAAAACTCGAAACAGCCCCCGAACGGCCCCGTGGGTGGCACCAACACCTCCCACGGGACCAACGTAACTCGTAGGACCTGACTCCGCAGCCGCGGGTCTCCCGGTTTGAGAGTACGACGGTAATTTGCTTATTTCTAGACTTACGCTTAAAAACATGACGTTAGAGGGTGAAAACTCGAAACAGCCCCCGAACGGCCCCGTGGGTGGCAACAACACCTCCCACGGGACAAACGTAACTCGTAGGAACTGACCTCGCAGCCGCGGGTCTCCCGGTTTGAGAGTAATACGGTAATTTGCATATTTCAAGACTTAGGCTTAAAAACATGGCGTTAGAGTGTGAAAACTCGAAACAGCCCTCGAACGGCCCCGTGGGTGGCACCAACACCTCCCACGGGACCAACGTAACTCATAGGAACTGACCTCGCAGCCGCGGGTCTCCCGGTTTGAGAGTAATACGGTAATTTGCATATTTCAAGACTTAAGCTTAAAAACGTGGCGTTAGAGGGTGAAAACTCGAAACAGCCCCCGAACGGTCCCCTGGGTGGCACCAACACCTCGCACGGGACCAACGTAACTCGTAAGAACCGACCCCGCAGCCGCGGGTCTCCCGATTTCCGAGTACGACTTTAATTTACTTATTTCTAGACTTAGGCTTAAAAACATGACGTTAGAGGGTGAAAACTCGAAACAGCCCCCGAACGGCCCCGTGGGTGGCACCAACACCTCCCACGGGACCAACGTAACTCGTAGGAACTGACCTCGTAGCCGCGGTCTCCCAATTTGAGAGTAATACGGTAATTTGCATATTTCAAGTCTTAGGCTTAAAAATATTGCGTTAGAGGGTGAAAACTCGAAACAGCATCCGAACGGCCCCGTGGGTGGCACCAACACCTCCCACGGGACCAACGTAACTCGTAGGAACTGACCTCGCAGCCGCGGGTCTCCCGGTTTGAGACTACGACGGTAATTTGCTTATTTCTACACTTAAGCAAAATATGGCGTTAGAGGGTGAAAACTCGAAACAGCTCCCGAACGGCCCCGTGGGTGGCACCAACACCTCCCACCGGACCAACGTAACTCATAGGAACTGACCTCGTAGCCGCGGGTCTCTCGGTTTGAGAGTAATACGGTAATTTGCATATTTCAAAAATTAGGCTTAAAAACATGGCGTTAGAGGGTGAAAACTCGAAACAGCCCACGAACGGCCCCGTGGGTGGCACCAACACCTCCCACGGGACCAACGTAACTCGTAGGAACCGACCCCGCAGCCGCGGGTCTCCCGGTTTGAGAGTACGACGGTAATTTGCTTATTTCTAGATTTAGGCTTAAAAATACGACGTTAGAGGGTGAAAATTCGAAACAGCCCCCGAACGGCCCTGTGGGTGGCACCAACACCTCCCACGGGACCAACGTAACTCGTAGGAACTGACCTCGTAGCCGCGGGTCTCCCGGTTTGAGAATACGACGGTAATTTGCGTATTTCTACACTTAAGCAAAACATGGCGTTA
This sequence comes from Sambucus nigra, assembly GCA_949130495.1. NCBI lineage: Eukaryota > Viridiplantae > Streptophyta > Magnoliopsida > Dipsacales > Adoxaceae > Sambucus > Sambucus nigra. The sequence goes on from CASBWL010000058.1 coordinate 2,229,387, forward strand.
GAGGGTGAAAACTCGAAACAGCCCCCGAAGGCCCCGTGGGTGGCACCAACACCTCCCACGGGACAAACGTAACTCGTAGGAACTGACCTCGCAGCCGCGGGTCTCCCGGTTTGAGAGGAATACGGTAATTTGCATATTTCAAGACTTAGGCTTAAAAACATGGCGTTAGAGGGTGAAAACTCGAAACAGCCCTCGAACGGCCCCGTGGGTGGCACCAACACCTCCTACGGGACCAACGTAACTCATAGGAACTGACCTCGCAGCCGCGGGTCTCCCGGTTTGAGAGTAATACGGTAATTTGCATATTTCAAGACTTAAGCTTAAAAACGTGGCGTTAGAGGGTGAAAACTCGAAACAGCCCCCGAACGGTCCCGTGGGTGGCACCAACAGCTCCCACGGGACCAACGTAACTCGTAGGAACTGACCTCGCAGCTGCGGGTCTCCCGGTTTGAGAGTAATATGGTAATTTGCATATTTCAACACTTAGGCTTAAAAACATGGCGTTAGAGGGTGAAAACTCGAAACAGCCCCCGAACGGCCCCGTGAGTGGCACCAACACCTTGCACGGGACCAACGTAACTCGTAAGAACCGACCCCGCAGCCGCGGGTCTCCCGATTTGAGGGTACGACTGTAATTTGCTTATTTCTAGACTTGGGCTTAAAAACATGACGTTAGAGGGTGAAAACTCGAAACAGCCCCCGAACGGTCCCGCGGGTGGCACCAACACCTCCCACGGGACCAACGTAACTGGTAGCAACTGTCCTCGCAGCTGCGGGTCTCCCGGTTTTAGAATACCACGGTAATTTGCGTATTTCTACACTTAAGCAAAACATGGCGTTAGAGGGTGAAAACTCGAAACAGCCCCCGAACGGCCCCGTGGGTGGCACTAACACCTCCCACGGGACCAACGTAACTCGTAGGAACTGACCTCGCAGCCGCGGTCTCCCAATTAGAGAGTAATAGGGTAATTTGCATATTTCAAGTCTTAGGCTTAAAAATATTGCGTTAGAGGGTGAAAACTCGAAACAGCATCCGAACGGCCCCGTGGGTGGCACCAACACCTCCCACGGGACCAACGTAACTCGTAGGAACTGACCTCGCAGCCGCGGGTCTCCCGGTTTGAGACTACGACGGTAATTTGCTTATTTCTACACTTAAGCAAAATATGGCGTTAGAGGGTGAAAACTCGAAACAGCTCCCGAACGGCCCCGTGGGTGGCACCAACACCTCCCACCGGACCAACGTAACTCATAGGAACGGACCTCGTAGCCGCGGGTCTCTCGGTTTGAGAGTAATACGGTAATTTGCATATTTCAAAAATTAGGCTTAAAAACATGGCGTTAGAGGGTGAAAACTCGAAACAGCCGCCGAACGGCCCCGTGGGTGGAACCAACACCTCCCACGGGACCAACGTAACTCGTAGGAACCGACCCCGCAGCCGCGGGTCTCCCGGTTTGAGAGTACGACGAAATTTTTTTTATTTCTAGACTGAGGCTTAAAAACATGACGTTAGAGGGTGAAAACTCGAAACAGCCCCCGAACGGCCCCGTGGGTGGCACCAACACCTCCCACGGGACCAACGTAACTCGTAGGAATCGACCCCGCAGCCGCGGGTCTCCCGGTTTGAGAGTACGACGAATTTTTTTTTATTTCTAGACTTAGGCTTAAAAACATGACGTTAGAGGATGAAAACTCGAAACAGCCCCCGAACGGCCCCGTGGGTGGTACCAACACCTCCCACGGGACCTACGTAACTCGTAGGAACTAACCTCGCAGCCGCGGGTCTCCCGGTTCGAGAATACGACGGTAATTTGCGTATTTCTACACTTAAGCAAAACATGGCATTAAAGGGTGAAAACTCGAAACAGCCCCCGAACAGCCCCGTGGGTGGCACCAACACCTCCCACGGGACCAACGTAACTCGTAGGAATTGACCTCGCAGCCGCGGGTCTCCCGGCTTGAGAGTAATACGGTAATTTGGATATTTCAAGACTTAGGCTTAAAAACATGACGTTAGAGGGTGAAAACTCGAAACAGCCGCCGAACGGCCCCGTGGGTGGCACCAACACCTCCCACGGGACCAACGTAACTCGTAGGAACTGACCTCGCAGCCGCGGGTCTCCCGGTTTGAGAGTAATACGGTAATTTGCATATTTCAAGACTTAGGCTTAAAAACATGGCGTTAGAGGGTGAAAACTCGAAACAGCCCCCGAACGGCCCCGTGGGTGGCACCAACACCTCCCACGGGACCAACGTAACTCGTAGGAACTGACCTCGCAGCCGCGGGTCTCCCGGTTTGAGAGTAATACGGTAATTTGCATATTTCAAGACTTAGGCTTAAAAACATGGCGTTAGAGGGTGAAAACTCGAAACAGCCCCCGAACGGCCCCGTGGGTGGCACCAACACCTCCCACGGGACCAACGTAACTCGTAGGAACTGACCCCGCAGCCGCGGGTCTCCCGGTTTGAGAGTACGACGGTAATTTGCTTATTTCTATACTTAGGCTTAAAAACATTACGTTAGAGGGTGAAAACTCGAAATAGCCCCCGAATGGCCCCGTGGGTGGCACCAACACCTCCCACGGGACCAACGTAACTCGTAGGAACTGACCTCGCAGCCGCGGGTCTCCCGGTTTGAGACTACGACGGTAATTTGCTTATTTCTACACTTAAGCAAAATATGGCGTTAGAGGGTGAAAACTCGAAACAGCCCACGAACGGCCCCGTGGGTGGCACCAACACCTCGCAGGGGACCAACGTAACTCGTAAGAACCGACCCCGCAGCCGCGGGTCTCCCGGTTTGAGAGTACGACTGTAATTTGCTTATTTCTAGACTTAGGCTTAAAAACATGACGTTAGAGGGTGAAAACTCGAAACAGCCCCCGAACGGTCCCGTGGGTGGCTCCAAAACCTCCCACGGGACCAACGTAACTTGTAGGAACTAACCTCGCAGCAGCGGGTCTCCCGATTTGAGAATACGACGGTAATTTGCGTATTTCTACACTTAAGCAAAACATGGCCTTAGAGGGTGAAAACTCGAAACAGCCCCCGAACGGCCCCGTGGGTGGCACCACCAGCTCCGACGGGACCAACGTAACTCGTAGGAATTGACCTCGCAGCCGCGGGTCTCCCAATTTGAGAGTAATACAGTAATTTGCATATTTCAAGACTTAGGCTAAAAAACATGGCGTTAGAGGGTGAAAACTCGAAACAGCCCCCGAACGACCCCGTGGGTGGCACCAAGACCTCCCACAGGACTAACGTAACTCATAGGAACTGACCTCGTAGCCGCGGGTCTCCCGGTTTGAGAGTAATACGGTAATTTGCATATTTCAAAACTTAGGGTTAAAAACATGGCGTTAGAGGGTGAAAACTCGAAACAGCCGCCGAACGGCCCCCTGGGTGGCACCAACACCTCCCACGGGACCAACGTAACTCGTAGGAACCGACCCCGCAACCGCGGGTCTCCCGGTTTGAGAGTACGACGGTAATTTGCTTATTTCTAGACTTAGGCTTAAAAACATGACGTTAGAGGGTGAAAACTCGAAATAGCCCCCGAACGGTCCCGCGGGTGGCACCAACACCTCCCACGGGACCAACGTAACTGGTAGGAACTGTCCTCGCAGCTGCGGGTCTCCCGGTTTTAGAATACCACGGTAATTTGCGTATTTCTACACTTAAGCAAAACATGGCGTTAGAGGGTGAAAACTCGAAACAGCCCCCGAACGGCCCCGTGGGTGGCACTAACACCTCCCACGGGACCAACGTAACTCGTAGGAACTGACCTCGCAGCCGCGGTCTCCCAATTAGAGAGTAATAGGGTAATTTGCATATTTCAAGTCTTAGGCTTAAAAATATTGCGTTAGAGGGTGAAAACTCGAAACAGCATCCGAACGGCCCCGTGGGTGGCACCAACACCTCCCACGGGACCAACGTAACTCGTAGGAACTGACCTCGCAGCCGCGGGTCTCCCGGTTTGAGACTACGACGGTAATTTGCTTATTTCTACACTTAAGCAAAATATGGCGTTAGAGGGTGAAAACTCGAAACAGCTCCCGAACGGCCCCGTGGGTGGCACCAACACCTCCCACCGGACCAACGTAACTCATAGGAACGGACCTCGTAGCCGCGGGTCTCTCGGTTTGAGAGTAATACGGTAATTTGCATATTTCAAAAATTAGGCTTAAAAACATGGCGTTAGAGGGTGAAAACTCGAAACAGCCGCCGAACGGCCCCGTGGGTGGAACCAACACCTCCCACGGGACCAACGTAACTCGTAGGAACCGACCCCGCAGCCGCGGGTCTCCCGGTTTGAGAGTACGACGAAATTTTTTTTATTTCTAAACTGAGGCTTAAAAACATGACGTTAGAGGGTGAAAACTCGAAACAGCCCCCGAACGGCCCCGTGGGTGGCACCAACACCTCCCACGGGACCAACGTAACTCGTAGGAATCGACCCCGCAGCCGCGGGTCTCCCGGTTTGAGAGTACGACGAATTTTTTTTTATTTCTAGACTTAGGCTTAAAAACATGACGTTAGAGGATGAAAACTCGAAACAGCCCCCGAACGGCCCCGTGGGTGGTACCAACACCTCCCACGGGACCTACGTAACTCGTAGGAACTAACCTCGCAGCCGCGGGTCTCCCGGTTCGAGAATACGACGGTAATTTGCGTATTTCTACACTTAAGCAAAACATGGCATTAAAGGGTGAAAACTCGAAACAGCCCCCGAACAGCCCCGTGGGTGGCACCAACACCTCCCACGGGACCAACGTAACTCGTAGGAATTGACCTCGCAGCCGCGGGTCTCCCGGCTTGAGAGTAATACGGTAATTTGGATATTTCAAGACTTAGGCTTAAAAACATGACGTTAGAGGGTGAAAACTCGAAACAGCCGCCGAACGGCCCCGTGGGTGGCACCAACACCTCCCACGGGACCAACGTAACTCGTAGGAACTGACCTCGCAGCCGCGGGTCTCCCGGTTTGAGAGTAATACGGTAATTTGCATATTTCAAGACTTAGGCTTAAAAACATGGCGTTAGAGGGTGAAAACTCGAAACAGCCCCCGAACGGCCCCGTGGGTGGCACCAACACCTCCCACGGGACCAACGTAACTCGTAGGAACTGACCTCGCAGCCGCGGGTCTCCCGGTTTGAGAGTAATACGGTAATTTGCATATTTCAAGACTTAGGCTTAAAAACATGGCGTTAGAGGGTGAAAACTCGAAACAGCCCTCGAACGGCCCCGTGGGTGGCACCAACACCTCCCACGGGACCAACGTAACTCGTAGGAACTGACCCCGCAGCCGCGGGTCTCCCGGTTTGAGAGTACGACGGTAATTTGCTTATTTCTATACTTAGGCTTAAAAACATTACGTTAGAGGGTGAAAACTCGAAATAGCCCCCGAATGGCCCCGTGGGTGGCACCAACACCTCCCACGGGACCAACGTAACTCGTAGGAACTGACCTCGCAGCCGCGGGTCTCCCGGTTTGAGACTACGACGGTAATTTGCTTATTTCTACAATTAAGCAAAATATGGCGTTAGAGGGTGAAAACTCGAAACAGCCCACGAACGGCCCCGTGGGTGGCACCAACACCTCGCAGGGGACCAACGTAACTCGTAAGAACCGACCCCGCAGCCGCGGGTCTCCCGGTTTGAGAGTACGACTGTAATTTGCTTATTTCTAGACTTAGGCTTAAAAACATGACGTTAGAGGGTGAAAACTCGAAACAGCCCCCGAACGGTCCCGTGGGTGGCTCCAAAACCTCCCACGGGACCAACGTAACTTGTAGGAACTAACCTCGCAGCAGCGGGTCTCCCGATTTGAGAATACGACGGTAATTTGCGTATTTCTACACTTAAGCAAAACATGGCCTTAGAGGGTGAAAACTCGAAACAGCCCCCGAACGGCCCCGTGGGTGGCACCACCAGCTCCGACGGGACCAACGTAACTCGTAGGAATTGACCTCGCAGCCGCGGGTCTCCCAATTTGAGAGTAATACAGTAATTTGCATATTTCAAGACTTAGGCTAAAAAACATGGCGTTAGAGGGTGAAAACTCGAAACAGCCCCCGAACGACCCCGTGGGTGGCACCAAGACCTCCCACAGGACTAACGTAACTCATAGGAACTGACCTCGTAGCCGCGGGTCTCCCGGTTTGAGAGTAATACGGTAATTTGCATATTTCAAAACTTAGGGTTAAAAACATGGCGTTAGAGGGTGAAAACTCGAAACAGCCGCCGAACGGCCCCCTGGGTGGCACCAACACCTCCCACGGGACCAACGTAACTCGTAGGAACCGACCCCGCAACCGCGGGTCTCCCGGTTTGAGAGTACGACGGTAATTTGCTTATTTCTAGACTTAGGCTTAAAAACATGACGTTAGAGGGTGAAAACTCGAAATAGCCCCCGAACGGCCCCGTGGGTGGCACCAACACCTCCCACGGCACGAACGTAACTCGTAGGAACTGACCTCGCAGCCGCGGGTCTCCCGGTTTGGGAATACGACGGTAATTTGCATATTTCTACACTTAAGCAAAACATGGCGTTAGAGGGTGAAAACTCGAAACAACCCCCGAACGGCCCCGTGGGTGGCACCAACACCTCCCACGGGACCAACGTAACTCGTAGTAACTGACCTCGCAGCCGCGGGTCTCCCGGTTTGAGAGTAATACGGTAATTTGCATATTTCAAGACTTAAGCTTAAAAACATGGCGTTAGACGGTGAAAACTCGAAACAGCCCCCGAACGGCCCCGTGGGTGGCACCAACACCTACCACAGGACCAACGTAACTCGTAGGAACCGACCCCGCAGCCGCGGGTCTCCCGGTTTGAGAGTACGACGGTAATTTGCTTATTGTTAGATTTAGCCTTAAAAATATGACGTTAGAGGGTGAAAACTCGAAACAGCCCCCGAACGGCCCCGTGGGTGGCACCAACACCTCCCACGGGACCAACGTAACTCGTAGGAACTGACCTCGTAGCCGCGGGTATCCCGGTTTGAGAATACGACGGTAATTTGCGTATTTCTACACTTAAGCAAAACATGGCGTTAGAGGGTGAAAACTCGAAACAGCCCCCGAACGGCCCCGTGGGTGGCACCAACACCTCCCACGGGACCAACGTAACTCGTAGGAACTGACCTCGCAGCCGCGGGTCTCCCGATTTGAGAGTAATACGGTAATTGGCATATTTCAAGACTTAGGCTTAAAAACATGGCGTTAGAGGGTGAAAACTTGAAACAATCCCCGAACGGCCCCGTGGGTGGCACCAACACCTCCCATGGGACCAACGTAACTCGTAGGAACCGACCCCGCAGCCGCGGGTCTCCCGGTTTGAGAGTACGACGGTAATTTGCTTATTTCTATACTTAGGCTTAAAAACATGACGTTAGAGGGTGAAAACTCGAAACAGCCCCCTAACGGCCCCGTGGGTGGCACCAACACCTCCCACGGGACCAACGTAACTCGTAGGAACCGACCCCGCAGCCGCGGGTCTCCCGTTTGAGAGTACGACGGTAATTTGCTTATTTTTAGACTTAGGCTTAAAAACATGACGTTAGAGGGTGAAAACTCGAAATAGCCCCTGAACGGCCCCGTGGGTGGCACCAACACCTCCCACGGGACCAACGTAACTCGTAGGAACTGACCTCGCAGCCGCGGGTCTCCCGGTTTGAGAGTAATACGGTAATTTGCATATTTCAAGACTTAGGCTTAAAAACATGGCGTTAGAGGGTGAAAACTCGAAACAGCCCTTGAACGGCCCCGTGGGTGGCACCAACACCTCCCAGTGGACCAACGTAACTCGTAGGAACCGGCCCCGCAGCCGCGGGTCTCCCGGTTTGAGAGTACGACGATAATTTGCTTATTTCTAGACTTAGGCTTAAAAACATGACGTTAGAGGGTGAAAACTCGAAACAGCCCCCGAACGGCCCCGTGGGTGACACCAACACCTCCCACGGGACCAACGTAACTCGTAGGAACTGACCTCGCAGCCGCGGGTCTCCCGATTTGAGAATACGACGGTAATTTGCATATTTCTACACCTAAGCAAAACAAGGCGTTAGAGGGTGAAAACTCGAAACAACCCTCGAACGGCCCCGTGGGTGGCACCAACACCTTCCACGGGACCAACGTAACTCGTAGGAACTGACCTCGCAGCCACGGGTGTCCCGGTTTGAGAGTAATACGGTAATTTACATATTTCAAGACTTAGGCTTAAAAACATGGCGTTAGAGGGTGAAAACTCGAAAAAGCCCCCGAACGGCCCCGTGGGTGGCACCAACACCTCCCACGGGACCAACGTAACACGTCGGAACCGACCCCGCAACCGTGGGTCTCCCGGTTTGAGAGTACGAAGGTAATTTGCTTATTTCTATACTTAGGCTTAAAAATATGACGTTAGAGGGTGAAAACTCGTAACAGCCCCCGAACGGCCACGTGGGTGGCACCAACACCTCCCACGGGACAAACGTAACTCGTAGGAACTGACCTCGCAGCCGCGGGTCTCCACATTTTGAGAGTAATACGGTAATTTGCATATTTCAAGACTTAGGCTTAAAAACATGACATTAGAGGGTGAAAACTCGAAACAGCCCCCGAACGGCCCCGTGGGAGGTACCAACAGCTCCCACGGGACCAACGTAATTCGTAGGAACTAACCTCGCATCCGCGGGTCTCCCGGTTTGAGAATACGACGGTAATTTGCGTATTTCTACACTTAAGCAAAACATGGCATTAGAGGGTGAAAACTCGAATCATCCCCCGAACGGCCCCGTGGGTGGCACCAACACCTCCCACGGTACCAACGTAACTGGTAGGAACTGACCTCGCAGTCGCGGGTCTCCCGGTTTGAGAGTAATACGGTAATTTGCATATTTCAAGACTTAGGCTTAAAAACATGGCGTTAGAGGGTGAAAACTCGAAACAGCCCCCGAACGGCCCCGTGGGTGGCACCAACACCTCCCACGGGACCAACGTAACTCGTAGGAACTGACTCCGCAGCCGCGGGTCTCCCGGTTTGAGAGTACGACGGTAATTTGCTTATTTCTAGACTTAGGCTTAAAAACATGACGTTAGAGGGTGAAAACTCGAAACAGCCCCCGAACGGCCCCGTGGGTGGCAACAACACCTCCCACGGGACAAACGTAACTCGTAGGAACTGACCTCGCAGCCGCGGGTCTCCCGGTTTGAGAGTAATACGGTAATTTGCATATTTCAAGACTTAGGCTTAAAAACATGGCGTTAGAGGGTGAAAACTCGAAACAGCCCTCGAACGGCCCCGTGGGTGGCACCAACACCTCCTACGGGACCAACGTAACTCATAGGAACTGACCTCGCAGCCGCGGGTCTCCCGGTTTGAGAGTAATACGGTAATTTGCATATTTCAAGACTTAAGCTTAAAAACGTGGCGTTAGAGGGTGAAAACTCGAAACAGCCCCCGAACGGTCCCGTGGGTGGCACCAACAGCTCCCACGGGACCAACGTAACTCGTAGGAACTGACCTCGCAGCCGCGGGTCTCCCGGTTTGAGACTACGACGGTAATTTGCTTATTTCTACACTTAAGCAAAATATGGCGTTAGAGGGTGAAAACTCGAAACAGCCCCCGAACGGCCCCGTGGGTGGCACCAACACCTTGCACGGGACCAACGTAACTCGTAAGAACCGACCCCGCAGCCGCGGGTCTCCCGATTTGAGGGTACGACTGTAATTTGCTTATTTCTAGACTTAGGCTTAAAAACATGACGTTAGAGGGTGAAAACTCGAAACAGCCCCCGAACGGTCCCGCGGGTGGCACCAACACCTCCCACGGGACCAAAGTAACTGGTAGGAACTGTCCTCGCAGCTGCGGGTCTCCCGGTTTTAGAATACGACGGTAATTTGCGTATTTCTACACTTAAGCAAAACATGGCGTTAGAGGGTGAAAACTCGAAACAGCCCCCGAACGGCCCCGTGGGTGGCACCAACACCTCCCACGGGACCAACGTAACTCGTAGGAACTGACCTCGCAGCCGCGGTCTCCCAATTAGAGAGTAATAGGGTAATTTGCATATTTCAAGTCTTAGGCTTAAAAATATTGCGTTAGAGGGTGAAAACTCGAAACAGCATCCGAACGGCCCCGTGGGTGGCACCAACACCTCCCACGGGACCAACGTAACTCGTAGGAACTGACCTCGCAGCCGCGGGTCTCCCGGTTTGAGACTACGACGGTAATTTGCTTATTTCTACACTTAGGCAAAATATGGCGTTAGAGGGTGAAAACTCGAAACAGCTCCCGAACGGCCCCGTGGGTGGCACCAACACCTCCCACCGGACCAACGTAACTCATAGGAACTGACCTCGTAGCCGCGGGTCTCTCGGTTTGAGAGTAATACGGTAATTTGCATATTTCAAAAATTAGGCTTAAAAACATGGCGTTAGAGGGTGAAAACTCGAAACAGCCGCCGAACGGCCCCGTGGGTGGCACCAACACCTCCCACGGGACCAACGTAACTCGTAGGAACCGACCCCGCAGCCGCGGGTCTCCCGGTTTGAGAGTACGACGGAATTTTTTTTATTTCTAGACTGAGGCTTAAAAACATGACGTTAGAGGGTGAAAACTCGAAACAGCCCCCGAACGGCCCCGTGGGTGGCACCAACACCTCCCACGGGACCAACGTAACTCGTAGGAATCGACCCCGCAGCCGCGGGTCTCCCGGTTTGAGAGTACGACGAAATTTTTTTTATTTCTAGACTTAGGCTTAAAAACATGACGTTAGAGGATGAAAACTCGAAACAGCCCCCGAACGGCCCCGTGGGTGACACCAACACCTCCCACGGGACCAACGTAACTCGTAGGAACTGACCTCGCAGCCGCGGGTCTCCCGATTTGAGAATACGACTGTAATTTGCGTATTTCTACACCTTAGCAAAACATGGCGTTAGAGGGTGAAAACTCGAACAGCCCTCGAACGGCCCCGTGGGTGGCACCAACACCTCCCACGGGACCAACGTAACTCGTAGGAACTGACCTCGCAGCCACGGGACTCCCGGTTTGAGAGTAATACGGTAATTTGCATATTTCAAGACTTAGGCTTAAAAACATGGCGTTGGAGGATGAAAACTCGAAAAAGCCCCCAAACGGCCCCGTGGGTGGCACCAACACCTCCCACGGGACCAACGTAACACGTCGGAACAGACCCCGCAGCCGCGGGTCTCCTGGTTTGAGAGTACGACGGTAATTTGCTTATTTCTATACTTAGGCTTAAAAACATGACGTTAGAGGGTGAAAACTCGAACAGCCCTCGAACGGCCCCGTGGGTGGCACCAACACCTCCCACGGGACCAACGTAACTCGTAGGAACTGACCTCGCAGCCACGGGACTCCCGGTTTGAGAGTAATACGGTAATTTGCATATTTCAAGACTTAGGCTTAAAAACATGGCGTTAGAGGGTGAAAACTCGAAAAAGCCCCCGAACGGCCCCGTGGGTGGCACCAACACCTCCCACGGGACCAACGTAACACGTCAGAACCGACCCCGCAGCCGCGGGTCTCCCGGTTTGAGAGTACGATGGTAATTTGCTTATTTCTAGACTTATGCTTAAAAACATGACGTTAGAGGGTGAAAACTCGAAACAGCGCCCGAACGGACCCTTGGGTGGCACCAACACCTCCCACGGTACAAACGTAACTCGTAGGAACCGACCTCGCAGACGCGGGTCTCCCGGTTTGAGAGTAATACGGTAATTTACATATTTCAAGGCTTAGGCTTAAAAACATGGCGTTAGATGGTGAAAACTCGAAACAGCCCTCGAACGGCCCCATGGGTGGCATCAACACCTCCCAATGGACCAACGTAACTCCTAGGAACCGGACCCGCAGCCGCGGGTCTTCAGGTTTGAGAGTACGACGGTAATTTGCTTATTTCTAGACTTAGGCTTAAAAACATGACGTTAGAGGGTGAAAACTCGAAACAGCCCCCGAACGGCCCCGTGGGTGGTACCAACACCTCCCACGGGACCAACGTAACTCGTAGGAACTGACCTAGCAGCTGCGGGTCTCCCGGTTTGAGAATACGACGGCAATTTCCGTATTTATACACTTAAGCAAAACATGGCGTTAGAGGGTGAAAACTCGAAACAGCCCCCGAACGGGCCCGTGGGTGGCACCAACACCTCCCACGGGACCAACGTAACTCGTAGTAACTGACCTCGCAGCCGCGGGTCTCCCGGTTTGTGAGTAATACGGTAATTTGCATATTTCAAGACTTAAGCTTAAAAACATGGCGTTAGACGGTGAAAACTCGAAAGAGCCCCCGAACGTCCCCGTGGGTGGCACCAACACCTCCCACGGGACCAACGTAACTCGTAGGAACCGACCCCGCAGCCGCGGGTCTCCCGGTTTGGGAGTACGACGGTAATTTGCTTATTTCTAGATTTAGGCTTAAAAATATGACGTTAGAGGGTGAAAACTCGAAACAGCCCCCGAACGGCCCTGTGGGTGGCACCAACACCTCCCACGGGACCAACGTAACTCGTAGGAACTGACCTCGTAGCCGCGGGTCTCCCGGTTTGAGAATACGACGGTAATTTGCGTATTTCTACACTTAAGCAAAACATGGCGTTAGAGGGTGAAAACTCGAAACAGCCCCCGAAGGCCCCGTGGGTGGCACCAACACCTCCCACGGGACCAACGTAACTAGTAGGAACTGACCTCGCAGCCGCGGGTCTCCCGGTTTCAGAGTAATACGATAATTTGCATATTTCAAGACTTAGGCTTAAAAACAAGGCGTTAGAGGGTGAAAACTTGAAACAACCCCCGAACGGCCCCGTGGCTGGCACCAACACCTCCCACGGGACCAACGTAACTCGTAGGAACCGACCCCGCAGCCGCGGGTCTCCCGGTTTGAGAGTACGACGGTAATTTGCTTATTTCTATACTTAGGCTTAAAAACATGACGTTAGAGGGTGAAAACTCGAAACAGCCCCCGAACGGCCCCGTGGGTGGCACCAACACCTCCCACGGGACCAACGAAACTCGTAGGAACCGACCCCGCAGCCGCGGGTCTCCCGGTTTGAGAGTACGACGGTAATTTGCTTATTTTTAGACTTAGGCTTAAAAACATGACGTTAGAGGGTGAAAACTCGAAACAGCCCCCGAACGGCCCCGTGGGTGGCACCAACACCTCCCACGGGACCAACGTAACTCGTAGGAACTGACCTCGCAGCCGCGGGTCTCCCGGTTTGAGAGTAATACGGTAATTTGCATATTTCAAGACTTAGGCTTAAAAACATGGCGTTAGAGGGTGAAAACTCGAAACAGCCCTCGAACGGCCCCGTGGGTGGAACCAACACCTCCCACGGGACCAACCTAACTCGTAGGAACCGGCCCCACAGCCGCGGGTCTCCCGGTTTGAGAGTACGACGATAATTTGCTTATTTCTAGACTTAGGCTTAAAAACATGACGTTAGAGGGTGAAAACTCGAAACAGCCCCCGAACAGCCCCGTGGGTGACACCAACACCTCCCACGGGACCAACGTAACTCGTAGGAACTGACCTCGCAGCCGCGGGTCTCCCGATTTGAGAATACGACGGTAATTTGCGTATTTCTACACCTAAGCAAAACATGGCGTTAGAGGGTGAAAACTCGAACAACCCTCGAACGGCCCCGTGGGTGGCACCAACACCTCCCATGGGACCAACGTAACTCGTAGGAACTGACCTCGCAGCCACGGGACTCCCGGTTTGAGAGTAATACGGTAATTTGCATATTTCAAGACTTAGGCTTAAAAACATGGAGTTAGAGGGTGAAAACTCGAAAAAGCCCCCGAACGGCCCCGTGGGTGGCACCAACACCTCCCACGGGACAACGTAACTCATAGGAACTGACCTCGCAGCCGCGGGTCTCCCGGTTTGAGAGTAATACGGTAATTTGCATATTTCAAGACTTAGGCTTAAAAACATGGCGTTAGAGGGTGAAAACTTGAAAGAACCCCCGAACGGCCCCGTGGGTGGCACCAACACCTCCCATGGGACCAACGTAACTCATAGGAACCGACCCCGCAGCCGCGGGTCTCCCGGTTTGAGAGTACGACGGTAATTTGCTTATTTCTATACTTAGGCTTAAAAACATGACGTTAGAGGGTGAAAACTCGAACAACCCTCGAACGGCCTCGTGGGTGGCACCAACACCTCCCACGGGACCAACGTAACTCGTAGGAACTGACCTCGCAGCCACGGGACCCCCGGTTTGAGAGTAATACGGTAATTTGCATATTTCAAGACTTAGGCTTAAAAACATGACGTTAGAGGGTGAAAACTCGAAAAAGCCCCCGAACGGCCCCGTGGGTGGCACCAACACCTCCCACGGGACCAACGTAACACGTCGGAACCGACCCCGCAGCCGCGGGTCTCCCGGTTTGAGAGTACGACGGTAATTTGCTTATTTCTAGACTTATGCTTAAAAACATGACGTTAGAGGGTGAAAACTCGAAACAGCCCCAGAACGAACCCTTGGGTGGCACCAACACCTCCCACGGGACAAACGTAACTCGTAGGAACTGACCTCGCAGCCGCGGGTCTCCCGGTTTGAGAGTAATACGGTAATTTACATATTTCAAGACTTAGGCTTAAAAACATGGCGTTAGATGGTGAAAACTCGAAACAGCCCACGAACGGCCCCGTGGGTGGCATCAACACCTCCCAATGGACCAACGTAACTCGTAGGAACCGGACCCGCAGCCGCGGGTCTCCCGGTTTGAGAGTACGATGGTAATTTGCTTATTTCTAGACTTAGGCTTAAAAACATGACGTTAGAGGGTGAAAACTCGAAACAGCCCCCGAACGGCCCCGTGGGTGGTACCAACACCTCCCACGGGACCAACGTAACTCGTAGGAACTAACCTCGCAACCGCGGGTCTCCCGGTTTGAGAATACGACGGTAATTTGCGTATTTCTACACTTAAGCAAAACATGGCATTAGAGGGTGAAAACTCGAAACATCCCCCGAACGGCCCCGTGGGTGGCACCAACACCTACCACGGTACCAACGTAACTCGTAGGAACTGACCTCGCAGCCGCGGGTCTCCCGGTTTGAGAGTAATACGGTAATTTACATATTTCAAGACTTAGGCTTAAAAACATGGCGTTAGAGGGTGAAAACTCGAAACAGCCCCCGAACGGCCCCGTGGGTGGCACCAACACCTCCCACGGGACCAACGTAACTCGTAGGAACTGACCTCGCAGCCGCGGGTCTCCCGGTTTGAGAGTAATACGGTAATTTGCATATTTCAAGACTTAGGCTTAAAAACGTGGCGTTAGAGGGTGAAAACTCGAAACAGCCCCCGAACGACCCCGTGGTTGGCACCAACACCTCCCACGGAACCAACGTAACTCGTAGGAACTGACCTCGCAGCCGCCGGTCTCCCGGTTTGAGACTACGACGGTAATTGTCTTATTTCTACACTTAAGCAAAATATGGCGTTAGAGGGCGAAAACTCGAAACAGCCCCCGAACGGCCCCGTGGGTGGCACCAACACCTCGCACGGGACCAACGTAACTCGTAAGAACTGACCCCGCAGCCGCGGCTCTCCCGGTTTGAGAGTACGACTGTAATTTGCTTATTTCTAGACTTAGGCTTAAAAACATGACGTTAGAGGGTGAAAACTCGAAACAGCCCCCGAACGGCCCCGTGGGTGGTACCAACACCTCCCACGGGACCAACGTAACTTGTAAGAACTGACCTCGCAGCAGCGGGTCTCCCGGTTTGAGAATACGACGGTAATTTGCGTATTTCTACACTTAAGCAAAACATGGCGTTAGAGGGTGAAAACTCGAAACAGCGCCCGAACGGCCCCGTGGGTGGCACCACCACCTCCCACGGGACCAACGTAACTCGTAGGAACTGACCTCGCAGCCGCGGGTCTCCCAATTTGAGAGTAATACAGTAATTTGCATATTTCAAGACTTAGGCTTAAAAACATGACGTTAGAGGGTGAAAACTAGAAACAGCCCCCGAACGGCCCCGTGGGTGGCACCAACACCTCCCACGGGACCAACGTAACTCGTAGGAACAGACCTCTCAGCCGCGGGTCTCCCGGTTTGAGACTACGACGGTAATTTGCTTATTTTTACACTTAAGCAAAATATGGCGTTAGAGGGTGAAAACTCGAAACAGCTCCCGAACGGCCCCTTGGGTGGCACCAACACCTCCCACGGGACCAACATAACTCATAGGAACTGACCTCGTAGCCGCGGGTCTCCCGGTTTGAGAGTAATACGGTAATTTGCATATTTCAAAACTTAGGCTTAAAAACATGGCGTTAGAGGGTGAAAACTCGAAACAGCCGCCGAACGGCACCCTGGGTGGCACCAACACCTCCCACGGGACCAACGTAACTCGTAGGAACCGACCCAGCAGCCGCGGGTCTCCCGGTTTGAGAGTACGATGGTAATTTGCTTATTTCTAGACTTAGGCTTAAAAACATGACGTTAGAGGGTGAAAACTCGAAACAGCCCCCGAACGGCCTCGTTGGTGGCACCAACACCTCCCACGGCACGAACGTAACTCGTAGGAACTGACCTCGCAGCCGCGGGTCTCCCGGTTTGAGAGTACGACGGTAATTTTACATATTTCTACACTTAAGCAAAACATGGCGTTAGAGGGTGAAAACTAGAAACAACCCCCGAACTGCCCCGTGGGTGGCACCAACACCTCCCACGGGAACAACGTAACTCGTAGTAACTGACCTCGCAGCCGCGGGTCTCCCGGTTTGAGAGTAATACGGTAATTTGCATAGTTCAAGACTTAAGCATAAAAACATGGCGTTAGACGGTGAAAACTCGAAACAGCCCCCGAACGGCCCCGTGGGTGGCACCAACACCTACCACGGGACCAACGTAACTCTTAGGAACCGACCCCGCAGCCGCGGGTCTCCCGGTTTGAGAGTACGACGGTAATTTGCTTATTTCTAGATTTAGGCTTAAAAATATGACGTTAGAGGGTGAAAACTCGAAACAGCCCCCGAACGGCCCCGTGGGTGGCACCAACACCTCCCACGGGACCAACGTAACTCGTAGGAACTGACCTCGTTGCCGCGGGTCTCCCGGTTTGAGAATACGACGGTAATTTGCGTATTTCTACACTTAAGCAAAACATGGCGTTAGAGGGCGAAAACTCGAAACAGCCCCCGAACGGCCCCGTGGGTGGCACCAACACCTCCCATGGGAACAACGTAACTCGTAGTAACTGACCTCGCAGCCGCGGGTCTCCCGGTTTGAGAGTACGACTGTAATTTGCATATTTCAAGACTTAAGCTTAAAAATATTGCGTTAGAGGGTGAAAACTCGAAGCAGCATCCGAACGGCCCCGTGGGTGGCACCAACACCTCCCACGGGACCAACGTAACTCGTAGGAACTGACCTCGCAGCCGCGGGTCTCCCGGTTTGAGACTACGACGGTAATTTGCTTATTTCTACACTTAAGCAAAATATGGCGTTAGAGGGTGAAAACTCGAAACAGCTCCCGAACGGCCCCGTGGGTGGCACCAACACCTCCCACCGGACCAACGTAACTCATAGGAACTGACCTCGTAGCCGCGGGTCTCTCGGTTTGAGAGTAATACGGTAATTTGCATATTTCAAAAATTAGGCTTAAAAACATGGCGTTAGAGGGTGAAAACTCGAAACAGCCCCCGAACGGCCCCGTGGGTGGCACCAACACCTCCCACGGGACCAACGTAACTCGTAGGAACCGACCCCGCAGCCGCGGGTCTCCCGGTTTGAGAGTACGACGGTAATTTGCTTATTTCTAGATTTAGGCTTAAAAATATGACGTTAGAGGGTGAAAATTCGAAACAGCCCCCGAACGGCCCTGTGGGTGGCACCAACACCTCCCACGGTACCAACGTAACTCGTAGGAACTGACCTCGTAGCCGCGGGTCACCCGGTTTGAGAATACGACGGTAATTTGCGTATTTCTACACTTAAGCAAAACATGGCGTTAGAGGGTGAAAACTCGAAACAGCCCCCGAAGTCCCCGTGGGTGGCACCAACACCTCCCACGGGACAAACGTAACTCGTAGGAACTGACCTCGCAGCCGCGGGTCTCCCGGTTTGAGAGGAATACGGTAATTTGCATATTTCAAGACTTAGGCTTAAAAACATGGCGTTAGAGGGTGAAAACTCGAAACAGCCCTCGAACGGCCCCGTGGGTGGCACCAACACCTCCTACGGGACCAACGTAACTCATAGGAACTGACCTCGCAGCCGCGGGTCTCCCGGTTTGAGAGTAATACGGTAATTTGCATATTTCAAGACTTAAGCTTAAAAACGTGGCGTTAGAGGGTGAAAACTCGAAACAGCCCCCGAACGGTCCCGTGGGTGGCACCAACAGCTCCCACGGGACCAACGTAACTCGTAGGAACTGACCTCGCAGCCGCGGGTCTCCCGGTTTGAGACTACGACGGTAATTTGCTTATTTCTACACTTAAGCAAAATATGGCGTTAGAGGGTGAAAACTCGAAACAGCCCCCGAACGGCCCCGTGAGTGGCACCAACACCTTGCACGGGACCAACGTAACTCGTAAGAACCGACCCCGCAGCCGCGGGTCTCCCGATTTGAGGGTACGACTGTAATTTGCTTATTTCTAGACTTAGGCTTAAAAACATGACGTTAGAGGGTGAAAACTCGAAACAGCCCCCGAACGGTCCCGCGGGTGGCACCAACACCTCCCACGGGACCAACGTAACTGGTAGGAACTGTCCTCGCAGCTGCGGGTCTCCCGGTTTTAGAATACGACGGTAATTTGCGTATTTCTACACTTAAGCAAAACATGGCGTTAGAGGGCGAAAACTCGAAACAGCCCCCGAACGGCCCCGTGGGTGGCACCAACACCTCCCACGGGAACAACGTAACTCGTAGTAACTGACCTCGCAGCCGCGGGTCTCCCGGTTTGAGGGTACGACTGTAATTTGCATATTTCAAAAATTAGGCTTAAAAACATGGCGTTAGAGGGTGAAAACTCGAAACAGCCCACGAACGGCCCCGTGGGTGGCACCAACACCTCCCACGGGACCAACGTAACTCGTAGGAACCGACCCCGCAGCCGCGGGTCTCCCGGTTTGAGAGTACGACGGTAATTTGCTTATTTCTAGATTTAGGCTTAAAAATATGACGTTAGAGGGTGAAAATTCGAAACAGCCCCCGAACGGCCCTGTGGGTGGCACCAACACCTCCCACGGGACCAACGTAACTCGTAGGAACTGACCTCGTAGCCGCGGGTCACCCGGTTTGAGAATACGACGGTAATTTGCGTATTTCTACACTTAAGCAAAACATGGCGTTAGAGGGTGAAAACTCGAAACAGCCCCCGAAGGCCCCGTGGGTGGCACCAACACCTCCCACGGGACAAACGTAACTCGTAGGAACTGACCTCGCAGCCGCGGGTCTCCCGGTTTGAGAGGAATACGGTAATTTGCATATTTCAAGACTTAGGCTTAAAAACATGGCGTTAGAGGGTGAAAACTCGAAACAGCCCTCGAACGGCCCCGTGGGTGGCACCAACACCTCCTACGGGACCAACGTAACTCATAGGAACTGACCTCGCAGCCGCGGGTCTCCCGGTTTGAGAGTAATACGGTAATTTGCATATTTCAAGACTTAAGCTTAAAAACGTGGCGTTAGAGGGTGAAAACTCGAAACAGCCCCCGAACGGTCCCGTGGGTGGCACCAACAGCTCCCACGGGACCAACGTAACTCGTAGGAACTGACCTCACAGCCGCGGGTCTCCCGGTTTGAGACTACGACGGTAATTTGCTTATTTCTACACTTAAGCAAAATATGGCGTTAGAGGGTGAAAACTCGAAACAGCCCCCGAACGGCCCCGTGAGTGGCACCAACACCTTGCACGGGACCAACGTAACTCGTAAGAACCGACCCCGCAGCCGCGGGTCTCCCGATTTGAGGGTACGACTGTAATTTGCTTATTTCTAGACTTAGGCTTAAAAACATGACGTTAGAGGGTGAAAACTCGAAACAGCCCCCGAACGGTCCCGCGGGTGGCACCAACACCTCCCACGGGACCAACGTAACTGGTAGGAACTGTCCTCGCAGCTGCGGGTCTCCCGGTTTTAGAATACGACGGTAATTTGCGTATTTCTACACTTAAGCAAAACATGGCGTTAGAGGGCGAAAACTCGAAACAGCCCCCGAACGGCCCCGTGGGTGGCACCAACACCTCCCACGGGAACAACGTAACTCGTAGTAACTGACCTCGCAGCCGCGGGTCTCCCGGTTTGAGGGTACGACTGTAATTTGCATATTTCAAGACTTAAGCTTAAAAACATGGCGTTAGACGGTGAAAACTCGAAACAGCCTCCGAACGGCCCCGTGGGTGGCACCAACACCTACCACGGGACCAACGTATCTCGTAGGAACGACCCCGCAGCCGCGGGTCTCCCGGTTTGAGAGTACGACGGTAATTTGCTTATTTCTAGATTTAGGCTTAAAAATATGACGTTAGAGGGTGAAAACTCGAAACAGCCCCCGAACGGCCCCGTGGGTGGCACCACCACCTCCCACGGGACCAACGTAACTCATAGGAACTGACCTTGCAGCCACGGGACTCCCGGTTTGAGAATACGACGGTAATTTGCATATTTCAAGACTTAGGCTTAAAAACATGGCGTTAGAGGGTGAAAACTCGAAAAAGCCCCCGAACGGCCCCGTGGGTGGAACCAACACCTCCCACGGGACCAACGTAACACGTCGGAACCGACCCCGCAGCCGCGGGTCTCCCGGTTTGAGAGTACGACGGTAATTTGCTTATTTCTATACTTAGGCTTAAAAACATTACGTTAGAGGGTGAAAACTCGAAACAACCCCCGAACGGCCCCGTGGGTGGCACCAACACCTCCCACGGGACAAACGTAACTCGTAGGAACTGACCTCGCAGCCGCGGGTCTCCCGGTTTGAGAGTAATACGGTAGTTTACATATTTCAAGACTTAGGCTTAAAAACATGGCGTTAGATGGTGAAAACTCGAAACAGCCCTCGAACGGCCCCGTGGGTGGCATCAACACCTCCCAATGGACCAACGTAACTCGTAGGAACTGGACCCGCAGCCGCGGGTCTCCCGGTTTTAGAGTACGACGGTAATTTGCATATTTCTAGACTTTGGCTTAAAAACATGACGTTAGAGGGTGAAAACTCGAAACAGCCCCCGAACGGCCCCGTGGGTGGTACCAACACCTTCCACGGGACCAACGTAACTCGTAGGAACTAACCTCGCAACCGCGGGTCTCCCGGTTTGAGAATACGACGGTAATTTGCGTATTTCTACACTTAAGCAAAACATGGCATTAGAGGGTGAAAACTCGAAACATCCCCCGAACGGCCCCGTGGGTGGCACCAACACCTCCCACGGGACCAACGTAACTCGTAGGAACTGACCTCGCAGTCGTGGGTCTCCCGGTTTGAGAGTAATACGGTAATTTGCATATTTCAAGACTTAGGCTTAAAAACATGGCGTTAGAGGGTGAAAACTCGAAACAGCCCCCGAACGGCCCCGTGGGTGGCACCAACACCTCCCACGGGACCAACGTAACTCGTAGGAACTGACCTCACAGCCGCGGGTCTCCCGGTTTGAGAGTAATACGGTAATTTGCATATTTCAAGACTTAGGCTTAAAAACGTGGCGTTAGAGGGTGAAAACTCGAAACAGCCACCGAACGACATCGTGGTTGGCACCAACACCTCCAACGGGACCAACGTAACTCGTAGGAACTGACCTCGCAGCCGCGGGTCTCCCGGTTTGAGACTACGACGGTAATTTGCTTATTTCTACACTTAAGCAAAATATGGCGTTAGAGGGTGAAAACTCGAAACAGCCCCCGAACGGCCCCGTGGGTGGCACCAACATCTCGCACGGGACCAACGTAACTGGTAAGAACCGACCCCGCAGCCGCGGGTCTCCCGGTTTGAGAGTACGACTGTAATTTGCTTATTTCTAGACTTAGGCTTAAAAACATGACGTTAGAGGGTGAAAACTCGAAACAGCCCCCGAACGGTCCCGTGGGTGGCACCAACACCTCCCACGGGACCAACGTAACTTGTAGGAACTGACCTCGCAGCAGCGGGTCTCCCGATTTGAGAATACGACGGTAATTTGCGTATTTCTACACTTAAGCAAAACATGGCGTTAGAGGGTGAAAACTCGAAACAGCCCCCGAACGGCCCCGTGGGTGGCACCACCACCTCCCACGGGACCAACGTAACTCGTAGGAACTGACCTCGCAGCCGCGGGTCTCCCAATTTGAGAGTAATACAGTAATTTGCATATTTCAACACTTAGGTTTAAAAACATGGCGTTAGGGGGTGAAAACTCGAAACAGCCCCCGAACGGCCCCGTGGGTGGCACCAACACCTCCCACGGGACCAACATAACTCGTAGGAACTGACCTCGCAGCCGCGGGTCTCCCGGTTTGAGACTACGACGGTAATTTGCTTATTTTTACACTTAAGCAAAATATGGCGTTAGAGGGTGAAAACTCGAAACAGCTCCCGAACGGCCCCTTGGGTGGCACCAACACCTCCCACGGGACCAACGTAACTCATAGGAACTGACCTCGTAGCCGCGGGTCTCCCAGATTGAGAGTAATACGGTAATTTGCATATTTCAAAACTTAGGCTTAAAAACATGGCGTTAGAGGGTGAAAACTCGAAACAGCCGCCGAACGGCCCCCTGGGTGGCACCAACACCTCCCACGGGACCAACGTAACTCGTAGGAACCGACCCCGCAGCCGCGGGTCTCCCAGTTTGAGAGTACGACGGTAATTTGCTTATTTCTTGACTTAGGCTTAAGAACATGACGTTAGAGGGTGAAAACTCGAAACAGCCCCCAAACGGCCCCGTGGGTGGCACCAACACCTCCCACGGCACGAACGTAACTCGTAGGAACTGACCTCGCAGCCGCGGGTCTCCCGGTTTGAGAGTAATACGGTAATTTGCATATTTCAAGACTTAGGCTTAAAAACATGGCGTTAGAGGGTGAAAACTTGAAAGAACCCCCGAACGGCCCCGTGGGTGGCACCAACACCTCCCATGGGACCAACGTAACTCATAGGAACCGACCCCGCAGCCGCGGGTCTCCCGGTTTGAGAGTACGACGGTAATTTGCTTATTTCTATACTTAGGCTTAAAAACATGACGTTAGAGGGTGAAAACTCGAACAACCCTCGAACGGCCTCGTGGGTGGCACCAACACCTCCCACGGAACCAACGTAACTCGTAGGAACTGACCTCGCAGCCACGGGACCCCCGGTTTGAGAGTAATACGGTAATTTGCATATTTCAAAACTTAGGCTTAAAAACATGACGTTAGAGGGTGAAAACTCGAAAAAGCCCCCGAACGGCCCCGTGGGTGGCACCAACACCTCCCACGGGACCAACGTAACACGTCGGAACCGACCCCGCAGCCGCGGGTCTCCCGGTTTGAGAGTACGACGGTAATTTGCTTATTTCTAGACTTATGCTTAAAAACATGACGTTAGAGGGTGAAAACTCGAAACAGCCCCAGAACGAATCCTTGGGTGGCACCAACACCTCCCACGGGACAAACGTAACTCGTAGGAACTGACCTCGCAGCCGCGGGTCTCCCGGTTTCAGAGTAATACGGTAATTTACATATTTCAAGACTTAGGCTTAAAAACATGGCGTTAGATGGTGAAAACTCGAAACAGCCCACGAACGGCCCCGTGGGTGGCATCAACACCTCCCAATGGACCAACGTAACTCGTAGGAACCGGACCCGCAGCCGCGGGTCTCCCGGTTTGAGAGTACGATGGTAATTTGCTTATTTCTAGACTTAGGCTTAAAAACATGACGTTAGAGGGTGAAAACTCGAAACAGCCCCCGAACGGCCCCGTGGGTGGTACCAACACCTCCCACGGGACCAACGAAACTCGTAGGAACCGACCCCGCAGCCGCGGGTCTCCCGGTTTGAGAGTACGACGGTAATTTGCTTATTTTTAGACTTAGGCTTAAAAACATGACGTTAGAGGGTGAAAACTCGAAACAGCCCCCGAACGGCCCCGTGGGTGGCACCAACACCTCCCACGGGACCAACGTAACTCGTAGGAACTAACCTCGCAACCGCGGGTCTCCCGGTTTGAGAATACGACGGTAATTTGCATATTTCTACACTTAAGCAAAACATGGCATTAGAGGGTGAAAACTCGAAACATCCCCCGAACGGCCCCGTGGGTGGCACCAACACCTACCACGGTACCAACGTAACTCGTAGGAACTGACCTCGCAGCCGCGGGTCTCCCGGTTTGAGAGTAATACGGTAATTTGCATATTTCAAGACTTAGGCTTAAAAACATGGCGTTAGAGGGTGAAAACTCGAAACAGCCCCCGAACGGCCCCGTGGGTGGCACCAACACCTCCCACGGGACCAACGTAACTCGTAGGAACTGACCTCGCAGCCGCGGGTCTCCCGGTTTGAGAGTAATACGGTAATTTGCATATTTCAAGACTTAGGCTTAAAAACGTGGCGTTAGAGGGTGAAAACTCGAAACAGCCCCCGAACGACCCCGTGGTTGGCACCAACACCTCCCACGGGACCAACGTAACTCGTAGGAACTGACCTCGCAGCCGCGGGTCTCCCGGTTTGAGAGGAATACGGTAATTTGCATATTTCAAGACTTAGGCTTAAAAACGTGGCGTTAGAGGGTGAAAACTCGAAACAGCCCCCGAACGGCCCCGTGGGTGGCACCAACACCTCGCACGGGACCAACGTAACTCGTAAGAACTGACCCCGCAGCCGCGGCTCTCCCGGTTTGAGAGTACGACTGTAATTTGCTTATTTCTAAACTTAGGCTTAAAAACATGACGTTAGAGGGTGAAAACTCGAAACAGCCCCCGAACGGCCCCGTGGGTGGTACCAACACCTCCCACGGGACCAACGTAACTTGTAGGAACTGACCTCGCAGCAGCGGGTCTCCCGGTTTGAGAATACGACGGTAATTTGCGTATTTCTACACTTAAGCAAAACATGGCGTTAGAGGGTGAAAACTCGAAACAGCGCCCGAACGGCCCCGTGGGTGGCACCACCACCTCCCACGGGACCAACGTAACTCGTAGGAACTGACCTCGCAGCCGCGGGTCTCCCAATTTGAGAGTAATACAGTAATTTGCATATTTCAAGACTTAGGCTTAAAAACATGACGTTAGAGGGTGAAAACTCGAAACAGCCCCCGAACGGCCCCGTGGGTGGCACCAACACCTCCCACGGGACCAACGTAACTCGTAGGAACAGACCTCTCAGCCGCGGGTCTCCCGGTTTGAGACTACGACGGTAATTTGCTTATTTTTACACTTAAGCAAAATATGGCGTTAGAGGGTGAAAACTCGAAACAGCTCCCGAACGGCCCCTTGGGTGGCACCAACACCTCCCACGGGACCAACATAACTCATAGGAACTGACCTCGTAGCCGCGGGTCTCCCGGTTTGAGAGTAATACGGTAATTTGCATATTTCAAAACTTAGGCTTAAAGACATGGCGTTAGAGGGTGAAAACTCGAAACAGCCGCCGAACGGCACCCTGGGTGGCACCAACACCTCCCACGGGACCAACGTAACTCGTAGGAACCGACCCCGCAGCCGCGGGTCTCCCGGTTTGAGAGTACGATGGTAATTTGCTTATTTCTAGACTTAGGCTTAAAAACATGACGTTAGAGGGTGAAAACTCGAAACAGCCCCCGAACGGCCTCGTTGGTGGCACCAACACCTCCCACGGCACGAACGTAACTCGTAGGAACTGACCTCGCAGCCGCGGGTCTCCCGGTTTGAGAGTACGACGGTAATTTTACATATTTCTACCCTTAAGCAAAACATGGCGTTAGAGGGTGAAAACTCGAAACAACCCCCGAACTGCCCCGTGGGTGGCACCAACACCTCCCACGGGAACAACGTAACTCGTAGTAACTGACCTCGCAGCCGCGGGTCTCCCGGTTTGAGAGTAATACGGTAATTTGCATAGTTCAAGACTTAAGCTTAAAAACATGGCGTTAGACGGTGAAAACTCGAAACAGCCCCCGAACGGCCCCGTGGGTGGCACCAACACCTACCACGGGACCAACGTAACTCGTAGGAACCGACCCCGCAGCCGCGGGTCTCCCGGTTTGAGAGTACGACGGTAATTTGCTTATTTCTAGATTTAGGCTTAAAAATATGACGTTAGAGGGTGAAAACTCGAAGCAGCCCCCGAACGGCCCCGTGGGTGGCACCAACACCTCCCACGGGACCAACGTAACTCGTAGGAACTGACCTCGTAGCCGCGGGTCTCCCGGTTTGAGAATACGACGGTAATTTGCGTATTTCTACACTTAAGCAAAACATGGCGTTAGAGGGCGAAAACTCGAAACAGCCCCCGAACGGCCCCGTGGGTGGCACCAACACCTCCCACGGGAACAACGTAACTCGTAGTAACTGACCTCGCAGCCGCGGGTCTCCCGGTTTGAGAGTACGACTGTAATTTGCATATTTCAAGACTTAAGCTTAAAAATATTGCGTTAGAGGGTGAAAACTCGAAACAGCATCCGAACGGCCCCGTGGGTGGCACCAACACCTCCCACGGGACCAACGTAACTCGTAGGAACTGACCTCACAGCCGCGGGTCTCCCGGTTTGAGACTACGACGGTAATTTGCTTATTTCTACACTTAAGCAAAATATGGCGTTAGAGGGTGAAAACTCGAAACAGCTCCCGAACGGCCCTGTGGGTGGCACCAACACCTCCCACCGGACCAACGTAACTCATAGGAACTGACCTCGTAGCCGCGGGTCTCTCGGTTTGAGAGTAATACGGTAATTTGCATATTTCAAAAATTAGGCTTAAAAACATGGCGTTAGAGGGTGAAAACTCGAAACAGCCCCCGAACGGCCCCGTGGGTGGCACCAACACCTCCCACGGGACCAACGTAACTCGTAGGAACCGACCCCGCAGCCGCGGGTCTCCCGGTTTGAGAGTACGACGGTAATTTGCTTATTTCTAGATTTAGGCTTAAAAATATGACGTTAGAGGGTGAAAATTCGAAACAGCCCCCGAACGGCCCTGTGGGTGGCACCAACACCTCCCACGGGACCAACGTAACTCGTAGGAACTGACCTCGTAGCCGCGGGTCACCCGGTTTGAGAATACGACGGTAATTTGGGTATTTCTACACTTAAGCAAAACATGGCGTTAGAGGGTGAAAACTCGAAACAGCCCCCGAAGGCCCCGTGGGTGGCACCAACACCTCCCACGGGACAAACGTAACTCGTAGGAACTGACCTCGCAGCCGCGGGTCTCCCGGTTTGAGAGGAATACGGTAATTTGCATATTTCAAGACTTAGGCTTAAAAACGTGGCGTTAGAGGGTGAAAACTCGAAACAGCCCCCGAACGGCCCCGTGGGTGGCACCAACACCTCGCACGGGACCAACGTAACTCGTAAGAACTGACCCCGCAGCCGCGGCTCTCCCGGTTTGAGAGTACGACTGTAATTTGCTTATTTCTAAACTTAGGCTTAAAAACATGACGTTAGAGGGTGAAAACTCGAAACAGCCCCCGAACGGCCCCGTGGGTGGTACCAACACCTCCCACGGGACCAACGTAACTTGTAGGAACTGACCTCGCAGCAGCGGGTCTCCCGGTTTGAGAATACGACGGTAATTTGCGTATTTCTACACTTAAGCAAAACATGGCGTTAGAGGGTGAAAACTCGAAACAGCGCCCGAACGGCCCCGTGGGTGGCACCACCACCTCCCACGGGACCAACGTAACTCGTAGGAACTGACCTCGCAGCCGCGGGTCTCCCAATTTGAGAGTAATACAGTAATTTGCATATTTCAAGACTTAGGCTTAAAAACATGACGTTAGAGGGTGAAAACTCGAAACAGCCCCCGAACGGCCCCGTGGGTGGCACCAACACCTCCCACGGGACCAACGTAACTCGTAGGAACAGACCTCTCAGCCGCGGGTCTCCCGGTTTGAGACTACGACGGTAATTTGCTTATTTTTACACTTAAGCAAAATATGGCGTTAGAGGGTGAAAACTCGAAACAGCTCCCGAACGGCCCCTTGGGTGGCACCAACACCTCCCACGGGACCAACATAACTCATAGGAACTGACCTCGTAGCCGCGGGTCTCCCGGTTTGAGAGTAATACGGTAATTTGCATATTTCAAAACTTAGGCTTAAAAACATGGCGTTAGAGGGTGAAAACTCGAAACAGCCGCCAAACGGCACCCTGGGTGGCACCAACACCTCCCACGGGACCAACGTAACTCGTAGGAACCGACCCCGCAGCCGCGGGTCTCCCGGTTTGAGAGTACGATGGTAATTTGCTTATTTCTAGACTTAGGCTTAAAAACATGACGTTAGAGGGTGAAAACTCGAAACAGCCCCCGAACGGCCTCGTTGGTGGCACCAACACCTCCCACGGCACGAACGTAACTCGTAGGAACTGACCTCGCAGCCGCGGGTCTCCCGGTTTGAGAGTACGACGGTAATTTTACATATTTCTACCCTTAAGCAAAACATGGCGTTAGAGGGTGAAAACTCGAAACAACCCCCGAACTGCCCCGTGGGTGGCACCAACACCTCCCACGGGAACAACGTAACTCGTAGTAACTGACCTCGCAGCCGCGGGTCTCCCGGTTTGAGAGTAATACGGTAATTTGCATAGTTCAAGACTTAAGCTTAAAAACATGGCGTTAGACGGTGAAAACTCGAAACAGCCCCCGAACGGCCCCGTGGGTGGCACCAACACCTACCACGGGACCAACGTAACTCGTAGGAACCGACCCCGCAGCCGCGGGTCTCCCGGTTTGAGAGTACGACGGTAATTTGCTTATTTCTAGATTTAGGCTTAAAAATATGACGTTAGAGGGTGAAAACTCGAAACAGCCCCCGAACGGCCCCGTGGGTGGCACCAACACCTCCCACGGGACCAACGTAACTCGTAGGAACTGACCTCGTAGCCGCGGGTCTCCCGGTTTGAGAATACGACGGTAATTTGCGTATTTCTACACTTAAGCAAAACATGGCGTTAGAGGGCGAAAACTCGAAACAGCCCTCGAACGGCCCCGTGGGTGGCACCAACACCTCCTACGGGACCAACGTAACTCATAGGAACTGACCTCGCAGCCGCGGGTCTCCCGGTTTGAGAGTAATACGGTAATTTGCATATTTCAAGACTTAAGCTTAAAAACGTGGCGTTAGAGGGTGAAAACTCGAAACAGCCCCCGAACGGTCCCGTGGGTGGCACCAACAGCTCCCACGGGACCAACGTAACTCGTAGGAACTGACCTCGCAGCCGCGGGTCTCCCGGTTTGAGACTACGACGGTAATTTGCTTATTTCTACACTTAAGCAAAATATGGCGTTAGAGGGTGAAAACTCGAAACAGCCCCCGAACGGCCCCGTGAGTGGCACCAACACCTTGCACGGGACCAACGTAACTCGTAAGAACCGACCCCGCAGCCGCGGGTCTCCCGATTTGAGGGTACGACTGTAATTTGCTTATTTCTAGACTTAGGCTTAAAAACATGACGTTAGAGGGTGAAAACTCGAAACAGCCCCCGAACGGTCCCGCGGGTGGCACCAACACCTCCCACGGAACCAACGTAACTCGTAGGAACTGACCTCGCAGCCACGGGTCTCCCGGTTTGAGAGTAATACGGTAATTTGCATATTTCAAGACTTAGGCTAAAAAACATGGCGTTAGAGGGTGAAAACTTGAAACAACCCCCGAACGGCCCCGTGGGTGGCACCAACACCTCCCATGGGACCAACGTAACTCATAGGAACCGACCCCGCAGCCGCGGGTCTCCCGGTTTGAGAGTACGACGGTAATTTGCTTATTTCTAAATTTAGGCTTAAAAATATGACGTTAGAGGCTGAAAACTCGAACAGCCCTCGAACGGCCCCGTGGGTGGCACCAACACCTCCCACGGGACCAACGTAACTCGTAGGAACTGACCTCGCAGCCACGGGACTCCCGGTTTGAGAGTAATACGGTAATTTGCATATTTCAAGACTTAGGCTTAAAAACATGGCGTAAGAGGGTGAAAACTCGAAAAAGCCCCCGAACGTCCCCGTGGGTGGCACCAACACCTCCCACGGGAGCAACGTAACACGTCGGAACCGACCCCGGAGCCACGGGTCTCCCCGTTTGAGAGTACGACGGTAATTTGCTTATTTCTATACTTAGGCTTAAAAACATTACGTTAGAGGGTGAAAACTCGAAACAGCCCCCGAACGGCCCCGTGGGTGGCACCAACACCTCCCACGGGACCAACGTAACTCGTAGTAACTGACCTCGCAGCCGCGGGTCTCCCGGTTTGAGAGTAATACGGTAATTTGCATATTTCAAGACTTAAGCTTAAAAACATGGCGTTAGACGGTGAAAACTCGAAACAGCGCCCGAACGGCCCCGTGGGTGGCACCAACAGCTCCCACGGGACCAACGTAACTCGTAGGAACCGACACCACAGTCGCGGGTCTCCCGGTTTGAGAGTACGACGGTAATTTGCTTATTTCTAGATTTAGGCTTAAAAATATGGCGTTAGAGGGTGAAAACTCGAAACAGCCCCCGAACGACCCCGTGGGTGGCACCAACACCTCCCACGGGACCAACGTAACTCGTAGGAATCGACCCCGCAGCCGCGGGTCTCCCGGTTTGAGAGTACGACGGAAATTTTTTTATTTCTAGACTTAGGCTTAAAAACATGACGTTAGAGGGTGAAAACTCGAAACAGCCCCCGAACGGCCCCGTGGGTGACACCAACACCTCCCACGGGACCAACGTAACTCGTAGGAACTGACCTCGCAGCCGCGGATCTCCCGATTTGAGAATACGACTGTAATTTGCGTATTTCTACACCTTAGCAAAACATGGCGTTAGAGGGTGAAAACTCGAACAGCCCTCGAACGGCCCCGTGGGTGGCACCAACACCTCCCACGGGACCAACGTAACTCGTAGGAACTGACCTCTCAGCCACGGGACTCCCGGTTTGAGAGTAATACGGTAATTTGCATATTTCAAGACTTAAGCTTAAAAACATGGCGTTAGATGGTGAAAACTCGAAACAGCCCTCGAACTGCCCCGTGGGTGGCATCAACACCTCCCAATGGACCAACGTAACTCGTAGGAACCGGACCCGCAGCCGCGGGTCTCCCGGTTTGAGAGTACGACGGTAATTTGCTTATTTCTAGACTTAGGTTTAAAAACATGACGTTAGAGGGTGAAAACTCGAAACAGCCCCCGAACGGCCCCGTGGGTGGTACCAACACCTCCCACGGGACCAACGTAACTCGTAGGAACTGACCTAGCAGCTGCGGGTCTCCCGGTTTGAGAATACGACGGTAATTTCCGTATTTATACACTTAAGCAAAACATGGCGTTAGTGGGTGAAAACTCGAAACAGCCCCCGAACGGGCCCGTGGGTGGCACCAACACCTCCCACGGGACCAACGTAACTCGTAGTAACTGACCTCGCAGCCGCGGGTCTCCCGGTTTGTGAGTAATACGGTAATTTGCATATTTCAAGACTTAAGCTTAAAAACATGGCGTTAGACGGTGAAAACTCGAAAGAGCCCCCGAACGTCCCCGTGGGTGGCACCAACACCTCCCACGGGACCAACGTAACTCGTAGGAACCGACCCCGCAGCCGCGGGTCTCCCGGTTTGGGAGTACGACGGTAATTTGCTTATTTCTAGATTTAGGCTTAAAAATATGACGTTAGAGGGTGAAAACTCGAAACAGCCCCCGAACGGCCCTGTGGGTGGCACCAACACCTCCCACGGGACCAACGTAACTCGTAGGAACTGACCTCGTAGCCGTGGGTCTCCCGGTTTGAGAATACGACGGTAATTTGCGTATTTTTACACTTAAGCAAAACATGGCGTTAGAGGGTGAAAACTCGAAACAGCCCCCGAAGGCCCCGTGGGTGGCACCAACACCTCCCACGGGACCAACGTAACTAGTAGGAACTGACCTCGCAGCCGCGGGTCTCCCGGTTTCAGAGTAATACGGTAATTTGCATATTTCAAGACTTAGACTTAAAAACATGGCGTTAGAGGGTGAAAACTTGAAACAACCCCCGAACGGCCCCGTGGCTGGCACCAACACCTCCCACGGGACCAACGTAACTCGTAGGAACCGACCCCGCAGCCGCGGGTCTCCCGGTTTGAGAGTACGACGGTAATTTGCTTATTTCTATACTTAGGCTTAAAAACATGACGTTAGAGGGTGAAAACTCAAAACAGCTCCCGAACGGCCTCGTGGGTGGCACCAACACCTCCCACGGGACCAACGTAACTCGTAGGAACCGTCCCCGCAGCCGCGGGTCTCCCGGTTTGAGAGTACGACGGTAATTTGCTTATTTTTAGACTTAGGCTTAAAAACATGACGTTAGAGGGTGAAAACTCGAAACAACCCCCGAACGGCCCCGTGGGTGGCACCAACACCTCCCACGGGACCAACGTAACTCGTAGGAACTGACCTCGCAGCCGCGGGTCTCCCGGTTTGAGAGTAATACGGTAATTTGCATATTTCAAGACTTAGGCTTAAAAACATGGCGTTAGAGGGTGAAAACTCGAAACAGCCCTCGAACGGCCCCGTGGGTGGCACCAACACCTCCCACGGGACCAACCTAACTCGTAGGAACCGGCCCCGCAGCCGCGGTCTCCCGGTTTGAGAGTACGACGATAATTTGCTTATTTCTAGACTTAGGCTTAAAAACATGACGTTAGAGGGTGAAAACTCGAAACAGCCCCCGAACAGCCCCGTGGGTGACACCAACACCTCCCACGGGACCAACGTAACTCGTAGGAACTGACCTCGCAGCCGCGGGTCTCCCGATTTGAGAATACGACGGTAATTTGCGTATTTCTACACCTAAGCAAAACATGGCGTTAGAGGGTGAAAACTCGAACAACCCTCGAACGGCCCCGTGGGCGGCACCAACACCTCCCACGGGACCAACGTAACTCGTAGGAACTGACCTCGCAGCCACGGGACTCTCGGTTTGATAGTAATACGGTAATTTGCATATTTCAAGACTTAGGCTTAAAAACATGGAGTTAGAGGGTGAAAACTCGAAAAAGCCCCCGAACGGCCCCGTGGGTGGCACCAACACCTCCCACGGGACCAACGTAACACGTCGGAACCGACCCCGCAACCGCGGGTCTCCCGGTTTGAGAGTACGACGGTAATTTGCTTATTTCTATACTTAGGCTTAAAAATATGACGTTAGAGGGTGAAAACTCGAACAGCCCTCGAACGGCCCCGTGGGTGGCACCAACACCTCCCACGGGACCAACGTAACTCGTAGGAACTGACCTCGTAGCCACGGGACCCCCGGTTTGAGAGTAATACGGTAATTTGCATATTTCAAGACTTAGGCTTAAAAACATGGCGTTAGAGGGTGAAAACTCGAAAAAGCCCCCGAACGGCCCCGTGGGTGGCACCAACACCTCCCACGGGACCAACGTAACACGTCGGAACCGACCCCGCAGCCGCGGGTCTCCCGGTTTGAGAGTACGACGGTAATTTGCTTATTTCTAGACTTATGATTAAAAACATGACGTTAGAGGGTGAAAACTCGAAACAGCCCCCGAACGAACCCTTGGGTGGCACCAACACATCCCACGGGACAAACGTAACTCGTAGGAACTGACCTCGCAGCCGCGGGTCTCCCGGTTTGAGAGTAATACGGTAATTTACATATTTCAAGACTTAGGCTTAAAAACATGGCGTTAGATGGTGAAAACTCGAAACAGCCCACGAACGGCCCCGTGGGTGGCATCAACACCTCCCAATGGACCAACGTAACTCGTAGGAACCGGACCCGCAGCCGCGGGTCTCCCGGTTTGAGAGTACGACGGTAATTTGCTTATTTCTAGACTTAGGCTTAAAAACATGACGTTAGAGGGTGAAAACTCGAAACAGCCCCCGAACGGCCCCGTGGTTGGTACCAACACCTCCCACGGGACCAACGTAACTCGTAGGAACTAACCTCGCAACCGCGGGTCTCCCGGTTTGAGAATACGACGGTAATTTGCGTATTTCTACACTTAAGCAAAACATGGCATTAGAGGGTGAAAACTCGAAACATCCCCCGAACGGCCCCGTGGGTGGCACCAACACCTACCACGGTACCAACGTAACTCGTAGGAAATGACCTCGCAGCCGCGGGTCTCCCGGTTTGAGAGTAATACGGTAATTTGCATATTTCAAGACTTAGGCTTAAAAACATGGCGTTAGAGGGTGAAAACTCGAAACAGCCACCGAACGGCCCCGTGGGTGGCACCAACACCTCCCACGGGACCAACGTAACTCGTAGGAACTGACCTCGCAGCCGCGGGTCTCCCGGTTTGAGAGTAATACGGTAATTTGCATATTTCAAGACTTAGGCTTAAAAACGTGGCGTTAGAGGGTGAAAACTCGAAACAGCCCCCGAACGACCCCGTGGTTGGCTCCAACACCTCCCACGGGACCAACGTAACTCGTAGGAACTGACCTCGCAGCCGCGGGTCTCCCGGTTTGAGACTACGACGGTAATTTGCTTATTTCTACACTTAAGCAAAATATGGCGTTAGAGGGTGAAAACTCGAAACAGCCCCCGAACGGCCCCGTGGGTGGCACCGACACCTCGCACGGGACCAACGTAACTCGTAGGAACCGACCCCGTAACCGCGGGTCTCCCGGTTTGAGAGTACGACGGTAATTTGCTTATTTCTAGATTTAGGCTTAAAAATATGACGTTAGAGGGTGAAAACTCGAAACAGCCCCCGAACGGCCCCGTGGGTGGCACCAACACCTCCCACGGGACCAACGTAACTCGTAGGAACTGACCTCGTAGCCGCAGTTCTCCCGGTTTGAGAATACGACGGTAATTTGCGTATTTCTACACTTAAGCAAAACATGGCGTTAGAGGGCGAAAACTCGAAACAGCCCCCGAACGGCCCCATGGGTGGCACCAACAGCTCCCACGGAACCAACGTAACTCATAGGAACTGACCTCGCAGCCACGGGTCTCCCGGTTTGAGAGTAATACGGTAATTTGCATATTTCAAGACTTAGGCTTAAAAACATGGCGTTAGAGGGTGAAAACTTGAAACAACCCCCGAACGGCCCCGTGGGTGGCACCAACACCTCCCATGGGACCAACGTAACTCGTAGGAACCGACCCCGCAGCCGCGGGTCTCCCGGTTTGAGAGTACGACGGTAATTTGCTTATTTCTAAATTTAGGCTTAAAAATATGACGTTAGAGGGTGAAAACTCGAACAGCCCTCGAACGGCCCCGTGGGTGGCACCAACACCTCCCACGGGACCAACGTAACTCGTAGGAACTGACCTCGCAGCCACGGGACTCCCGGTTTGAGAGTAAT